>JAGFBZ010000910.1:75000-165177 GCA_018398805.1 Hirundichthys speculiger
CCTGAATTCAATTCAATTTTATTTTATTTATATAGCGTCTGTTACAATGACAATGTCTCTAGGCGCTTTACAGAGAACCAGATCATGACCCCCGAGCATTAAAAAAAATATAATATTAAATCCAATCAATGATAACAGCAGGTAAAAAACTCCCACAAAGGGAGAAAAAAACCTTTAAGCCAAACAGTGGCAAGAAAAACTCCACTTTAAGAGGAAGAAACCCGGACCAGGACCTGGATCATATGGGGAGACTTTCCTGATGAAGACCAGCCGGGAATCCTGTTACAGCTGGGACGTTTTTTTAATCTGAATAAAATGAAATCTAAAAGTCTTTCCAGTCACGAGTCAATATTTTACCGACAACAGAACAAATGTTGAAACTGATAAATGTTCCACTTTTCTCCACTAAAGGAGCTCATTTTAGATGTGATTCCTGCTCCAGGAATAGTTGGACAGGAGCAGGTTCTCCATGGTGGAGCAGGTGGAGCAACCAGAACATCAGATCTGGACTGGTCTGACCCACTTTGAAACAGTCCATTTAAATGGGTCTTGGTCCACAGGACAGGACGGTTCTTTTGTACCATGTTCAGATATGTCCTCCTGTTTGATGGTGATCTTCAGTTGTCATCTCGGATGGATCGGTGGATCGTTTCTACCGACGGTGGTTTCTGGAAGTCTTCTGGACCCATTCAGTGATGTCATTGACTCGATCATGAAGCGATGCAGCGTCGTCTGAGGACCTGAAGACCACAGAAATCCAATCAAGGTCCTGGTCCTTGTCCCTGACGCTCAGAGAATCTCTGAATCTGTAGATGATGTTCTGGACTGTAGATGAGGAGATCTGCAGAACCTTTTAGGAACATTGTTTTTAAAGTATTCCTCCATGCTTTTCTTCAGTCTTTCTCAGATTGGAGAGCTTCTGTCCATCTCTGCTTCAGAGAGACTCTGCCTCTCTAATCATCCCTTTATAGTTCAGGGTTTTAAATCCAGGAACAATTTCACCCCACTGAAGCTCAACATCTACGATCAGACTTCTAAACTTCAGGAGAGTTTGTTCTAAATCTGTTCCTGCAGTCACATTTCACTTCATTTTGATTAAGAAAAAAAGAGTCAAAAACAGTTTTTCTGAAGAGGTGAACTTTTACTGTAAATACAGCAGAACACATAAGATCTCTATCTTCTAACAGGTTTTACAGACTGGGCCATGCACGGTTAGCTTACATCAACCACATGTGACATGCTAGTCAACCTGGAGGCCTACAGGTGCTTTAAAAAAAAACACAGAAGAAGGAAAGACTTTTCTCTACTTTCCAAGCAGCGTCTGCACTTTTTCCCAGCCAGTTAACACATCAAGAGGAAATAATTACATCTCAAGGAATCCTGTGAATCCATTTGAACTATTTTCAGACAGATTTTCAGTCTTCACCGACCACCGTATAACCCGACACAGTTTGGTCCTGGTCACAGACAACAAGGCTGGCCCACCCTCATTATTGCTTTTCACCCAAAAATCCCAGAGTTTCAGACTATTTTTGTGTTTAGTTTTTCCAAGGTCTTAAGATTCTTACTGCGTCCGTCATGACGTGGACGTGTCTTAAAGGAGAAGCGCTGCTTCAGGCTCCTGCTGCCGCCGCTGCTCCCGACCAGACGTTGCAGGACATAAAGGAGCCTTTGTTGAGCTTTTTCTGGCCACGCCGGCTGAATGAGTGGCCCAGATTAGGCCGGAGTAAATTTGGACGCGGCGGCCAGAGGAGCTGCTCGACTGTTGCCTGGTAACTTGAATGTCTTTTAGGGCTCAGAGGCCCCAGAAAGAAGCTCCGCCCTCATACACTTCCTGACAGACACCACTGCTGTGGAGAACCACAGAAGTGGCTCACGGTCGAGTCGGGAGCATCTGCAGACGCCGAGACTCTGAACCTGAGCAAATCAGATGAGAGCGCAGTGTAAATGGTTGACCGTTGCCTGGTTACAGGTTACCACGGTGACCTTCCACAGGCTGCAAACGGAAAAAGTCAAAGAACGTCGCGACGTGAGATTTCTGTTGTGAATCAGACTCAACCCAGACTCAAACCGACTCACATTCATTTCAAGGCTGCGTGGAAAAGCAGCAGATCGGTCTGGAGTCAGCAGGACACTCGTGATGATCATTTCTGAGGCCTTAATGAAATTAATCAATTAATTTCATGTCCATGCTTTCTAATGCAGGAAAACCTGCTTTCTCGGAACTGTGTCAGCTGCAAATAATCAAATAAAAGCCAATGTGCTCAGTGACTGGAACTAAACCTCTGCTCATATGCATCAGGGATGAGGTTAGCTCTGATCCCAGACCTGCTGACGCAGAAGCTGCAGGTCTGGGATCAGGACTGAGCATCAGGGGTGAGTTTAGCTCTGATCCCAGACCTGCTGAAGCAGAAGCTGCAGGTCTGGGATCAGGACTGAGCATCAGGGGTGAGTTTAGCTCTGATCCCAGACCTGCTGAAGCAGAAGCTGCAGGTCTGGGATCAGGACTGAGCATCAGGGGTGAGTTTAGCTCTGATCCCAGACCTGCTGAAGCAGAAGCTACAGGTCTGGGATCAGAACTGAGCATCAGGGGTGAGTTTAGCTCTGATCCCAGACCTGCTGAAGCAGAAGCTGCAGGTCTGGGATCAGAACTGAGCATCAGGGGTGAGTTTAGCTCTGATCCCAGACCTGCTGAAGCAGAAGCTGCAGGTCTGGGATCAGGACTGAGCATCAGGGGTGAGTTTAGCTCTGATCCCAGACCTGCTGAAGCAGAAGCTGCAGGTCTGGGATCAGGACTGAGCATCAGGGGTGAGTTTAGCTCTGATCCCAGACCTGCTGAAGCAGAAGCTGCAGGTCTGGGATCAGACTGAGCATCAGGGGTGAGTTTAGCTCTGATCCCAGACCTGCCGAAGCAGAAGCTGCAGGTGGAACCAGCATGAAGCTGAGATGTTTCTGTTGGTTCTTCTGAAGGTTTACAATCAACCATCATACCAACTTACTGCACAGGCAAATGCTTTTAAAATCTTCTCTGAGCCTGATATGCTAATTTCTTGTATATAAACAACTGAAATTAACTTTATTTTTGGAAAAAAAATAAAAAAAAATTAACATGAAATATTTAGGTTCATACCATCTGGAAAGAAACAGAAGTCAAAGAAAATGAAAGAATCACTGCATCAATCTTTATTATCAGGTTTACGGGAACGACCCGGTTACTTAAAGCAGCACAAATGAGTTTTTTCATGTGAAATAATTAGTTTTGTATGAAGGAACAGCTAATGTTCAAACCACACATGTTCTGGTGGGTGTCTGAGGATTCCTGAGGAGCATCGATAAATGCTTCTCCGTGGTCCAACGAGGTCCAGATCCAGACCGCTGCTGTTGGTCAGGTTTACTGATCACAGCTGCTCGGTTAGGTTCAGGAATTCACTGATTCACAACATCATCTGGAACAAGGTGGCATATAAAGGGGATGATTTTGACCCTAAACCACCTGTGATGACAACGTCCTAACCCCAACCATCTCTGCACCCTGGATGGTGACTTCCAGAGTACTGGTAAAAGCTTAGCTTGGAGAAGCCTTGATTAAACGACGACACACAAAGCTGTGAAACAGGCTGCAATAACTTAAAAGTACTAAACACACATCTGCTGAAACATCTCCAGGAAGATGGCTTCTTTTGTCATCTTCTGTTCTGCCCTCAACCAGAAAGACACGTATCAGCACCTTTCTGCAGGCTGATCATCATCCAGCCGGATAAAACACAAAATTAACACCGAACCGTCAATGGACGGCTCTGCTCCAGTCTAAAACATTTCTGCTGCAGCCTCCGTTTGACCAGCGAGGCTGCAATGTCTCACCATATACAAGAGCGTTTTTCTGTCCCAGCAAGCGTTATATCATGACAGTGTGCTGCAAACAAAGCAAAATGACGAAATGCGTCTTATAAAATATTTTTAAAAAGTGACGGAAGTCAGGACCGACACTGACGTTTAGCTTCACCTCGTACCTGCTCAGAGAAGCTGCTGACTGAACGTCGTTAGTCTGACGTGCATCAGGAGTAAATGTTCAGCGCTGCAAATAAACCTGTTCGTTTGTTTAGAACATAGTGATATTTAATACCTACCTGAGGAAAACATTAAGCTTTAATGGCGTAAAGGGCTCTGCAGAGATCTTCCAGGAGGCTCCTGGACTGGTTTCTACGCTGTAGGGCTGATCCAGATCCCAGTAACGGGCTCCGGAGCGTCCGACGCTGAAGGACGCCCTCGACCCAGCAAGACGGCGCACGAGCACATCTGCAAATGGGTGTCGCGTGGACGCGCGGGAAGAGCGCTGAGAGCGACGACTCATTCACGTGTAGGAGGCGTGAAACGTAACGGTGGGCTCAAGTGGCGGCGTCACGCGGCGGCGTCACGTGGTGACGTCACGCGGCAACGTCACCGGGCGGCATCACGCCCCTGTGTATGATTTCACTGGTTCGCTCAGCCCATGTAGCTGCAACACGATTGGCCCATGATGACGTCTGTGATGCGCAGATCAGTTTCAGTTTGGCTCCGCCCCTTTCAAACACACGTACGTTGGCGCTGAGGAAGCTTTCAGCAGGTACGTGTGAACAGAAGGGAAAAAAGAAAAAGAAATCTTCCTTTCTAGGATTAAACTCAAAGGGGGCGGAGTTTATAATCTGCCAACTTGTCATCGCTCGGTTAAAAATGTGCCACACAGCTGACGTATCTGGATGCAGCCAGATTTTTTTTTTTAAAACCCAGATAGCCAAATGAACACCAAACGAACAAATCTGGAAAAGTGAGCATTCGGGTCCAGCCCTGCTCTGCTCACGAAGCTGTAGATTTAATCTGTTACCTGGAAGGTTGACCAAGACCACGTCTGCAAGACTGAGCAATAGATTTAAGTGCCAAAAGCAAAGTCAGGATGCGTTAAGAAAACTGCGACTCCCTTTAAATAATCTAAAGAACAGTCCGATGTGGGAAAGAGAAAATGATGACTTGAATATGTGCTTCTTAAACGGCAGCAGATCTCTGGACGTCACGCAGACACGTCCCAGATTTCCTTCCTCAAACTCGCCGTCTAAAGTGCTCAAGGCTTCTGCACAGGAATGGATCATAAAAGATGAGAAGTTCTTCATTTAGTTTCCTTCAATCAAGGCTGTTTTGGAGCAGAACCAGTTCATGTGCAAATAAAAACCACAGTCTTCCTGCAATGGTTTTCTCTTCTGCTGCAGATGCAGTTCCTGGTCACTCCCGGGTCGCTACCTGGTCGTTCCCGGGTCGCTCCCAGGTCGCTCCCTGGTCGCTCCCTGGTCACTCCCGGGTCGCTCCCTGGTCGTTCCCGGGTCGCTCCCAGGTCGCTCCCTGGTCGCTCCCTGGTCACTTCCTGGTCACTCCAGGCCGAAGCCTTCAGCATTGGAGATGGCGATGGTCAGCTTGTGTTTGAGCTCCTTCCTGGTTCGATATGGAGGTAAACAGATCTGGTTGAAGCAGGTGTGGGAGACGGGGAGCCTGCAGAGACACAGACGGGAGAAAAGCTTCATGATGCTGAACCAGGAACATCTGGAGCAGCAGCTGCTTCGTCTGCTCAATCAGGAGCCATTAAACACTCCTCCTTCAGCTTAGGAGCATTATTAAAACATTATCATTAAAACTTTAGTCAGGACGAACCCTAACCCCTAACCCTAACGCTAGGAAGAATATTTCACTCACCATGTAGGACTTACAGCCACCTCAAGCAAAGTATCTCTATTTTCAGGAGCTCAAAAGAGTTTAGATAAAGAGACAGAGCTGTAAATGAAAGCATTATTGTTAATAATCTAGTAGAGCTTCTCTTCTGGTCTTTACATCTTCCTGCTCTGTTGGGTTGAGATCAAATGACTCAGCATTTCTGGTCATTATCCATCTGCATCGCCGTCCCGTCAGTTTTGTGCAGCTCCATTCATCTCTGATTTCATCCGGCTGCTTCTGCAGTCAGCAGAAGTGTTCGGGTCATCAGGCAACACTGGCCCCCAGCATCACACTGCCTCCACCGTGCCTGAAGCATGATGTGGTCTGCTTCACTTTGGCTTCATCGGTCCAAACAATCTCAGACATTGGCGTGGGTTTTTTTGTCTGATCTGTCTCTTCTGTTCTTGAATGTGACTCATCTGCGGTTACAGATGTTAGAAATGAGCCGACGTGCTGCCAGAACTTTCTTTAATGTTCCAGAAACCAAGAAGGTTCCTGGTCTGAGTCCAGGCCAGACTCCCTCAGTCCAGAGGTCACATGTCCTCCCTGCTTCCTCCCACAGTCCAGAAATAACGGCTCAACCGACGACAGATGACTGATTATTTACTTTAAACAACAGTACAATCAATTAGTGCCTAGTATCATTTCATGGTAGCAGTTAAGATCCTAAAACATGAAGTACCGCGAGACAACAACAGAAACAGAAACAGGTTTTGTTTTAGTCCATATAGCTGATCGGTTGCTGGACGAGGAGGGACCTGAAGCTGAAGGTCCTGGGAGGCTTAAGAGCTGAAACTGCTCTACAATAACACTGGAGGGTGGTGTGGTGGTGGTGGTGGTGGTGGGGGGGGGGGGGGGGGGGAGGCATGTTGTGGAGGTATGTGGGTCGATGAGTTCAAGGCAACACACGCTCTGACCAATGAGCTCCGTCCTCTCCTCTATACATTTAACACAATGCCTCCCAGCCCCCACCCACCCACATACCCCCCCCCCCCGACCCACATACCCCCCTCCCCCCAGTTCATGAGCTGTGTCCACCCTGAGAGCTGAGCTCAAACATGATCTGTTGAGGCTCCATGAGAAGATAAAGATGTTTCTGTGATTCAACCATCGTCCTGAAACTCTGGTGTCATGGAGGTCACATGTGTGTCTCCTCCCCTTCGTTACGCTGAAACGGGTTTAATTTCGTCTTTTAACACACATTCTGGAGACGTCTGAACCGGACAGTGATGGACTTT
Organism: Hirundichthys speculiger; assembly: GCA_018398805.1. Lineage (NCBI taxonomy): Eukaryota > Metazoa > Chordata > Actinopteri > Beloniformes > Exocoetidae > Hirundichthys > Hirundichthys speculiger. The sequence continues at coordinate 81,975 of JAGFBZ010000910.1, forward strand.
TACTGGCTGAAGAGGCACCGGTCCACGTTGGTGTTTGATCATCCTGATGAACTCTGGACAAGATCTTATCACAGATAACACCCACCTAAAGCTTTACAACACAATACCCTGAGTTATTTTATTATTTCATAATGATGGTGAACATTAGAAACTGTCCTGGTTCACTGGGACGACCCTGGAGGACAGACAGGACAATAAGGCTGACAAGACACAACTGTGAGCAATCAGGGAAGGCAACCAGAGCTGGTATCAAAGAAAACACGGTCGTGTTTTCCTGAGATGTAAGTAAAACATCTGGCTGCAGCTGTATGTCCTCAGTGTTACCCAGCAGCAAACTGGTCATTTAATCCGGACAAACCTTTCTGCTCCACGACCTGACTGCTAAAGTCCACCAACATGGATGTGGGAGGGGGGGGTGGGGGTGGAGGGGGTGGGTCGATGAGTTCAAGCTCTGACCAATGAGCTCCCTCCTCTCCTCTATACATGTAACACAATGGCTTCCAGCCCCTCCCCACCCCGACCCTCAACCATAACATGCTCCACCGCCCCCCTCCCCCACCCCGACCCTCAACCATAACATGCTCCACTGCCCCCTCCCCCCGAGTTCAAGCTGTGTGGGCCGTGAGAGCTGAGCTCATACATGTGTGGGTGTGTGTGTGGGTGTGGGTGTGTGGGGTGTGTGTGCGTGTGTGTGTGGGGGGGGTGTGTGTGTGACAGTAACAGGTCGGCTTTGACCTCGTTCTGTATGAATGAAAACAACATTGATCAGCGTTGGAGACTGTAGTTCAACTGTTGAAACCATTAGAGTCAATAACACTGTTGGAAATGTGCTCACACACAAAACAGCACCTGTGTGTGTTTTTGTGTGCACATGAGAAGGTGTTGACCTGCGTGGGGGGGGGGGGGGGGGGTTCTCTCGTTCACGCCGCCATCCTGCTTCTGTTTATTTAAGCCCAACCTCCTTATTATTGAAGTCTTCTCTCAGACATTTACGTTTGCTTCCTGTTAACGTTCCTCACAGGACGTCTGTGAAAGATGGCAGAGGAACAAACCACCAACTCTTCATCCAGTTTAAACCAAACAGTGGTGAGAGGAAGATGCTGAAAATACTGCGGAACTAGAAAAGCACTGGAAGAGCGCAACAATTATCAAAAATCTGAAAGTGATCCAGAATCCAGGATTTCTTCCGGATCACACCCAAAATGAAATCAGTTCTTCCTTTTCAGATTTTTGACAACTCCTGAAAATGTCATCAAAATCCATCCATAACTTTTGGAGCTATCTTGAACAGACAGGTAAACGCTAGTCGGAGGTAAAACTATGACTACCAGATAGCAGAAGCTGCAGCTGAAGCTTTCCTAAGCAGATTTCTCTCCTTCCCTGCTCATTATTGCAGGTGAAACCACGGAGGAGGAGAGTTTGGACAGTTATGATCTCCTGGAAACCTCCCAACAGCTGATCAGAAGCCAAACCACAGCTGTGTGTGCTATAAATGAGTCACAACCTTTCAAATACTTTTCAAGCTTCTTTTAAGAATTCACAAACAAGTTTTAACCCCTTCAAAATCAGCTGAAATGAAGCTGTTTTAATCTGTGCCTTAAATCCTCTCTGGAGGTCGACTCTCAACTCGTTTTATACACAAATGACCACTTTGTGACAGTCCGCCGTCCGTCTAGCAACAAACAGGACTCCTGCAGGTCTGCTGGTACTTTAGAAACCACACACGGATTCAGTGACCTGACCTACACCATTATTCAAACATGCACACATTTCCCACAGTACGTTCACTCCCCCCCCAATGAAACATATTTGAATCTGACAATCCAATATCTGGTGGGCACCAACTGGGCCAGGGGATGATGAAACGGTGAACCACCTCAGTAGTTCTCTGCACTCTTAACTTGAATGTGGTGGCACAAACAGAAAGGGAGTGACAGGACTTATAAACACACAGGAACAAATGAGAGGCAGGTGTGAACAATCAGGCTGACGAGGGGGAGGAACACCAGCTGAACACCACGAGGACAAGACAGACCTTTAAAGTAAAACAGGAAGCACTGGAGACATGGAGAGACGCCATCTTGACAAAACACACAGAACATACAGAAAGTCAGTCATGGCTGACCCGGGCCATGACAGTGAGAGGGTCAACTGGAGAAAGTCTGGCAGGCACAACTCCAGTAGATCAAGCTTGTGATCTGAGGTGATTGAGATATGTTCCCCAGCCCTGTAGACCTCCACACCAGCCTCTCCATGGTGACCTGATACCACCTCCCTGGAGCACCGCTAGAACAACTGCCCACTGCCTCACTGAGGAGACCATCTCCAGAACCACAGAAACAAGATCTGACACCAGAACAACACCACCGTTGTCAAGGCTGTGACGAGACCAGACCACATCATGGCTAACTAACCCCTACCCCCTAACCCCTTCCCCCTACCCCCTACCCTGAGGCCCGACATTTTCGGAGTTTACATGAGAAGCGTCACATCATTAAGTTCGCCGATGATTCTGTGATCGTGTCCCTCCTCAGCCATGACGACCCCGTGCCCGGCCCTGTAGTGGAGGACTTCATTCGGTGGTGCAAATCGTCTTTCCTGACCATTAACGTCGACAAAACCAAGGAAATGACCATTGATTTTAGGAAGTCCCGTGCAACCACCGCTCCCCTGTCCATCAACGGTCTAGCTGTAGAATCAGTCCAGCTGTACAAATACCTCGGGACGCTAATTGATGACAGGTTGTCCTTCGACAACCAGATTGATGCCGTGTGCAAAAAGGCCAATCAGCGCCTGTACTTCCTCCGGAAACTCAGGAATTTTAACATTGACACACGTTTTATGAAAATGTTTTATTCTTGTTTTATTGAATCTGTCTTGACATTTTCTTTTATTTGCTGGTTCGGGCTAATTACTCTTAAAAATCGCAGTAGACTCCAGGGGATTATCAAAGTGTGCAGTAGAATTGTTGGCACCCCCCTGACAGAAATCTCAGCCTTGCATAGAACCAGGTCCTTGAAGAAGGCAAGACTGGTCTCCTCTGACCCGAGCCACCCCCTGGCATCTGAATTCAGGTTGCTCCCCTCCAGACGGAGATTTCAGATGCCAAAAATAAGAACTAACAGATTTAAAAAATCCTGGGTTCCGGTGGCCATTGGCCTTTTAAATAATTGAATAGTTTTTACCCCCCTTTTAAGACATACTGCACCGTGGGCATCTAAGCTAAACTAATTTTATCTCTGTTTTTATTATTTTATTGCTTTAATTGTCTTGTTCTTATCAGTGTTGTGCATTTTATTGTTGTGGTTATTGTTATTGTCACTGTCTTGCTGCTAATGCACTGTTAATTGCCCCCTGGGGACAATAAAGTTTTCTTGACTTGACTTGACTTGACATGGTGCTTACATATATGGCAAATCAGGCGCTCCTAGTAGATCTGCTAGATCTCACAGATAGGACTGCAAGAAGGAGATGAACGGAAGAGGACCGAGAACCAGGAGCTGGTGGAGCAAGAGGGGAACCTGGACAAGAACTTAACCCTAACCCTAACCTGGAGGACAAGAACCTAACCCCAACCCTAACCCTAACCTGGAGGACAAGAACCTAACCCCAACCCTAACCCTAACCTGGAAGATAAGAACCTAACCCTAACCCTAACCTGGAAGACAAGAACCTAACCCCAACCCTAACCCTAACCCGGAGGACAAGAACCTAACCCCAACCCTAACCCTAACCTGGAAGACAAGAAACCTAACCCTAACCCTAACCCTAACCCGGAGGACAAGAACCTAACCCCAACCCTAACCCTAACCCGGAAGACAAGAACCTAACCCCAACCCTAACCCTAACCCTAACCCTAACCCGGAGGACAAGAACCTAACCCCAACCCTAACCCTAACCCTAACCCTAACCTGGAAGACAAGAACCTAACCCCAACCCTAACCCTAACCTAACCTGGAAGACAAGAACCTAACCCCAACCCTAAACCTGGAAGACAAGAACCTAACCCTAACCCTAACCTGGAAGACAAGAACCTAACCCTAACCCTAACCCTAACCTGGAGGACAAGAACCTAACCCCAACCCTAACCCTAACCTAACCCTGGAAGACAAGAACCTAACCCTAACCCTAACCCTTACCTGGAAGACAAGAACCTAACCCTAACCTGGAAGACAAGAACCTAACCCCAACCCTAACCTGGAAGACAAGAACCTAACCCTAACCCTAACCCGGAGAGACAAGAACCTAACCCCAACCCTAACCCTAACCTGGAAGACAAGAACCTAACCCTAACCCTAACCCTTAACCTGGAATAAGAACCTACCCCTAACCTGGAAGACAAGAACCTAACCCCAACCCTAACCTGGAAGACAAGAACCTAACCCTAACCCCAACCCTAACCCTAACCTGGAAGACAAGAACCTAACCCCAACCCTAACCCGGAGGACAAGAACCTAACCCCAACCCTAACCCTAACCTGGAAGACAAGAACCTAACCCCAACCCTAACCCTAACCTGGAAGACAAGAACCTAACCCTAACCCTAACCCTTAACCTGGAAGACAAGAACCTAACCCTAACCCTAACCTGGAAGACAAGAACCTAACCCTAACCCTAACCTGGAGGACAAGAACCTAACCCTAACCTGGAAGACAAGAACCTAACCCCAACCCTAACCCGGAGGACAAGAACCTAACCCCAACCCTAACCCTAACCTGGAAGACAAGAACCTAACCCTAACCCTAACCCTTACCTGGAAGACAAGAACCTAACCCTAACCTGGAAGACAAGAACCTAACCCCAACCCTAACCCTAACCTGGAAGACAAGAACCTAACCCTAACCCTAACCTGGAGGACAAGAACCTAACCCCAACCCTAACCCTAACCTGGAAGACAAGAACCTAACCCTAACCCTAACCCTTACCTGGAAGACAAGAACCTAACCCTAACCTGGAAGACAAGAACCTAACCCTAACCCCAACCCTTCAAGCTCATAGGTTGGGTGCAGAGTCCTCAACAGCAGGACACTGCTTCACCACTGAGGCTGCAAAGAGGAAAGAAAGTCTTCAATGGATGCTGCAGAGAGGCCTCCAGATGGCTTTGGCCATCTGTGGGCTGGGGGGGGGGGGGGGGGGGGGGGGGGGGGGGGGGGGGGGGGGGGGGGGGGTGAATCTGTGGGCCAGGGGGGCTGGGATGCAATCTGCAATTTATTGCATTAAAAACAAAATTGCTAATACCAATAAATACATTAATCAAAAATAGCCTATACAAACACCGGATGATGTCATTCCTAGAAAGTACACAGTATCCAGATGCACAGTACAGTTCTGGCTGGCTCGCCTGAATGAGGGTGTATCATGTTCCAAGACCCAAAAACACCTGATGATCTGGGTTAGGGTCCTGATGATCTCAGGAGCCTCACAGCACACTCCAGGATCCACCTGTAACAGGTGCAACAGGTGCTGAAGGATCTGTGGTCCACAGCTCAGCACCAGTACCGGCTACGTGAGGGCTGTTCTGTGAAGCAAGTTCTTCACGGCCAGGCTTTTTTAGCATTAGCTGGACCAGGAAGGACAGGCCTGCAGACTACGAGGAACCAAAACCCCCCCCAAGAGTAGACATGGTTCCGGTCTAGAACAGGAGAGCCACTTTCTGGTTCTGGTTGCTGCATCTCTGCTCGTTCAGTATTCTGAAGGCCACGCTGAAGTACCTAACCCAAAGCAAGGACTTGTCTTGGTCCTGTAGAAGTTCTGGAAAATTCCTGTTCCTGGTGATGGAGACATGCTGGTGGCGGAGGTTCCTGAAAACAGCCTGGACCCCCTTTTATGGAAACCCGTCTTTCCTAAAACAGCCCTGATGGTTCTTCTGCACGGTCGGTGCCATCTCAGTTTGGTTGGACTGTGAGGAACAGAGGGAAGCTGCAGAAGAACTGCTCGTTTTTCAAACTCAGTGAAGCTGACGAAGCTCTGACACCCTTCAGACCATTTTATCCAATCACATCATTTTAGAGCAGACTGGAGGAGGAGAAGAAGAAGCAGGAACTGAAACTCCAACAACAACATGGATCTGGAGGGACGTCGAGGTAGATGAGTTTAGTTCTGACCAATGTTAGGATTTAGAATTAACTCAGTTAGAACTTTAAACTGTTAAAGCTAAAACTTTATTGCCTGTAGGCTGGCTGGTTTTTTATGATGGTGAAGACCTCAGTGTTGCTGCTTTATGACCTAACGACTGGGCTCTCCTGACCTCCTGACCTCCTGTTTTCCAAGGAAGTATGTGACAGCATAAGATAACAAATTTAGTTACATCCCATCTCCTGGAACAAACTCAACCACCTGTGATTGGACATCTGGATTTCTGGAGACAAAGAGCCATAAACTCAGAGGAGAAATGAGTCTGCCTCTTCCAGGCTTTAAAAACCAGAGAGACTTTACATTAGGCGTGCATTTCCTGGCATCCCCTCGTGGTGTCAAGAAGTCTACCATCGGCTGATTAAAATATTCTGCATGGGATAATAATTCTTTGTATTCATGATTGTATTAAACTCTTTGATTGACCTTTGTTTCTAGTCTTGTCATTGGGCACCAGATAAAAGAACATGGAGAGATACTTTCACCAGTGAGCTCAGTCCACTCCTGTATACACTTAGCACAATGGCTGCCAGTCCGCCCCATCCCCCACCACTGCCCCCCCCCCACCCTCCAGGTTCAGGTGATGTGAGCCATGAGAGCTCAGTTCATGTGTCTGTCGTGCTTTTATTCATTTATTCATCTGTCTCTGACCTGCTTGCCCCCCCACCCAAAAAAAAAAAAAAGCTGAGGCTCTGACTCTGTGATAAAGACATTACCTGGACACTTGTCCACGGTGCCTTTTAAATGATCTTTGGCTCAGATCCCATTAACATCCAGCTTATTCTTCTGCACCTTCTCAATGGACGACAGAGCCGACTGTGCTCTGATCCTCCTTCCACTCTATTTCATTTGTTTTCTTACAATGCTTAATAATAAACGCTCAACATGAAAACAGATCCTAAAGAGCCTGAGACTGAAACAAAAACCCCGGTGGGAGTAACTCAGCACCAGCGGGGGGGCTTGTTTGTTCACTGGCCCAGTTTCAGGGTTTGTTCAGGTTCAGTTCTGTGCAGTTCAGTTCAGAAGGAGCTGTTTCAGTCCTTCAGAGTCTGGTCTTCTCAACACTCCATTCAGGATTTGAAAGCTGACGATCAGGACTGGACACGAAGGCGGTCAGAAGCCAAGTCCCCTGGTCTCTTTCTGAATCTGGTTTCCACCCGGCTGCAGATATTTCAGGACCTGTGAGGACGGCTCTGTCTGCAGGTTATTTTTAGTGCACAAACGCTGTGTGTGATCGCCTCGAGGGCCGGTATTAACCTACCAGTCAGTCGGGACGTCAATCTTGGAGATTTTAAAGTTGAGGTCGGCCATTCCTCCGATGGGAACGCGGTCGCTTCCTGTGGCGAAGTGGAGGAGCTTCTTCTGCAGCTCCAGAGGGAAGGCCAACATCACGTCCCAGAAGCACCTGAACGGGCAGCGAGACTCATGAAAGCTGAAACACATCCAGGTTTTATGTATCTGCATCATTAAAAACCATTTGGTCCCAACCAGACCTTTAAAAAGAGTGAACATGAAACATTTATTTATTAACAGTTAAGAGCAGAAGCAGTGGTCTCAGAGAAGCTCACAGCCTCTGGAAGGATGGACTCCATTAATCACAGCTGGAAAACATTCAGGGCAACTTCTTTAGGCTTTAACTAACAGAGGTGACCACGGTGGATCGCTGGGTTCCTGATGTTGATCGTTGGAAAACGTTCAGGAGTGGACGTCTGGCCGGGTTCACCCCCACATCACCCATTTAGGGGGTGAATGGTTTATGATGCGCTGGATGAGAAAGTGAGGTTAACACCGAAGGGTATAACGCTCACGCTTGAGACTGAGCAAAGTGAAGAAGCCAGCGACTGAGCTCAGCCTGCCGCCAGTAAAACCACCTGATCGTGATGCACAGCAGCAAGAAACCAAAGAGGAAGTGGTTTCACCGCCAAACACGGAGGTGGGGGGCTCAGGATTCAGGATTCAAGTGGGGTCTGCAGCCACAGGACTTGGGACGCAAACACAGTCCAAGTCTGGGACAATCCAGTCCAAGTCCAGATCCAAGCCTGGCGGTTAGAGCGGAGGAGGAGCATCGGTGAGCTGAAGGGCGGAGTCTGCTGAGGTCACACAGGAAGTGGTGGATATAGATCCTGTTCAATCAAGACTCAGCTCAATAACCTCAGCCAGGTTTAAGGCCTAGACAGGAGCAGGTGCTTTTATCAACGTGCACTTATCTCCATTTCAGCAGACCAGCCCCCCCCACGATGATAAAACGACTCTTTTATTCCTCTGCTTTGTGTCTTCACTCAAACGAGCATTTTTTCAGCTCAGCTCTCTGAAATCTTCTCCATAATGGACGTCTGTTACGAGCGCCGGGTCGAAAAGATCGATTGCAGCCGGACGGAGCTGACGTTCAGAGAGACATTTCTGCCGTTGCGTAACAGTCCAGCAGCTGATGTTTTCAGCTGTCAGTTATGTTATCTGTGGCTGACAAGCGGCGGCTCGTCTTCCTCTCAGACACGAGCCGACGAGCTGCTTGAGTGCAGATGCAGAGACGAGGACGGCAATTGCACCTCGCGGTAAAACAGATTCAGGTTGTGCTCAGTTTCAATAATCTGGGAGACCACAAAAGCCAGAGAGCTGAGTAGACAGTAGTAGACAGATAAATACTCATCTGTGAAAACAACTAAACTGTTTTTAAAGCAGGTTTGAGGCCTGTTAAAGTGAGTGTGCGCAGAGGGACAGGAAGAGGAGGCGTCTCACCGTACGGTGGTGTCCGTCCTGCTGTATCCTTCGTACTGAGCAGTTTTCTGCAGCGCGCTCATGTCCAGATCTGGACTCCCACAAACCAACATCTCCACCTCCTCCGGCCGCAGAAGCTAAAATGACAGAAACAGTCCAGGTGAGCAGGCGGGAAGCTCAGGTCGTTTTACACTTCAACACATCAAAGAAATCACTGATTGTTTTAATGACAGACAACAATCAGACTGGATATTCAGGTGGCTCCGCCCCCTGGGAGACATCCTTACCACACAAACACTCACAGGTGAGCTGTGTGGTAAAGATGGCTCCGCCCCCTGGGAGACATCTTTACCACACAAACACTCACAGGTGAGCTGTGTGGTAAAGATGGCTCCGCCCCCTGGGAGACATCCTTACCACATAAACACTCACAGATGAGCTGTGTGGTAAAGATGGCTCCGCCCCTGGGAGACATCTTTACCACACAAACACTCACAGGTGAGCTGTGTGGTAAAGATGGCTCCGCCCCCTGGGAGACATCCTTACCACACAAACACTCACAGGTGAGCTGTGTAGTAAAGATGGCTCCGCCCCCTGGGAGACATCTTACCACACAACACTCACGGTGAGCTGTGTGGTAAAGATGGCTCCGCCCCCTGGGATCACACACAAAACACTCACGGTGAAAGATGGCTCCGCCCCCTGGGAGACATCTTTACCACACAAACACTCACAGGTGAGCTGTGTCACAGATGAGTATATCTGAAAGATTCAGACATTGTCTCTGATCAATAAATGATCCAAAACAGGAGTTGGGTTGGGGTTTGTTAAAAGTTTGTTGGAAGTTTGTTAGAAGTTTGTTGGAAGTTTGTTGGAAGTTTGTTAGGAGTTTTGTTGGAAGGTTAAGAGTGGTGAAGTTTGTTGGAAGTTTGTTAGAAGTTGGTTAGAAGTTTGTTGGGAGTTTGTTGGAAGTTGGTTAAAGTTTGTTGGGAGTTTGTTGGAAGTTGGTTAGAAGTTTGTTGGGAGTTTGTTGGAAGTTGGTTGAGTTGTTGGAGTTTGTTGGTTTTTGGGTTGGTAGAAGTTTTTGGGTTGGTGGGTTGGAGGTTTTTGTTGGTTGGTTTTTGTGTTTGTTTGGGGAGTTTGTTGGTTGGGGAGTTGGTTGTGCGTGGTTGGAAGTTGGTTAGAAGTTTGTTGGGAGTTTTGTTGGTTGAAGCTGGTTGGAAGTTTGTCAGGTTAGTGACCTTTTAACAGGTTTTCCACACATGAACTCTTTAAGTCTTGGTAAAGTTCCATCTCATCACCAGGTGGAGTTGACATCAGTGTGGAAGTAAGAGAAAAGAAAACAGTTCCTGGAACGGCCACTGGGGACCGACTCCAAAAGCGAGTTCACCTCCGTCGGCCTCCACGTTAAAATGTCCAACTTTGCAGCAGAAATGAACATATTTACGGCCTGGAACAAAGGTGGTTTGGGTCTCAGGGTCACAGACGGACTTATCATCAGTAAAACATGTTGAAGCACCCTATCAGATAAAAGTATGAAAGGCAGTGAACACAGCAGGGTGTAAAAGGACAGACAGGGATCTGACAGGAAGTGGTTATTACACCTGCTTGTGTCTGGATTGATTTAGTTTTAGGCTTTAACCGGCCAACATGTGACAAATTAACTAAAAGTATGTTATAAATCAGCAGGATGGATGAACAGCAGCCTTTCTGCTGAAAGTCCGACTCAAACACAACAGCTGTCCGTCACTTCCGTTTACTCAGATGTTGCAAATGAAGCACAGCCAGTAATCACACAGGAAGTTCACTCCCAACAGACAACCTGTCAATCACACGGTCAAGTTCACAGGAACTCTGACGAGGAAAAAAGTTTCTTATTCAAAGTCGTGCAGAAGCGGAACCACCTAGAAATCTACCACGAAAAAACACAAAATTACAAAGAATGAGGAAAGTGACCCTGATGTAATCGCTGGTGATGACTGAGCAACTCCCTCCCTCCTCCCCCTCCCCCGACACACACCTGCAGTAAAACTGAAACACGCCAGACCGCACTCACACGCCCACAAACCAGCCGCGAGCTCGTCTCATCACATCCTGAGACGTCAGCCACTGTGGACGTGACTGCTGACGACTGCTGACGCCGAACCAGGAAGTTATAAAACGTGCTGCCGGTTCTCCCTGAAGAACCGGCAGCACGTTTTATAACTTCCTTTAGCGGCTCATTGCTGGCTTTGACTGTCGCAGCTTCCTCTGAAAACACGGTGACAGCTATCTATCAGGCTCTGGCTGGTTCACCGCTGAGCTGAGGAGACAGAGACCGGTCCAAGCAGATAGTGATGTTCATGTGTTTGTGAAATCACTGCGTCATCATCGCAGCGTCTGTCTGACCTTCATCAGAACAAGATTTCCACGGACGTTACAGAACAGATCATCTGGTTTATAAATGTTTCCAACCAGTTTTGAGGTTGATGGGACAACTTTAGTCTCTTTTATTCTGGACTTTTGTTGGTGCTGTTACATCTACTCTTGGGCCTGTTTTGTTTTTAAGTGTTGTTTGTTTCTTCTTCGTTGCCCAGCCTCAGGTGCCACACCTACCTGATCACACCTCGTCACACCTGATCCTTCATCCTTCACTGCTTTTGGACTCCTGCTTTGTTGCATGCAGCTCTTTGTTCTGCCACCTGTTCAGGTGTTACTTTGATGGATTAAACTGGGCCTGTATCTGCTTTGATTCCTGTTTAGTTTCTCTGTAAAGTGACTTTTGTTGTGAACAGGTGCAATATAAATAAAGTGAAATGAAATTAACAGGTTGTTTTAGTCTTTTCGGGCCAGCTGACCCGCTGAGAGGCTCCTCGTGACACAGATGTGGCCCACATCTGGCTTCAGCTGATGGCGCTAACCCCTAACCCTAAACCTGGACACATCTCCGCCAAAGATGGCCGATCGTTCCTTTCCTCTGCCCCCCTGGGCCCCCCCGGCCCCCCACAGCACCCGCTGTATCCCACATCAAGTTTACGTCATGAAATTTCAGCCACATCTGCCTCACGCAGCAACGCGTCATAAACCCAGTTTGGCCCCGGTCCTGAATGTGAGACAAAACAGCACCAACAGAACAATGAAGAGGTTCTGGTTTTCACGGGTCCAACTACTGTGGAAGCATCCGGCTGTGATGTCATTACAGAAACACTAGTGACCACAGCAGAGTGATCAGAGATCAGAGTGATCAGAACGATCAGTGATTTATGATCAGAGTGATCAGTGATGAGAGTGATTTATGATCAGAGTGATCAGAACGATCAGTGATCAGAGTGATTTATGATCAGAGTGATCAGAACGATCAGTGATCAGAGTGATTTATGATCAGAGTGATCATTCAGGGCGATTGTTCTTTTCTGTGTAACATCTCAAATGACGGTAATGACACATCTGAGAGCAGAAACAGAGATATTGATGATTATAAAGATCTGTCTGGCAGCTGAAATCAAGCTTTAAATGACCCCATTATGTTATATAATATAATGGGTGTTATGTAACAGCTGCTTGCCTTCTGTCATGTATGTGTTTGATTGGAAAGACTTTTGTGCCAGTAAATATTTTACACCCAGACACGAGAGGATATGGACTGAAAAATACTGACCTCTTCCTTCCAGAAAAACAGCAACTCAAAGACTGTTTTTCAGAACAAGTAAAGCTGGACGAGTGTTAGTTGTTATCAGCCCAGCTGACACTCTTCGTCCCTGTTTCAGATCGACCCGTCCCTTCTCTGACCCACATCCAGGCTCTCAGCTGATACCGCCACGACTCAAACTGCCTCTTATCTCCAGGCAGACTCACTGCAGCCCTGCTAGGCCGAGGTGAAACTCCCAAATATATTCTCAACATCTAAACGCTGAGTCATACGTGAACCCCAGCAGTTGTGACCTCCGACCTGAGATCCATAAACAGAGCAGGTCGTGACCCAGAGGGTCAGAGGTCAAATATAAATAATTAGCGCTTCCATATGATCTCTCAGTGCCGTCTGGGTGGGGGGAGTCTTCAGGAACGAGAGAGCAGAGACAGCAGCAGTAGACGTTATCAAATATGCTCGTCAGCTTTACATGAAGCAGAAGGGGCCAGGGGGGCCAGGAGGACCAGGGGACCAGGGGACCAGGGGACCAGGGGACCAGGGGACCAGGGGACCAGGGGACCAGGGGACCAGGACCAGGGGACCAGGGGACCAGGGGACCAGGGGACCAGGGGGACCAGGGGACCAGGGGACCAGGGGACCAGGGGACCAGGGGACCAGGGGACCAGGGGACCAGGAGGACCGGGGGACCAGGGGACCAGGGGACCAGGGGACCAGGGGACCAGAGGACCAGGGGACCAGGAGCCCCTGGGGCCCCTGGTCCTCCTGGTCCCCACAGTTAAACAACAACAGGATCAGATCTGAGTCAGCGGCTTTTATCAGCGAGAGCTGACAGTGGACAAACAAATCCACCGGCCATTTTATTTCTTTATTTATATCCTTTATTTAACCAGGTGGGAGTCTCACTGAGATTAAAATCTCTTTTTCAGGAGAGACCTAGCCAAGAATGGCAGGCGTTAGTTAAAATGACATCAGACATCAGGTGCTTTGGGAACGGAGAGCGTAGTGGCTTCACATCTGGGTCATATAACTGCACAGATATGGTCCTGGCGTGGGTTTGTTAATAAAGGTGAGCCAGTGTGAAAGCCTGCAGGTGTGCAGAGATGGACATCCAGATGTGGTGTACAGGGTCCAGTGATGAGTCCAGTAATGAAACGGAGAGCACAGTGGTGAACAGAGTCCAGTTTCCTCATTAAAATAATCCGGAGAGTTCATGTAGAGCAGATCGCCTTAATCCAACAATGAAAGGAAAGTTGCTAAAATTAAGTGTTTACATACCTGATGAGAAAAACATGATTTGTTTGTAAAGAATAACCCAAGTTTAAGTTTTAATTTGGTGACAAGATTTTCAATGTGCAGATTAAAAGACAGATTTAGACAGATTTAGAGAACAGACTCTCTTTTTCCACGTCTGACTGTAAAGTCGAGTACAAACTTCGAGATGGATGAAGGCACCTGGTACCACAGCTCCACCAGATAGGTGTGTCCTGGCTCCTCCCTACCTGTTGAGGAGAAGAGGGAGGGATATAGATAGAAAGGTTTTTGTTTTTTCTTAGATGTATCCATCCGTCTGGGCATGTTCTTTCAATGCTGTCCTCCAAAAGGTCCTAGGTGTTGAATTGGTCCCGCAGTGGATCGCCGGGAGACTGTTGGAAATCTTCACCAGCAAAGGATGAAATCTTCTGTCAAGTCCACATCCCGGTCTCGTCCGATTCTCTGGAAAGATTTGAAGACGTTGAGAATTCCGTTCTGTCTGGATGGTCTGGCTCCTGAGAATAACGTCCTGGGTAGGTGGACTGGGGATGGTCTTCTCAGACGTGGCTTGAAACATGAAGACTCCAGTGGATAGGCTTGGAGGTGGTAGGAAGATGAGAAGGAGGGATGTCAAGGGTTGAATCCTGGATTAGGGTTGGTGGCCTTTCTGTGAGTCCCAGAACAACAGAGATGGACTCTTCATGGCAGCCAGGCGGACCACTGCTCTCACTGGGGTCAAATTAGAGGCCAGAGTTAGACTGTAGGTCATACCCTGGATTTGGGATTTTAATCCTGGGTTAGGGATTAGGGGTTAGGTTTAGGGGTTAGGGTTAGGGTTTGGCCTGGGTGAAACCAACAGAGCAATAGAGACAAGCTTTTCATGGCAGCTGAGCTGACCACGGCTCCTTGGAGGCTTACACCATAGGCCAGAGTTTGGTTGTATAATTTAACCTCATTGTGGGTTAGGGTTAGGGTTAGAGATCCAGATCCTGGACAAAGACGTAAGGTTCGGTCCTCTTGTAAAATCACAGCTCCGCTGAAGCCACCAGCGAAGTCCAAGGTTAGGGATTAGGGGTTAGGGTTAGGGGCTAGGGGTTAGGTGTTAGGGATTAGGGGTTAGGATTAGAGGTTAGGGGTTAGGTGTTAGGGATTAGGCCTGAATACGGCTCTTAAGGAGTCCAAGATAAAGATTAGGGTTGGGTTGTCATGAAGTCTCCGGAGCAACAGAGATAGACTCTTCCTGGCAGCCGAGGTGACCATGGCTCCTTGGGGGCCCACAACAAAGGCTAGGGTTAGGAGTTAGGAGTTAGGGTTAGGGATTAGGAGTTAAGAGTTAGGTGTTAGAGATTAGGTTTAGGGGTTAGGGTTAGGGCTAGGGCTAGGGTCAGGGGTTAGGGGTTAGGTGTTAGAGTTAGGGGCTAGGGGTTAGGGATTAGGGTTAGGGGTTAGGTGCTAGGGATTAGGGATTAGGGGTTAGGGGTTAGGTGTTAGGGATTAGGGTTAGAGGTTAGGGGTTAGGTGTTAGGGATTAGGGTTAGGGGTTAGGGTTAGAGGTTAGGGGTTAGGTGTTAGGGATTAGGGGTTAGGGCTAGGGTTAGGGGTTAGGTGTTAGGGTTAGGGGTTAGGGATTAGGGGTTAGGATTAGAGATTAGGGGTTAGGTGTTAGGATTAGGGTTAGGGGTTAGGTGTTAGTGATTAGGGGTTAGGGTTAGGATTAGGGGTTAGGGTTAGGTAGGGGTTAGGGTTAGGTTAGGGGTTAGGGAGGTTAGGTTTAGGGATGGGGTTAGGGGTTGGGGGTTAGGGATTAGGGTTAGGGGTTAGGTATTAGGGGTTAGGGATTAGGGGTTAGGGTTAGGGTTAGGGGTTAGGGGTTAGGTTTAGGGTTCGGGTAGGGATTAGGGGTTGGGTTTAGGGGTTCGGTGTTAGGGATTAGGGTTAGGGGTTAGGGGTTAGGTTAGAGGTTAAGGGTTAGGTGTTAGGGCTAGGTTTAGGTGTTAGGGATTAGGGGTTAGGGGTTAGGGGTTAGGTGTTAGGGATTAGGGTTAGGGGTTAGGGGTTAGGTGTTAGGGATTAGGGTTAGGGGTTAGGTGTTAGGGATTAGGGTTAGGGGTTAGGGGTTAGGCTGGGATTAGGGATTAGGGTTAGGGTTAGGGGTTAGGGATTAGGGGTTAGGGGTTAGGTCAGGGCCACCCCCGTTTATCTGTTAGGCTTCTCTCTCATCCTGTCTTTCTCTTGAATAAACCTTTCATGGCTAGAAGGACACTGTTCCAGGGCCTGTTAATAAGATAAGAACTTTTATTCGTTCCACAATGGGGAAATTTCATTATGTTGCAAAAGCATCATGACCAACATTCCTTAAACTAACCAAAAAATATCTTATACAAGAAAAGAGTTGGAAAAAAAAGAAAACTAGATTCCTCAAAACACCCCTTTTAAAGACATGCAGGAATGTAATAAATCAAGGACATGTAAGAATAACAGAAATTTCTGGAAGAGCTTGTTCTGTTCTGCTGACTGATGCTGCTCTGATGACCTGCTTATAACCCTAACTCCTAACTCCTAACCCTTAACCCTAACTGCTAACCCCTAACCCCTAACCCCTACCCTAACTCCTAACTCCTAACTCCTAACCCTCACCTTAACCCTAACTGCCTAACCTTACCCCTAACCACTAACCCCTAACCCCTAACCCCTACCCCTAACTCCTAACCCCTTACTCCTAACCCCTCACCCTTAACCCTAACTGCTAACCCCTAACCCCTAACCCCTCACCCTTAACCCTAACTCCTAACCTTACCCCTAACCACTAACCCCTAACCCCTAACCCCTACCCCTAACTCCTAACCCCTTACTCCTAACCCCTCAACCCTTAACCCTAACTGCTAACCCCTAACCCCTAACTCCTAACCCCTCACCCTTAACCCTAACTCCTAACCCTAACTCTACTCAGGAACATGCTCCATCACCTGTCTGTCTTTCAGCGGTGGAATCAGTTCAAGTCCCGGTTTCCTCACTTTCTAAAGATCACCAGCTGCTTGTAATGATCAGCTGCCCCAAGAATCTTCTAAACCACCTTCTAAATGCTCTGAACCCCACCGGACTGGACCTCTGTCATGTTTATGGACTGCAACTGAAGTTTCATTCTAAATTTGACGACATACGAGAAAAACTTGACAGTGTTCTTGTTCTATCTTCTTTTGTGTCTCACTTGCCCCGGTCCAGCGTCGGTTCAACCTCGGGGGGACTGCTGTTGCCCCGGTCCAGCATCGGTTCAACCTCAGGGGGGACTGCTGTTGCCCCGGTCCAGCATCGGTTAAACCTCGGGGGGACTGCTGTTGCCCCGGTCCAGCGTCGGTTCAACCTCGGGGGGACTGCTGTTGCCCCGGTCCAGCGTCGGTTCAACCTCAGGGGGACTGCTGTTGCCCCAGTCCAGCGTCGGTTCAACCTCGGGGGGACTGCTGTTGCCCCGGTCCAGCGTTCGGTTCAACCTCGGGGGGACTGCTGTTGCCCCGGTCCAGCGCTGGTTCAACCTCGGGGGGACTGCTGTTGCCCCAGTCCAGCTTCGGTTCAACCTCGGGGGACTGCTGTTGCCCCCCGGTCCAGCGGGTTCAACCTCGGGGGTGTGCCCCGTCCAGCTTCGGTTCAACCTCGGGGGGACTGCTGTTGCCCCAGTCCAGCTTCGGTTCAACCTCGGGGGGACTGCTGTTGCCCCGGTCCAGCTTTGGTTCAACCTCGGGGGGACTGCTGTTGCCCCGGTCCAGCTTCGGTTCAACCTCGGGGGGACTGCTGTTGCCCCAGTCCAGCGCCGGTTCAACCTCGGGGGGACTGCTGTTGCCCCGGTCCAGCACCGGTTCAACCTCGGGGGGACTGCTGTTGCCCCAGTCCAGCGCGGGTTCAACCTCGGGGGCTTTGCCCAGTCAAGCGCCGGTTCCTTGGGGGACTGCTGTTGCCCCAGTCCAGCGCTGGTTCAACCTCGGGGGGACTGCTGTTGCCCCGGTCCAGCGCTGGTTCAACCTCGGGGGGACTGCTGTTGCCCCAGTCCAGCGCCGGTTTAACCTTGGGGAGACTGCTGTTGCCCCGGTCCAGCGCCGGTTCAACCTTGGGGGGACTGCTGTTGCCCCGGTCCAGCGCCGGTTCAACCTTGGGGGGACTGCTGTTGCCCCAGTCCAGCGTCGGTTCAACCTTGGGGGGAATGCTGTTGCCCCAGCAACTGGTCTGTACCAGCACCATCTTCTTGGTCGGGAATGTCTTTAAAACATTGTCCTGTTCAACATTGTCCTGTCACACACACACACACCACCACCATAGACTCACCATGAGGGCGTCGGACGCACACACACCGTGGAAGCCCTGGTAGAAGGCAGCAAACTGTTTGTAGATGGATTTGTTGAGCAGGAAGTCGACGTAGAGCTGGACGTACTCTGGAGAGAGAAGACAATCATCAACCCTCCACAGACGGACGCTGGTTCAGACCTGAACACCAGAAAAACCGGCTTTAACAAGAAAACCAGAGTTAACGTTTTTCTCTCCAGCTGTGAACAACAAAGTTTTTGAGCCGAGCCAAGTTTGTGTTCGCGCCAACGTGAAGTAACAAGAGGACGAACCTCAGACTGTTGACGTGCAGCAGAGCCTCCAAACGTCTGATGGGTTAAAACTACGCTCTTTATGTTCTTTGTCTCAGAGCCCGTTGCACCATGGGATACATCGTTACCTGACAAAGTGAATCCAGGGGATGGTGAGAAGAAGAACCCTAACGTCTGACAGCCTTTGACTGTTGTAACAAAGTACAGCCTCAAATCAGAGAAGGCTGGAGCTGTGGACAGTGAGAAGAACTGGGCAAAGCTCCTTCCTGGTAGGACTGGACCCAGAAGGCTCGTAGAAGACCACAACATCTCCCACTGTAGGAGAGCAAAGAGCAAAGATACTGTATCTGCAGAGGAGCCCAGGACAACAGGTGACCCAGCAATGCCACCAACGGTGAAAGTAACTCGACCAGAGGACCGCAGTGGTCCAAGGGGAGGAAGACGAAGACCAGCAGAGGTCCAGCAGAGGTCCAGCAGAGGTCCAGGTCCCGCAGAGGTCCAGGTCCAGGTCCAGCAGAGGTCCATCAGAGGTCCCGCAGAGGTCCACCAGAGGTCCAGGTCCAGCAGAGGTCCAGGTCACAGAGGTCAGAGGTCCAGGTCCAGCAGATGTCCAGCAGAGGTCCAGGTCCAGCAGAGGTCCAGCAGAGGTCCAGCCAGCAGGTCCAGCCAGAGGTCCAGGTCCAGAGGTCCAGGTCCAGGTCCCGCAGAGGTCCAGGTCCAGGTCCAGAGGTCCAGCAGGTTCCAGGGGGGGCTCAGCCTCCATGTTGGGGGGTCAGCCTCTATGATGGGGGGTTCAGCCTCATAATGGGGGGGTTCAGCCTCTATGACGGGGGGGGGGTTCAGCCTCTATGATGGGGGGTTCCGCCTCTATAAGCCTGTGGGGGTTCAGCCTCTATGATGGGGGGTTCAAGCCTCTATGATGGGGGGGGTTCAGCTCTATGATGGGGGGTTCAGCTCTATAATGTGGGGTTCCGCCTCTATGATGGGGGGGATCAGCCTCTATGATGGGGGGGGGGGTTCAGCCTCTATGATGGGGGGGTTCAGCCTCTATAATGGGGGGGTTCGCCTCATATGATGGGGGGGGGGATTCAGCCTCTATGATGGGGGGTTCAGCCTCTATGATGGGGGGGTTCTCAGCCTCTATGATGGGGGGGGTTCCCCCCCAGCCTCTATGATGGGGGGGTTCAGCCTCTATGATGGGGGGGCTCAGCCTCTATGATGGGGGGGTTCAGCCTCTATGATGGGGGGGTTCAGCCTCTATGATGGGGGGGTTCAGCCTCCATGATGGGGGGGTTCAACCTCTCATGACGGGGGGGGGTCCGCCTCTATGATGGGGGGTTCAGCCTCTATGATGGGGGCTCAGCCTCCATGACGGGGGGGGTTCAGCCTCTATGATGGGGGGTTCAGCCTCTATAATGGGGGGGGTTCCGCCTCTATGATGGGGGGTTCAGCCTCTATGATGGGGGGGTTCAGCCTCTATGAATGGGGGGGTTCAGCCTCTATGATGGGGGGGGGGGGGGGTTCAGCCTCTATGATGGGGGGGTTCAGCCTCTATAATGGGGGGGTTCAGCCTCTATGATGGGGGGGTTCCGCCTCTATGATGGGGGGTTCCGCCTCTATGATGGGGGGGGTTCCGCCTCTATGATGAGGGGGGTTCAGCCTCTATGGGGGGTCCTCTATGAAGGGGGGTTCCAGCCTCTATGATGGGGGGTTCAGCCTCTATAATGGGGGGGTTCAGCCTCTATGATGGGGGGGTTCAGCCTCTATGATGGGGGGTTCCGCCTCTATGATGGGGGGTTCAGCCTCCATGATGAGGGGGGTTCAGCCTCTATAATGGGGGGGGTTCCGCCTCTATGATGGGGGGTTCAGCCTCTATGACGGGGGGGGGTTCAGCCTCTATGATGGGGGGGTTCAGCCTCTATAATGGGGGGGTTCTGCCTCTATGATGGGGGGTTCAGCCTCTATGATGGGGGGGTTCGAGGGGGGGTTCAGCCTCTATGAATGGGGGGGTTCAGCCTCTATGACAGGGGGGGGGGGGGGGGGTTCCGCCTCTATGATGGGGGGTTCAGCCTCTATAATGGGGGGGTTCAGCCTCTATAAATGGGGGTTCCGCCTCTATGATGAGGGGGTTCCGCCTCTATGATGGGGGGGTTCAGCCTCTATAATGGGGGGGTTCCGCCTCTATGATGGGGGGCTCAGCCTCTATAATGGGGGGGTTCCGCCTCTATGATGGGGGGTTCCGCCTCTATGATTGGGGGTTTCAGCTCTATGATTGGGGGGGTTCAGCCTCTATGATGGGGGGTTCAGCCTCTATAATGAGGGGGTTCCGCCTCTATGATGGGGGGTTCAGCCTCTATAATAGGGGGGTTCAGCCTCTATGATGGGGGGTTCAGCCTCTATGATGGGGGGTTCAGCCTCTATAATGAGGGGGTTCCGCCTCTATGATGGGGGGTTCAGCCTCTATAATAGGGGGGTTCAGCCTCTATGATGGGGGGTTCAGCCTCTATGATGGGGGGTTCAGCCTCTATAATGAGGGGGTTCCGCCTCTATGATGGGGGGTTCGGCCTCTATGACGGGGGGCTCCCAGCAGGGAGGCAGAGCCACCTCCTAACCTTCCAGTCATTCCAGTTTGTTCTTGAGTGAAGCTCATCAGCTGAGTTAACTGGAACAACTGGCATGTTGGAGACCGTTTTGTTCCCGTTGAGGACATTCCTGGCACAGCCCTCCATGTTCATCTGAACTCGGGACCGGCGCTTTGAATAGCCGACGTAATGGGGACAATGCAGGGTCCGCCGTCCCGGCGAGAGGCAGGAACTGGCTGGGAATCGATCCCACGACTGCCCCCCACCCGTTGGAGACAAACGCAGAGACTGAAACACGGCGGTTAGTTTGTTTTACTGTCCTGAGTGAGTAAGAAAGAAGAAGTTGGGAGATAAATGTGATCTTTTATTTTATTTCCTTTATTTAACCAGGTAAGAGTCTCACTGAGGTTCTTCTGTTTGGAGGGTGAATCTGCTTCAGAGCCTCGGTGATCAGAAGGTTTCCATGTCTTTAATCCAGGAGGTTCTCACTTCTGAAGGAAACTGACTCAGACATCGTTTTAACGACTGTTCGCCTCCATGTCACATGTCACATGTCACATGTCACACGTATGATGGCGGATTAATATAATGTGAGCATTTAACAGTATTTATTTCTGTTCCCGGTGCTGCGTCCTGAACTCACCCTTCCTGTTCTGCTTGGTGACGGGGATCTTGTCTCCTCCAGGCTTCAGGTTGAAGGATCTGATGACGCCCATCTCCTCCTGCATCACCTGCAGCACACACAATAAAACCTGATGTAAACGGTCCCAGACCCTGCAGCTCTGGGACCGTTCAGCCTGCAGCTCATGGGCCGGTCCAGAGCCGGTCCAGGGCCGGTCCAGGGCCGATCCAGGGCCGGTCCAGAGCCGGTCCAGGGCCGGTCATGGGCCGGTCCAGGGCCGGTCCATGGCCGGTCCAGGGCCGGTCCAGGGCCGGTCCAGGGCCGGTCCAGGGCCGGTCCAGGGCCGGTCCAGGGCCGGTCCAGAGCCAGTCCAGGGCCGAGGGCCGGTCCAGGGCCGGTCCAGAGCCGGTCCAGGGCCGGTCCGGGGCCGGTCCAGGGCCGGTCCGGGGCCTGTCCAGGGCCAGTCCATGGCCGGTCTAGAGCCGGTCCAGGGCCGGTCCAGGGCCGGTCCAGGGCCGGTCCATGGCCGGTCCAGAGCCAGTCCATGGCCGGTCTAGAGCCGGTCCAGGGCCGGTCCAGGGCCGATCCAGGTCATCATGTGCTCTGGTACCAGCTTTATTAAAATCAGAGGGACATAGGTTTTAGAGCTCCGATGCTCTCTGGAGGGAACACCTGTGAAAGTTCTTTCTAACGTGGCTTTTCAGACACTCTGGTAAAAGCGCTCACCTGGAAGGTGAGGTAGAAGTCCTCCTCCACATTTCCCTCGTAGCTCAGCAGCTCGGCCAAACCGTGAGCCAGATCCTGCAGAGACACCAGAGAGGTCAGCGGTGGGAGTAGTAGTACTAACCCTAACTCTACCGAACAGAGCGCCGGTTCAGGTGGAGAACCAGCCTCAGGTGGAGAACCAGCCTCAGGTGGAGACCAGCCTCAGGTAGAAGACCAGCCTCAGGTGGAGAACCAGCCTCAGGTAGAAGACCAGCCTCAGGTGGAGAACCAGCCTCAGGTGGAGAACCAGCCTCAGGTGGAAGACCAGCCTCAGGTGGAAGACCAGCCTCAGGTGGAGAACCAGCCTCAGGTGGAAGACCAGCCTCAGGTGGAAGACCAGCCTCAGGTGGAGAACCAGCCTCAGGTGGAAGACCAGCCTCAGGTGGGAACCAGCCTCAGGTGGAAACCAGCCTCAGGTGGAGAACCAGCCTCAGGTGGAAGAACCCGTGGAGACCAGCCTCAGGTGGAGAACCAGCCTCAGGGAGACCAGCCTCAGGAGAACCAGCCTCAGGTGGAAACCAGCCATGGAAGACCAGCCTCAGGTGGAGAACCAGCCTCAGTGGAAGACCATCCTCAGGTGGAGACCCAGCCTCAGGTGGAAGACCAGCCTCAGGTGGAAGACCAGCCTCAGGTGGAGAACCAGCCTCAGGTGGAAGACCAGCCTCAGGTGGAGACCAGCCTCAGGTGGAAGACCAGCCTCAGGTGGAGACCAGCCTCAGGTGGAGACCAGCCTCAGGTGGAAGACCAGCCTCAGGTGGAAGACCAGCCTCAGGTGGAGACCCAGCCTCAGGTGGAAGACCAGCCTCAGGTGGAAGACCAGCCCAGGTCAGGTGGAGAACCAGCCTCAGGTGGAGAACCAGCCTCAGGTGGAAGGGAGAACCAGCCTCAGGTGGAGAACCAGCCTCAGGTGGAGAACCAGCCTCAGGTGGAAGACCAGCCTCAGGTGGAAGACCAGCCTCAGGTGGAAGACCAGCCTCAGGTGGAAGACCAGCCTCAGGTGGAGAACCAGCCTCAGGTGGAGAACCAGCCTCAGGTGGAAGACCAGCCTCAGGTGGTGGAGAACCAGCCTCAGGTGGAGAACCAGCCTCAGGTGGAGAAGACCAGCCTCAGGTGGAAGACCAGCCTCAGGTGGAGAACCAGCCTCAGGTGGAGAACCAGCCAGCCTCAGGTGGAAGACCAGCCTCAGGTGGAGAACCAGCCTCAGGTGGAGAACCAGCCTCAGGTGGAGAACCAGCCTCAGGTGGAGACCAGCCTCAGGTGGAAGACCAGCCTCAGGTGGAGAACCAGCCTCAGGTGGAAGACCAGCCTCAGGTGGAGACCCAGCCTCAGGTGGAAGACCAGCCTCAGGTGGAGACCCAGCCTCAGGTGGAAGACCAGCCTCAGGTGGAGAACCAGCCTCAGGTGGAAGACCAGCCTCAGGTGGAAGACCAGCCTCAGGTGGAGACCCAGCCTCAGGTGGAGAACCAGCCTCAGGTGAAGAACCAGCCTCAGGTGGAAGAACCTCAGTGGATGGAGAACCTCAGGTGGAGAACCAGCCTCAGGTGGAAGACCAGCCTCAGGTGGAAGACCAGCCTCAGGTGGAGACCAGCCTCAGGTGGAGACCAGCCTCAGGTGGAAGACCAGCCTCAGGTGGAGAACCAGCCTCAGGTGGAAGACCAGCCTCAGGTGGAAGACCAGCCTCAGGTGGAGACCCAGCCTCAGGTGGAAGACCCAGCCTCAGGTGGAAGACCAGCCTCAGGTGGAGAACCAGCCTCAGGTGGAAGACCAGCCTCAGGTGGAGAACCAGCCTCAGGTGGAGAACCAGCCTCAGGTGGAGAACCAGCCTCAGGTGGAAGACCAGCCTCAGTGGTGAGAACCAGCCTCAGGTGGAGAACCAGCCTCAGGTGGAAGACCAGCCTCAGGTGGAGAACCAGCCTCAGGTGGAAGACCAGCCTCAGGTGGAAGACCAGCCTCAGGTGGAGACCCAGCCTCAGGTGGAGAACCAGCCTCAGGTGAAGAACCAGCCTCAGGTGGAGAACCAACCTCAGGTGGAGAACCAGCCTCAGGTGGAAGACCAGCCTCAGGTGGAAGACCAGCCTCAGGTGGAAGACCAGCCTCAGGTGGAGACCAGCCTCAGGTGGAAGACCAGCTCAGGTGGAAGAGGTGGAAGACCAGCCTCAGGTGGAGAACCATCCTCAGGTGGAAGACCAGCCTCAGGTGGAGAACCAGAAGAACCAGCCTCAGGTGGAGACCAGCCAGGTGGAGAACCAGCCTCAGGTGGAAGACCAGCCTCAGGTGGAGAACCAGCCTCAGGTGGAAGACCAGCCTCAGGTGGAGAACCAGCCTCAGGAAGACCAGCCTCAGGTGAGACCACCAGCCAGCCTCACCTCAGGTGGAGACCCAGCCTCAGGTGTCCCCAGCCTCAGGTGGAAGACCAGCCTCAGGTGGAGAACCAGCCTCAGGTGGAAGACCCAGCCTCAGGTGGAGACCCAGCCATCCTAACCCTCTGCCTCAGAAGAAAACAAACACAACTAAAATTACAAAATACACATCTTCCTTCTTGTCTTCGCCCTCATGCATCGATCTTTATTTCCATGATCCTCATCATCATGCAGTCAGACTATGTAAGTGGACAGACAGTGAAAAGTTGAACTCTGGCTCCCCCCAGTGGCAGAACGGAGAAACACAGCTGGAGGACTCCTGGACATCCCACTTGAAGTCCCACGGACTGAAAGTTCACGTTTCTCAGAGGGTTAGGGTTAGGGGTTGGGGTTAGGGGTTGGGGTTAGGGGTTGGGTTGAATCGTATTTACAGCTGGGACTGATTTTTATTTTACAGAGATTCTCACAGGAAGAGTCATTTTCACCGCCGGGACACTTACTGGCATTATCTGCTGCAGGTCGTCCAATGTGGCGGATGCCAGGCCAACAAGAGCATTTTGGTCACATGGTACAGTGGGAGGAGTGAGGAGCTTCCTGGGAGAATGAAATAAATAAAAAGAAACATTTCAACCACAGCAACCACATGTCATGCATGCAGCCTGCAGCTGTTTAGGCCTTAAGGACCACGGCCTCCAGATGCAAGAAGAACGAGAAGAACGAGGAGAACGAGGAAACGAGGAGAACGAAGAGAACGAGGACAATGAGGAGAACGAGGAGAACGAGAAGAACGAGGAGAACGAGGAGAATGAAGAGAACGAAGAGAACGAGGAGAACGAGGACAATGAGGAGAACGAGGACAATGAGGAGAACGAGGAGAACGAGGAGAACGAAGAGAACGAGGACAATGAGGAGAACGAGGAAACGAGGAGAAAGAGGAAACGAGGAGAAAGAGGAGAACAAGGAAACGAGGACAATGAGGAGAACGAGGACAATGAGGAGAATGAGGAAAACGAGGACAACAAGCATCCTGGGACAGAAACGGCGGGAAGGTTAAAGGAATAAAATGAGCTCAAAGGTGGGAGGTGTCTCACCTGTAACAGCAGAGGGGCAGGTGGATGTCCAGAGCAATGCTGTTGTATACGGCCAGGCCCATCAGCTGATGACACGTCAAGTTAAGGGAAAATGCACAAACCGTACGTGTACACTCACGTGTAGTTTAAAAGACATCTGTGATGTAGAACTGGTCTGAGGAAGGGTTAGGGGAGACGAGCTTCACCAAAGGTAACAGGGTTGTTTACCTGCAGGCTGAAAATACTTGCTTGAGCTCAGCAGAGCCACACCTGTAGGAGAGCAGCATGTTCTTCTCCTGGACCTCCATGGACATCTCTGGAAGGTCGTTCTCCTGGTATCTCCAGGTGGAGGAAGACTCCTGGAAGAGTACCTGACTCTGATGAGTTCAGAGAGACAACTAGCCAAATCCCTGAAGGAAAAACCTCACCTAAAGATCTATGATGCAAACACACTCAGCAGCAGAAGGATGTCTCTCCTTCGAAGGAGACGTTTTAGGACCTTTAGACCACAGCACTGAGGAGAAGACAGGAAGTTCAAGTGTTGAGGTTCTCTCTGGGAGAGACCAGGATGGAGAGGATCAGGGATGAGGACATCAGAGGCACAGAACATGTTAGATGTTCTGGAGAGAAGGTCAGAGGAGTCCAGACTGAGATGGTTTGGACCTGGACAGAGGAGGGATGGAGAAGATATCTGGAGAAGGATGATGAGGCTAAGGTTAGGGTTCAGTAAAGCCTACAGTCAGTCTAAACTATAGTGTGTAGATGCTAATAGTTATAGTCATAGTTGTAGTAGCTCAGACTAGAGTAGCTCGTCTTAATCACAGCTTCGTCATAGCTATGCTGCTATAGGCCTACGCTGCAGGGGGACACCAACATGATCTGCTGAGTGGTGTCTCCACTGCTTTTCTCCTTTTCCTTCCCTTTCCTCTTCCCTTCCTCCTCCTCCAGCCCATTCATAATTACCTGCGAGCACCTTGTTACTGAAACTGTTCTCCATTTTCTTTGCTTTCCTGAGTTTGTTGTGCTGTTTCTGCCCCCTTTTCTTTCTGTGTATTTGCAGGCCAGAGTTTCCTGGGTTTCACGCTGACTTGCAGTTCCATCCTCTGTCCATCCCGGGGTTCTCCTCCACTTGTGTTTGGGTACCGACTGGCGTGGTGATCGGCGACCTGGTCCTCTGGCCATCTCATCCCAGTGCTGCTGCCTCCATCTGTTTATGTTTATATGGTCATTGTATTTAGTCATTTGTGTCCTCTCCTCTCTCTGTCCTCCATCCTCTCTCTGTCCTACATCCTCTCTCTGTCCTGTCTCCCCTCTTTTTTTTATCCAGCTGGTCTTCATCAGGAAGGTCCCTCCATATGATCCAGGTCCTGGTCCAGGTTTATTCCTCTTAAAGTGGAGTTTTTTCTTGCCGCTGTTTGGCTTAAAGGTTTTTTCTCCCTCTGTGGGAGTTTTTTATATCTACCATTATCATTGATTGGATTTAATATTATAATTTTAGTTAATGATATTTGCTCGGGGGTCATGCTCTGGGTCTCTGTAAAGACTTGGAGACAATTGACATTGTAACAGACGCTGTACAAATACAATTGAATTGAATTGAATTGAGGTTGGAACTGAAACAGGAGGTCTGGAGGAAGACCAGAGAGGAGATTTATGGATGTAGAGGAAGAGGACATGAAGATAAGAGGATGGAGAGGATGGAGATAGATGGAGGAGATGATCCACTGAGGAGACTTCTGAAGGGATCCAACCTTGGAGCCTCAGAGCCAGGGTGGGCTCTGCAATTAACAACAAGCCACATCATCTTCAGCAACATATGACAGTGATCTAAGGATGTGGGTGGAGTCAAAGGTTTGGAGGCCGGACTATTCTGTGATGTCAAATTCTGCTGTGAATCTGAGCGGCATCTAGATTAGACTCTTCCAGGCGTTGATGAACCCCAACCAGAGAGACAGAGCTGTGTTGAATCAGTTAGGGTTAGGGTTAGAGGGTTAGGGTTAGGGTTAGAGTTAGGGGTTAGGTATTGAGTTAGGGGTTAAGGTTAGGGGTTAGGGTTAGAGGGTTAGGGTTAGAGTTAGGGGTTAGGTATTGAGTTAGGGGTTAAGGTTAGGGGTTAGGGTTAGAGGGTTAGGGTTAGGGTTAGAGTTAGGGGTTAGGTATTGAGTTAGGGGTTAAGGTTAGGGGTTAGGGTTAGAGGGTTAGGGTAAATAAAAGCTCTCAGTCACAGAGAGGTTTTTAACCCTAACCCTAACCCACACCAGCACCAGGAGAACCTGGAGGAAACCCACACCAGCACCAGGAGAACCTGGAGGAAACCCACACCAGCACCAGAACCTGGAGGAAACCCACACCAGCACCAGGAGAACCTGGAGGAAACCCACACCAGCACCAGAACCTGGAGGAAACCAACACCAGCACCAGGAGAACCTGGAGGAAACCAACACCAGCACCAGGAGAACCTGGAGGAAACCCACACCAGCACCAGAACCTGGAGGAAACCCACATCAGCACCAGGAGAACCTGGAGGAAACCCACGCCAGCACCAGGAGAACCTGAGGCCCGTTCTTCTGCCGTTCCTGTCGTCTTTCCGCTCTGTTTGCTGCTGCGGAGCTGAAATGTTTCTTTAAACAGCTGGACTCTGGCTGACGGTTTAAATGTGCTTTATGAATCAATCTGGCTGCTTTATTTTGACAGAAAACAAAGAAGGGAGTTAAATCACTTCTTTGGTTACTCGTTTATTTATTTTGACAGTTTTTACACGTTTATTCCTCGTTCTTCCTTGTTTTCAGCTCAAACTGCAAAAGGGAGAGGTTGGCTGCTGGTTTGATTTTTCCACTCATCCCTCCATTTTGTTTCTTTTTCTCATCAATATTTGTTCGGTGCTGTTTACACTCGTCTTCCGCTCTGCCTTTCATGCATCTCCCTCCATCTCAGTCGGCTCCTCCTCCCGCCGGCTCAGCGCCATAGTGATGGAGCGCTGCCATGACGACCGCGCCGCAGCACAGATGGATGAAATAGCTCTTACACCCAGGAGCACACGCATGTGCTGGTAAACACACACACACGCTCTTCCCACCATTTTCTTTGTTTTAGGGCTGAACCTCACTGGTTCAGACACACACACACATGTTTCTGTTTCCACCTCTTTTTAATCACCGTCTTGCAGCGGTACCGCTCCAAACCCAAACCTCAGTCCTGAAATTCACTGATTTAAGCCACGAGGCTCTTGTCCTTCACGTGGGCTCCATCTGCTCGCTCAGACTGCGTGAACACATTTATCCCTGCAAACATACGTAACCCAAACCCAAACCCAACCTGGCCGGGAACAGGCAGCTGCTAGCTTATATAACCTTGACAGCTCCCAGCTGCCTCGTAACTCAGCCTGAAGTGCAAGTCATGCTCCGTTCTGGCAACACGCCTGCAACACTTACGCACACGGAGGTTCGTCTCACCGACGGCGCTGCACCGCAGGAGCTGAGGAACTGGACCGCAGTAATGTTCTTCATCAAGACCTGGAGCTGAGGAACTGGACCGCTGTAATGTTCTTCATCAAGACCTGGAGCTGAGGAACTGGACCGCGGTAATGTTCTTCATCAAGCCCTGGAGCTGAGGAACTGGACCGCGGTAATGTTCTTCATCAAGACCTGGAGCTGAGGAACTGGACCGCGGTAATGTTCTTCATCAAGACCTGGAGCTGAGGAACTGGACCGCAGTAATGTTCTTCATCAAGACCTGGAGCTGAGGAACTGGACCGCGGTAATGTTCTTCATCAAGTCCTGGAGCTGAGGAACTGGACCGCGGTAATGTTCTTCATCAAGACCTGGAGCTGAGGAACTGGACTGCGGTAATGTTCTTCATCAAGACCTGGAGCTGAGGAACTGGACCGCGGTAATGTTCTTCATCAAGACCTGGAGCTGAGGAACTGGACCGCAGTAATGTTCTTCATCAAGACCTGAAGCTGAGGAACGGGACCGCAGTAATGTTCTTCATCAAGACCTGGAGCTGAGGAACTGGACCGCGGTAATGTTCTTCATCAAGACCTGGAGCTGAGGAACTGGACCGCGGTAATGTTCTTCATTACTCAGACCCGGCTGACCAGAGAGGCCTGCGGACCTCTGCAGGCCTCTCTGGTCAGCCGGGTCACATCAGAAGAAACTGGTCTCTGAACAGATCTAAAGACCTTCCAGCGACTCCCCAACATCTTCATAAATCATTCACCTCTTAAAATGGCAGCTGGACGGCCTCAGAACTAGATTACGGTTTAATAAAACAGTTTAAGAAGATCCAGGGACCTGGATCCAGAGCTGAACCTGTGAAGTCTGATTAGCCACAAAAACAGCAGTTTTCTTTGTAAATGTGACCAACAGCTGGACCTTTAACTCACCTCCTGACGTATTAATGACGTATTATCAGAGTCCTTGGATGGAAATTATGATAATAAAAGGGTTCACATCGGATCAGCAAGCAGAAAGTGAGTAGAAACCCTGATTTATTGGGTTTGAATAAAGGATACAGTCCCCACCAACTGGAACTCAGAGAAGTTGTCACACTTCCAACTGCTGAACCAATGGCAGCGCGAGTCCTTCATGTAGGTGAACATTCCTGTAAAATAAAGAATCGGTAACATGTTTGATGCAGATGAGTGAATCAGTAAGAGGCTGACGGATCAGAGAGATGCAGGACGGAAATGAGGAGGACGGAAGAAGCACCTGACCACGTTAGAAGAGGGAAAAGAAAGGCAACTGGCAACTGTAAAGAAGTGGGCGTGTCTACAGGAGCTAACAGAGCTCCTGGAGCTTCAGCTGGAGACCAGCTATGGTCGGAGCTGTCATCCGTGGCCTCAGAGCTCCTCTACATCATCGGACCTCCTCCATCGGACCCTACGACCCGTCTCTGCTTCTGACCGTACGATAAGCCCTCCAGAATCACAGCTGCGACAGACATGGAGACGAGACGGATGGACAACAACACCATCAGCGTTCGCTGACGGTGAACAAACGAGACGTGAAAATAAACGGCTCTGACGTAGCTTTTACGTAGCACAAATGTTTCCAGGGGTCTTTAGACTCAGAGACCGGCCTGATTTACTGACAGATGTGAGATAAACGTGGACAGATGTGGATAAATTAACTAAATAAGCAGCAAAAAGGAAACTGGTGCAGAAGCTAGAAATGTTCAGACGTGGGTTTCTTCCTTTCTGGTACCAACTGTGAATCCTGAGCTCTGAGTAACCGGCGGTCAGGACGTCAGACGTCCGTCAGTCACAGTCCAGGGACAGATGTGACAGATGTGTTAGTCCTGTCCATCTGAGATCATCCATTCAAAACCTCTGGCTTTGTTTGGGGAACATCTCTTTTCCGAACATCCTTCCTCCCCTTCGACTCCTCGTAGCCTTTGACTCAGTGACTCCTTTCACCCGGTGACTCCTTAAACTTGGCGACTCCTTAAACCCGGTGACTCCTTAAACCCGGTGACTCCTTGAACCCTGTATAAGGGGCCTTAGTTGGACCTGGAGCCTTGGTTGGTCCTGGAGCCTTAGTTGGTCCTGGAGCCTTAGTTGGTCCTGGAGCCTTAGTTGGTCCTGGAGCCTTGGTTGGTCCTGGAGCCTTAGTTGGTCCTGGAACCTTAGTTGGTCCTGGAGCCTTGGTTGGACCTGGAGCCTTGGTTGGTCCTGGAGCCTTGGTTGGTCCTGGCGGCTTGGTTGGTCCTGGAGCCTTAGTTGGTCCTGGAGCCTTGGTTGGACCTGGAGCCTTAGTTGGTCCAGGAACCTTAGTTGGTCCTGGAGCCTTGGTTGGACCTGGAGCCTTAGTTGGTCCTGGAACCTTAGTTGGACCTGGAGCCTTGGTTGGTCCTGGAGCCTTGATTGGACCTGGAGCCTTAGTTGGTCCTGGAACCTTAGTTGGTCCTGGAGCCTTGGTTGGACCTGGAGCCTTAGTTGGTCCTGGAACCTTAGTTGGACCTGGAGCCTTAGTTGGTCCTGGAGCCTTGGTTGGACCTGGAGCCTTGGTTGGTCCTGGAGCCTTGATTGGACCTGGAGCCTTAGTTGGTCCTGGAGCCTTGGTTGGTCCTGGAGCCTTGATTGGACCTGGAGCCTTAGTTGGTCCTGGAGCCTTGGTTGGTCCTGGAGCCTTGATTGGACCTGGAGCCTTAGTTGGTCCTGAAGCCTTGGTTGGTCCTGGAGCCTTAGTTGGTCCTGGAGCCTTGGTTGGTCCTGGAGCCTTAGTTGGTCCTGGAGCCTTGGTTGGTCCTGGAGCCTTGGTTGGTCCTGGAGCCTTAGTTGGTCCTGGAGCCTTAGTTGGTCCTGAAGCCTTAGTTGGTCCTGGAGCCTTAGTTGGACCTGGAGCCTTGGTTGGTCCTCGAGCCTTAGTTGGTCCTGGAGCCTTAGTTGGTCCTGGAACCTTAGTTGGACCTGGAGCCTTGGTTGTTCCTGGAGCCATAGTTGGTCCTGGAGCCTTGGTTGGTCCTGGAACCTTAGTTGGACCTGGAGCCTTGGCTGGTCCTGGAGCCTTGGTTGGTCCTGGAGCCTTAGTTGGTCCTGGAGCCTTAGTTGGTCCTGGAGCCTTAGTTGGTCCTGGAGCCTTAGTTGGACCTGGAGCCTTAGTTGGACCTGGAGCCTTGATTGGTCCTGGATGGTGAACTGATGTCAGTATTTCTGATTCTGCAACTCCAGCAGAAATTTAACAAAACCTTCTCAGGTAATTTTTTCTCTTTTTTTTTTTTTTTGTCTGCATTTACATTCAGATTAGTTCCATTGACTAGCAAAACCTTCTAGCATGTATATGCAATTTAATCTTATAGCAGACTTTTTTTGTAGGGTGAATGTGTCCTTCAGTCTTCTCTGGCAGTAATTTCTAACGTCTTTATTAATATCTTAAATCCTGATTTTGTCAGAAAGGACCAAAACACCAGCAGTGAAACATTTAAAGACAGGACAGTGAGGGTGCGGTGTGTGCTGGGTTGTGAAGTGTGGATGAGGATAATATATAAGAAGCAGAAACTACTAACAAGAAAACTGGATGAACATCTTCTACCATCTGGTCTCTCTTCCTGCTCTCCAGCGAAGGCGGATGCTTTTCTGTGAGCTCCTCCCTCTATCTGATCCTCGCTGCTCTTTGTCCTGTCTGCGTGTTTTTTGGAGCCTCATCCGGATAATATCTGAACATCTAAATCTCTAACCATGGATCTGGTCAGCTGGTCTCTCAATGCAATGGATCAAATTTTCTCGAAGAGAAGAGGGGAAAAAGGAGAGCCCTCGTGTCCAGAAGGAACACACGCAGCCGGGTACGTTCAGGATTCATGGTCGAAATGGCGATTGAACTGCTTGGCTCCTCTGTTCATCGAGGACGCTGAAGACGTTTACATATTTGGATTTATGATCACGGGATTCCTGCTGTTTGGAGTTGGCGGATACCTGATGTATCGGAAAAGCGCACGGATGCTGCTATTCCTGACCTGTTGTCCGTGTGCGTGGAGGTTAGCCGTGCTGTGAGTGCCGAGACTGTTAAGATAGACGAGATGAATCGGAAATTGGACGTGATTCACGGCGTGAGTCACAGACAGTTGATGATGTACGAACTCATGGGAAAAATTGATTCCAAATTGGGTAGACTACATGCACAGCTCAGGGAGAACTGACATGAA
Source organism: Hirundichthys speculiger (assembly GCA_018398805.1). Taxonomy (NCBI): domain Eukaryota; kingdom Metazoa; phylum Chordata; class Actinopteri; order Beloniformes; family Exocoetidae; genus Hirundichthys; species Hirundichthys speculiger. The sequence goes on from JAGFBZ010000910.1 coordinate 115,323, forward strand.
TAATTCGGACTTTTGGATGATTTTCACGAGAGGAAACCAGCAAAGACTCAAGGCAGGCAAAAATTAATTGTCAGTCTGACCGAAAACAATCTCTCTGATCTGAATCTGGCTCCCCCGAGCGGCCTTCACTCAAGAAGAATCTCTCCAAGGTCTTATCCGAAGAAGGCTCTGCCCCCCCCCACCCACCCGCTCCATATCCTTTCCCCGAGTCTCAACGTCCTCGCTGGATCCTGATGTTCTCCCCCCACGTGGAGCGGACTGATTGCGCTGCGTGCCAACGGGTGCGCGTGCACGGGCCGCTTGGCTGGGACTTTTTTTTCCTGACCCATATGATGTCTTCGTAATAAGTTTGTTATGCCTGTGCTGAGGTTTTTTTTTTTGTGAATCCCACAACATGTGCCTCTGATCAAGGACATGTTGTGTGAGACACCTCTTTTTTATCCTCCCCCCCCCATCCCCTATGTGATCATATTTTTCTTCTGCTAAAAGTGCCCTGGCCAGAGGGTGGTGTACTTGGGCATCTATGTGGTGTGCTTGAGTATACTGCCCTCTGACAACGGTAGAAGCGCTGTTATGGCTGCTGACCCAAGCACCGTTGACTCCTGTCCATATGTTGTTGTTGTTGTTTCTGTATGTTTCTCTTGGACGGTGTACTGGGAAGACAAATTTCACTGTGTTGGGACGCTGGCTCAGTGACGATAATAAATCTGATTCTGATTCTGAAGCTATAGACCTGTATATGGAAAATTGATGTAAGCATTATTGATTGTGTTGACAGTAGAGGGGGAGGTGTTGGGGGAGGGGTGTAAAGAATAAATGTGTCCGTGCCCATATAGACCTCCCGCAGCCACACGACACACACCTCGACAACAAAGCGCAGTCGCCATATTGGAGCGAAAACAACAAGCTAGGGCTTAAGCGATCACATAGTCTTTGTGCAGGTTATGTGGTTCGCACTCCGACGCGCCCGCAGGGACGAAACGAGGAAAGAGCGGCTACCGGCGAGAACAAGCCGCAGATGCAACAGGCATCCCGCCGGAGGCGCGCGCCCCCATCAGCCCAAACCGACCAACCGACCATCCAGCTAACCATAACCCTAACCATCCTAACCATAACCCTAACCCTAACACCCGGACGATCCTCAATCAAAAAACCCATGCCATCCCGCAAATAACTCCGCATGATCAGCCGGGGACCGAGCGAGCGGCAACAGGGCACCCTGCCATGGGCATGCATGTGCTGGTTGTTGTCCCACATATTCCCGCCCACCCAGCCACCGGCCGACCACGCAGAACCACCCACAAAACAACCCCCCCACCACCCCCACGAGCGCAGTGCGCCACGTCACATGCAAAAGGTCCATACACTCACATGTGAGTTACCCGAGTACCAAGGAAACTGATACCACTATTACCATCACCACTCTCCTTATCTTAGTCCACCTCAAGTCCTCCCGTGGGTGAGTAAACGGCAGCTAACTCCCATCGCCCCAGGGCCAGACTGGCCCAAGAGGACCCCCCAGACCCGAGAGGTCAGGGGGCCAAATACCCGAGGCATACGTCCACTGACAGGAGGCCAGGCAGGGCCCCAGAAGCTCAGGGTTACATCTGAACAGAAATAATCATGTAAAAAAAAACAGAGAAGCGTTTCATGTTTGCTGATGTGACTGCTGGGCAGAGTTTCTTAGTTTAGGGTCAGAGTTTCTTATTTCCTCTCTGCGTTACGTCGACGGCTCGTCAACATTACAGTCCAGTCAGACTGAAGACGTCTGTGGTTCAACAGTGAGAGAAAAAGCAGCAGTCTGTTCTGAGCAGAGACACATCTGGAGATGAAGAACATCTGGAGTCTGGACACCAGAAACTGAGGCGGCTTCACACTTCACGAGCACATGCATGAGTGTGTGCATGTGTGTGTGTGTGAGGTTGAGCGGGGCTTTCCCTCCACTGCTAACGAGGCGAACACACAGCCCTCATTGAGGCTGCCCCGGGCCCACGTCCCCTGGCCCGCGTCCCCGGGCCCACGTCCCCTGGCCCACGTCCCCTGGCACCGAAAACACAGACGACCGCAGAAACGACGGTGGAAAGAACAACTCGAGCAGACGTGGAGGAGGCGGAGCTGAAGACGCAGACGCTCGGACAGATGTCCAGATTCCAGGAAGAAAGTTCTGGAAGAAAGACGGATGAACACGACTCTGACTCATTCACACTCTTCTCTGCTGCATTAATCTCCCTCTGAAAAGACTTCTGACTTCTTCTGTCAAACATCTGTTATTGCAAATTACTTGCAACTTCTCAAATTTGATCCAAATGAAAGACTCTTGAATAATGTGTTTCTTTTAAATGTCCCCTCGGAGCCTTTCCTGGATCAATCAGGCACTTCCTGTCTTTCTCTGCAAGCTCCCACGACTTCCTGCAGTCTCGAGGGAATATTGTGACATTTGTTGGAAATAAAACTGAAGTGAAGTTCCAGCACATCTTCACAGCCAGCCATGTCTTCAGAACACCCACCCTAACCCTAACCCCTAACCCCTAACCCTAACCCCTAACCCCTAACCCCCCTAACCCCAACCCCTAACCCCGAACCCCTAACCCAACCCCAACCCGAACCCGAACCCAACCCCGAAACCCCGAAACCCGAACCCCCAACCCGAACCAAACCCGAAACCCGAAAACCCCAGAACCCGAACCCGAACCCCGAACCCCAAACCCCGAAAACCCTAACCCAAACAAGAACCCCGAACCCCAACCAGAACCCCTAACCCTAACATAACCCTAACCCCGAACACCCCTAAAAAAATAACCCCTAACCCTAACCCTAAAACCCTAACCCCTAAACCCTAACCCACCCCTAACCCTAACCCTAACCCTAACCCCTAACCCTAACCCCTAACCCTACTAACCCTAACCCTAACCCTAACCCAACCCTAACCCTAACCCTAACCCCTAACCCTAACCCCTAACCCCTAACCCCAACCCCTAACCCTAACCCTAACCCTAAACCTAACCCCTAATCCCTAACCCCTAACCCCTAACCCCTAACCCCTAAGCCAAATCAGGGTGTGGCTCCCTTGACATCCGTCCTACAGCTTTGTGCTTCCATCCCAGGTGAACCCTTGCAGATCAGTCCTGCTGGATGAGAGCAGAGTCGGTGTCTGGGGGTCTTAGTGAGGGAGTCATGGGGTGGGAGTCTGGCAGGTGGGTGGGAGTCTGGCAGGTGGGTGGGAGTCTGGCAGGTGGGTGGGAGTCTGGCAGGTGGGTGGGGGCAGGTGGGTGGTTGCAGTGTCTGCAGTAATGTGGGCTCTGAACTGCTCAGACACAGATCCAGATCTAAGGTCCTACCCTCACCTACAGCCGTAGGAGTTTCATCTGCAGTGTTGTTGGACTTTGGCCGGGGTCACAGTGCACGGCTCCGGCCAGCACAATCCAGGGAGACAGGAAATAAGATGAAAGATAAAAGTTTGTAGGAATCATCTCGGTGCGTCAGTCCGTCGCTGCCAACCAACAGGAATGCAGAAGGAAACGACGTAGACACACAGAGCAGCTCCATGAGGACCTCCTGAACACCTGAACACCATGACAACCACGATGACGCTGAGCTTCGATCCTGAAACACACTCAGGTTCGCTTGTGTTGTAGCCACGATTCAACGCATGTTCAGTCACAGCGTAAGAACGAGTAAATGAATGATCTGCAGCGCTCTGGTTGATCTGAGGAGACTCCAAAGTTCGTACAGCATGAACACTGAATGCTTGTTTGGAAGTTTTCTAAATGTGATAGAAGAAAAGAAGAACATCTCAGTGTTTACACCTGTATTTCATCCTGTTCATGTGTGATCAGAAGACTCAGGACGTTAAATCACAGACATTTCTGGTTTGTTAATTTCAGATGCTGATTCCAGATACCTGAGCTTTGGGCTGATACTGAATACTGATCTGATACCAGTCTTATTTTTAGACTTCCCTTCCATTGAATAACGTCCTCGTGCCCTTTCACCTCGTGTTTCCTTAAATGTTTAATAAGGTGTCTTGTGTTGCATTGAGGAACATCTGTGCAACCTCTGGAAACCAGAGTCTTAGATAAGGAGCGTTCCAGCATCGACCCAACGGCTTACACCTCTGTCTGCCAACCCAAGACAAAGAGAGATTTGAGGCAGGACTGCCCAACTTCCTGCACTGGCTTCTAGAACGACGAGGATGAAATGTTCATCAAAATGAAAGGAACGCATGAGGGTTGGAGTCATAGTTAGACCTCCACAGTACAAATGAAGCCAGAGTGAAAGTTTCTACTACGTCGTCCACTTTTCTCAACCATCTGACACATAATCCTGCTGCAGCTTCATTCGCCTCAAAATTCAGAGTGCACTTCCAACTGAGGCCTCCATCTAATAAAAACTGTACTTTCCATCTTTAACCAATAAAAATGTAATTTTCTTTCCGCTTGTTTTCAATAAAGAGGAGCTTTACTTTCCATTGACTTTGCATCAAATGGAATTTACCTTCCAGAGTCTCAACACTGACCATTACTGTCAGCTGCTCACTGCAATGCAACAGAGGGAAGCGCTTTCTGCTCTTCTGTTAGCTTCATGGTTAGGGTCAGGGTTCATGAACCTCCAGGAGAACCGAGATGAAAGCTACTTCTGTCAGAGACGGCGCTCAGAGATGTACTGGTGCGTCTCACCATAGTCTGTGTGGAAGATCTGTCGGACCAGCAGCAGGAACCACTCTTTCGTCAGGCCCCCCATGTCGAGCCCCGCCTCCCCGACAAAGGTGACACGCAGCTTCTTCTTCAGGTCACACCGCTTCCTCGTCAACTACATGTGGAGACACAAGACCGAAGACAACAAAAACACATTTCAGTCTCACCATAAAGACTTCAGAAACTTACTTCAGGAGTAAACACTTCATATTTGGTCCGAATAGACCAGGTCCAGGTCTATTGGATCTATTCAGTCCCCGTTTATTGGGGACAGGTAGAGATAATGGGGGTTATGAGGACAACTTAACCCTCTTCCATTGAATTGGAGCCAACAAGAGGATGTTGGGGAGCAGCAGTGAGCTTCAAGCTGTGAGAGACCTGTTGGGAATTGAACCCAGGACTCATGGACAGGTCTTGAGGACAGGTCTCATGGACAGGTCTCGTGGACAGGAGTGTTCCTGCTGGACCAAGGGAGCAGGCTGACTTGGAGCAGCTGCAGAGGCTTTGAGAATCACTGGAGCAGAATAATCCCAAGGGATCGGGCAGAGGAATGGTCCTCGGGGCAGGCAGCGAACCTGAGAGGGACTGGAAAGCAGCTATTCCCAGTCTCTGCAGCAGGAACAGTGGTGGACACACTGGGGGACCAGGAAACACAGGCAGAGCTCGTGGTTGGGGGCAGGAGGCTGGTGGACTGAGAGGAGGGGGGAAGACCAGGGCGGACAACACTAAACCAGGTTACCAAGTCAAGGATTATCACTGGTGGATCACTGGATCTATGCTCGCAATGTAACAATGATCAGCTGTGATGAGCAGGTGAGGATGTTACCGCCAGATACGTAACTGCCAGATACGTGACCGCCAGACACGTGACCGCCAGACACGTGACCGCCAGGCACGTTACCATCAGATACGTGACCGCCAGATACGTGACCGCCAGATACGTGACCGCCAGATACGTAACCGCCAGACACGTGACCCCCAGACACATAACCGCCAGATACGTAACCGCCAGACACGTGACCGCCAGACACATGACCGCCAGATACGTAACCGCCAGACACGTGACCGCCAGACACATGACCGCCAGATACGTAACCGCCAGACACGTAACCGCCAGACACGTGACCGCCAGACACATGACCGCCAGATACGTAACCGCCAGACACGTAACTGCCAGACACGTGACCCCCAGACACGTGACCGCCAGATACATAACCGCCAGACACGTGACCGCCAGACACATGACCGCCAGACACGTGACCGCCAGATACGTAACCGCCAGACACGTGACCCCCAGACACATAACCGCCAGACACGTGACCACCAGATACGTGACCGCCAGATAAGTGACCGCCAGTCACACACCCCAGCGTCAAACGTAGTTGGAGGAAGTTTCTTTTTAAACTGAGTTGTCTCCACAGGGGGCGGAGCTAACCTTGCATGAGAACAGACGCCGTTTAGACGACCAGTCTGCGTATGCCAACTCTTTTAGTGTGAGCAGGAAGCTCCTGGTCTGGCTGATCTCCTTAAAATATGTCAGTCATGATTAAAATACAGCGGAACAGCCTGAAAACTGAGTATATTACATTTTCTGTCATTTCTGAACCCTTGAACGACAGGAAAAAGCAGAATCTGGGTGCTTTAATGGAGAACTGTCACATAATTTACTGAGCTGAATTTCAAATCCAATATCTTCAGTGTGGACAACTTTAAGAATCAAAAACATTTAGTTTGAGCCCCACAGCATAAACACACCATTTAACACATCTATTACATTTAGACTGAAATTCTAGGGTTGACACCAGATTTACGATCATGCACGGCAGTAAGTGCTGGAGGTTGACTCATGAATGCACAACATTAAAGACATTCCCGCCAACCCTCATGAGAGGGTCCCAGTGTTCACCCACCTCTCCCACCCAGTATTACCACACCACAAATTAGTATTTTTTTCCACACAAAAAGCAATTAAAAGTGCATTTTTCTTTGCTCGTCGTCACACGCCCGAGCAGTTCACACCCAGGACAACTGAAAAGAGTTTCCTTGCTCTTCGCCAGCGGACGATGCATCCAAGCCCTTTTCAGCACCAATGAACAAACAGATCTAGAAAAGGAAAACATATCTATATCTATAAAACACTTGTTGCCCCAGGGTCTTATTGTCAGTTCTGCAGTCATTTTGACTGCTTTGAACAGCTGTTCCTGGGCACCAGCCATTGCACAAAGCTCGCTTCTATAACGTTACATATTTCCTGATTCTGAGGATTTAGCCTACGCTGATTAACTGTGATGTTTGGTCTTTGCAGTTGTGGCACAGGTGGTTCCTGAATTCAGGACCACTGCCATGTAATATTCTGTTTACTGTTGTCTTCCTTCCACAGCGACTCCAAACAATGAGGACATCTGTGGGTTTTGTTGTTGAGATTGGTAACTGCGCTACTAATTTACAGGTGGACGTCTGGGCAGCCAGTTGTTTTAACTGTGAATGGTTTTTCCTCATTTTGAGTTAATTTTGCATAATTGGTCCATGGTTCGTTCATGTGTTTATGGAGGTGATGTTGTCCCTAGATACTGATCTACAAAGGCTTTACAGGGGGGATGAGTGTGTGCAGATGTCTCTGACAGCACATCCACCGCCGGTAAAACCTTTTTGATCATGTGTTGATTAGGTTTATGTGACTAACTCCCCGTTAGAAAATGAGTGTTAACGTCCCTCCTAAAGGGTTGAAATGGTGAAGCTCTTTTACAGATTTGTCCTGGATGGAGACCTGGATTGGTCCTCACAGGTAGACTGCTCAGGTCTGTCCAGCCTGTGGGCCTCTGCACAAGCTACAGCCAGGTGATTGGGCTCTGATAAAGGGGCTCCGCGTTAAAACTGCTGAAAGGCAAATGGTCCCTTCCAGGTTTGACCACCTATACAGCCATTAACATCAGTAGTGGGGGACCTAGTTTCCTGCTGGACGCTATGGGAGGGTTCCTGATCTGGACTGTGGTTCACAGGGTCCCTAGGTTGTCCTTCACTGGGACCTTTGGGGGGCTTCAAGGCTTCCTAAACAGGGTTTGAACTGGTGTTGAACATTTCTACAATAAAGATCAAATTAGGAGACTGACACTTCCACAATAGGGACTGATACATCACAAACACGTCATCCATGGCTGCTGTTAGAGAGGACAGTGACGGCCAGCGAAGTTATGGTGTCACAAGTGGGATCCACGCTGGAATGCACAAGTAATCTGAGAGTTACGAACGTTTCAGACGTGTTGGATAAGTGTAATGTGTCGATTCCTGATTATTCTGGTGCTGTAATGCTGTTTACAAAAGTCACAGGTCAGATCAAAGATCCGAGAGTCTTTTCACCTTTTGTTTACCGTCATCCCTACAATTTATGAGGCTCCTGTTCGTTTTATCGGTTGTGTTTTTCCTGTAGAGGTTCCTTGGGCGTAGTGTTTGGGGTCTCACTAGAAATGTCACGTGCAGGGTTTTCGGCATCGAGGCGATAGTGATGCTTGTTTTTGTTGAGCAGGGATTCCTTGGCGACAAGGACCTGTCATTTTTGAATATTGCTAGGCTTGACACTTTCCTCACTCTGGTTGGTAATTCAGGTAATACCGATATTAGCTCGGATGGGTTTGGGTGTTTAAAGCGTCGTCAATGGGTCTGTGGTAAACACAGGGTTAGGGTTAGTTACTTAGGGTAACTTAGGGTTAGTCACCTAACCCTAACCTTTAATTGTTGATCACGTCACTCAGATCCTGGTAGCCAGTTGTTGTTTTTGTTGGGTTCATATCTTAAATTCTGCTGTTTGTTTGAAAGATTTAGTGATGACAATAGTTGTCAAAGTCCGATGACGCCACAAGCTTCCAGTGTTGCTAACAACAGGGAGTGGAGGGGCGTGGCACAAAAAAATGACAGCTGTACAGCGTTTATAAATCCAAATTGATATCCAAATATCCAGATATATTTTATAGGTGTACGTCCAGTTTTTGTTCTCTGGATATTTGGTATCCGGATACTCGATACCCAAACAGATACTCGAGTATCCGGCTGTTTAAGTATTTGGGTGCAGATCTGACATCTCGCTTGAAAAAATACTAACAGAATTGAGACGGCAGGTGTGCTACCCAGCTGCAGACCAGCAGGTGTGCTACCCAGCTCCAGACACGCAGGTGTGCTACCCAGCTGCAGACCGGCAGGTGTGCTACCCAGCTGCAGACACGCAGGTATGCTACCCAGCTGCAGACACGCAGGTGTGCTGCCCAGCTGCAGACCGGCAGGTGTGCTACCCAGCTGCAGACAGGCAGTTGTGCTACCCAGCTGCAGACCGCCAGGTGTGCTACCCAGCTGCAGACCACCAGGTGTGCTACCCAGCTGCAGACCGCCAGGTGTGCTACCCAGCTGCAGACCTGGAGGTGTGCTACCCAGCTGCAGACCACCAGGTATGCTACCCAGCTGCAGACCGCCAGGTATGCTACCCAGCTGCAGACCACCAGGTGTGCTACCCAGCTGCAGACCACCAGGTATGCTACCCAGCTTTAGACAGGCAGTTGTGCTACCCAGCTGCAGACCGCCAGGTGTGCTACCCAGCTGCAGACAGCCAGGTGTGCTATCCAGCTGCAGACAGCCAGGTGTGCTACCCAGCTGCAGACCGCCAGGTGTGCTACCCAGCTGCAGACCGCCAGGTGTGCTACCCAGCTGCAGACCTGGAGGTGTGCTACCCAGCTTTAGACAGGCAGTTGTGCTACCCAGCTGCAGACCGCCAGGTGTGCTACCCAGCTGCAGACCTGGAGGTATGCTACCCAGCTTTAGACAGGCAGTTGTGCTACCCAGCTTCAGACAGGCAGTTGTGCTACCCAGCTGCAGACCGCCAGGTGTGCTACCCAGCTGCAGACCTGGAGGTGTGCTACCCAGCTGCAGACAGCCAGGTGTGCTACCCAGCTGCAGACCTGGAGGTGTGCTACCCAGCTGCAGACCTGGAGGTGTGCTAGCCAGCTGCAGACTGCCAGGTGTGCTACCCAGCTGCAGACCTGGAGGTGTGCTACCCAGCTGCAGACCTGGAGGTGTGCTACCCAGCTGCAGACCGCCAGGTGTGCTACCCAGCTGCAGACCGCTAGGTGTGCTAGCCAGTTTCAGACCGGCAGGTGTGCTACCCAGCTGCAGACCCGCAGGTATGCTACCCAGCTGCAGACAGCCAGGTGTGCTAGCCAGCTGCAGACCACAAGGTGTGCTACCCAGCTGCAGACTGCCAGGTATGCTACCCAGCTGCAGACCGCCAGGTGTGCTACCCAGCTGCAGACCGCCAGGTGTGCTACCCAGCTTCAGACAGGCAGGTATGCTACCCAGCTTCAGACAGGCAGGTGTGCTACCCAGCTGCAGACCGCCAGGTGTGCTACCCAGCTGCAGACTGCCAGGTATGCTACCCAGCTGCAGACCGCCAGGTGTGCTACCCAGCTGCAGACTGCCAGGTGTGCTACCCAGCTGCAGACCGCCAGGTGTGCTAGCCAGCTGCAGACCCGCAGGTGTTTGAAGCCTGAACACTGAACAGGTGTGTGTTGGAGAACTGACCTCATCAAGTGAGTCGCTGAGGAGCTGCGCTCGTCGAACTTTAATGTTGAGAAACAGGAGGTTCATGTCCACTCTCTGCCTGCGAGAAACTTTACTGACCAGGCTTTGCTGTGAACCACAAACACCCGTCTGTTAGTTTTTGTCAGGATTTAAGGCGGGAGTTTCTTATCTGCGTCTCACCCTGGCCTGACTGATCATCTGCTGCTCCGAGTCCCTCTGGATGATGGCTTTCTTCACCACCGTTGACAGGATGAAGGGAAACTGGCAGAAAGAAAACCTGAGGGAGGAGAGGACGTAGGAGCGTTAATAATCCTGAGGACAGATTTCGTTTTGATTTTGCCTCCAGTGTGGACAGACGTCATTCGTGACTGTCTCTTTAGTGTTTTACCCTAAAGAGCAGATTCTGAAGCCTACACTGCACCAGCAGCCCTTTGAACCACAAACTCCTAATCCAGTCCCTTCATCGGACATTAACGAGCCGTGATGCGGCGTGGAACAGACATCACGTCCTCTGCAAGTGTTTCTGGCTAAACTGCAGCTGTGGGAACGGTTACTCCTCTCTGCTCAGGAGTAAATGTGACTTCCAGAAGGTCAGGGGCAGCGCTTGGTCAGGCGGATGTGCTGTCATGTGGATTCTGAGTTCGTCTGGTTGCGGACGTCTCTCTGGGACGTGGAAAAACTCTTCTGGTCTGGACAGTCACTTTAGCAGGAGTCAGCAGATGGAAAACCCAGCGGTTTGACGGACAGATGTCTGACCTGTTTGAGTTGCCGTAGCTCTGCCAGGTCCTGTACTCCTCCATGAAGTCTATGTGCTCCAGAGTGATGTTGTAGAAGTCGGTGAAAGGCATGATGGGAGGTGAGGAGACGCTGTTGGCCGCATCTGACGAGGAGATGACGAGAAAGTCAAAGGTGACCAAATGAACATAAACCTGGTGGCTGAGCAATTATGTTGGCGTCTGAGCGTGAGACTCACTGAACAGGCCGAGCACCTTGGTGGCGGAGGGAACCCACCAGGAGCACTTGGCGACAGGAGGAAGTTCGTCGGGTTCTGCAGGGAACAGGCGGGTGGAGATGAACTGCAGGAGGCGCTCGACCAGCTGACGAAAACGCCTCACCGACAGCCTGACAGACACACGGGATTAAAACTGCCGTCATGCAAAAATATCCAGGAGGACAAAAATAGAACAGAGATGAGAAGAAAAAAAAGAACCGGAGCAGCTTTGGCTGGAAAATCTGGCTTTCTGGATCCGAGCGGTACCAAACAGAACCTCTAATTTGAAGCAGCTTGCTAGTAAATCATCACCACAAAGAACATGTTTTCAAAAGCTCCTGACTCATGCTGAGAGAGACACGGACAAGCTGGCTTACAATTATACTTACAGACTACAAAAGCTTTACAAAAGCAGCTGGATGAGTCCTAGAAATCCAAAAAAAATGGTGGCATGAATAACACTGAGATAATTCAAAAGTAGCTCAAATAAACAACTTCCCCTTCTGGAGTTTATCCAGTTTTCTCCATCTTATACTTGGATCATTTTGTGGTAAAAAGCTTGTATCCCCTCAATGCTCTGATGCAGAACCAGGTTGTAGGAATCTCCAACAGGTGGGTCAGTGTCAGTGATCCCTACAACCAGGTTGTAGGAATCTCCAACAGGTGAGTCAGTGTCAGTGATCCCTACAACCAGGTTGTAGGAATCTCCAACAGGTGAGTCAGTGTCAGTGATCCCTACAACCAGGTTGTAGGAATCTCCAACAGGTGGGTCAGTGTCAGTGATCCCTACAACCAGGTTGGAGGAATCTCTAACAGGTGAGTCAGTGTCAGTGATCCCTACAACCAGGTTGTAGGAATCTCCAACAGGTGGGTCAGTGTCAGTGATCCCTACAACCAGGTTGTAGGAATCTCCAACAGGTGAGTCAGTGTCAGTGATCCCTACAACCAGGTTGTAGGAATCTCCAACAGGTGGGTTAGTGTCAGTGATCCCTACAACCAGGTTGTAGGAATCTCCAACAGGTGGGTCAGTGTCAGTGATCCCTACAACCAGGTTGTAGGAATCTCCAACAGGTGAGTCAGTGTCAGTGATCCCTACAACCAGGTTGTAGGAATCTCCAACAGGTGAGTCAGTGATCCCTACAACCAGGTTGTAGGTTGTCAGTGTCTGGTGGCACCGGAAGGAGACGGGTTATTTTCATCTCAGAACACTGGAGGATTAAAGAGGTGATCTGAGGAGGTGAAGCACTTCAGTTCCTGAGGTCACAGTTGTATTTTTACAAAAATACCACATAAGAAAACATATTCAAAGTTGAAAGTTTCTTGTTATGTAATTACAAAAAAACTTCCATCCATCCATCATCCATCCATCCATCCATCCATCCATCTGTCCATCCATTTATCCATCTGTCCATCCATCATCCATTCCTCCATCCATCCATCTATCTGTCTATCCATCCATCTGTCCATCCATCCATCATTCCTCCATCCATCCATCTGTCTGTCCATCCATCCATCCATCCATCCATCCATCCATCCATCTGTCCATCCATCCTTCCATCCATCTATCCATCCATCTGTCCAACCAGTTGTCCATCCATCCATCCATCTTTCCCTCCATACATCCACCCATTATCTATCCATCCATCCATCCATCCATCCATCTTTCCCTCCATACATCCACCCATTATCCATCCATCCATCCATCCATCCCAGCAGTCTTTGGGTGAAAGGCAGGTTCAGGCCATGAACCTGTCATTGTCACCTGACTGTTGTCAAGTAAAACTCCTTTGATGAAAAAACCTGCTCAACTATATTCAGTCAGCTGACTGTCCATCCATCTATCCATCCATCCATCTGTCTGCCCATCCATCCAATCTATCCATCCATCCATCCATCTATATATATATTCACAGTCAGCTGACCTCATTATTCTGGACACAATGTTTCTGGACATTGATGTGACAGAGCGAAACAGTCCCACATCACAAAACTGAAAGGTGCATCACTTCATTCACCGCTCTTCTCACCATGATGCCTCCACATCTGGCACATCTGGACTCTTGCAGCCAACCCTATCAGGGTTAAATAACTTGTTAAAGCTGAAACATGTCAGTCCCTGCAGTTTTTTGTCAGTGGGAGGCTCTGATCCAGTTGCTTAGTTAGAGCCAGGTGGTGACTTGTTTTTGGCTTGGCATTGTCGTTACCTTCATAAACTGTTAACAAGAAGCTTCCTCAACATCATAAAGGAAGCAGATGTCTGCGTTTATGAGGAAGCTGCGCGCACAGCTGTGATAATTTTGAGTATGGACCCTTCCAACTGTGAAGGTAAAAGTAAGTGGAAGGGATGTTTGAGCTGTAATGAAGCAGGCGTGACCAGAAGTGGGTCTGATTTGAAATCCTGCAGGCCAAAGAAAGGCAGACCTCCAAACCAAAGGTTCCTTGCTCAGCATTCCTGAGACTTTTAGCCCGACATGTACAAAATACTTTGATCACAATATTCTTGAGCTGACTGATCAGCTAGCAGAGAACAGCTACAAGCTAGCAGAGAACAGCTGAAGGAGACACTGGCTTTAAAGGCTTAAATAAAATCAACTGGATTCTTGGTTCTTGAAGAGGTTTGACCTTCCTCAGTTTCACCTAACTGGTGGGGACTTTCACAGCCTGATCCTCCATCCTAACTCTTCTTCTCTTTCATACCAACGACTTATTAGGTTCTTCCGGGTTGAGCTCTGATTCCCAACAGCTGCAGAAAGAAGCTGCCTCCAGATGCAACTGGAGAAAAAAAAACCTGTCAGAGAAAGAAAGCATGTGACCACAGCCATCTTGGACGAGTCTTGGATGAGTCCCTGCTATACAGCCTGCCCCGCTGCCATTGGTCTGCTACGTTCTGTACCAGGTGTAAATGGCTGTCAGTGGAAGGACTACCAGACTCTTTTCACGAGGGAGAATTTTCCAGAAGAGAGTGACCATGACCGTCCTGCCTTTGAGTTTTGGGCCCTCAAAGTCATGCAAATAAATGTTGGATATAATGTTGGATCCAATGTTGGATGCAACGTTGGACATATTGTTGGACAAAATGTTGGGTGTAAGGTAGGATTCAATGTTGGATGCAACATTGGATGCAACGTTGGATGCATGTTGGGTGTAATGTTGGACGCAATGTTGGATGCAACGTTGGATGTAATGTTGGACGCAATGTTGGATGTAATGTTGGATGCAACGTTGGACATAATGTTGGACACAATGTTGGATGTAATGGATGTAATGTTGGACATAATGTTGGACTCGATGTTGGATGTAATGTTGGACATAATGTTGGACGTAATACTAGAGGCAATGTTGGATGCAACATTGGACATAATGTTGGATGTAATGTTGGACATAATGTTGGATGCAATATTGGATGCAACGTTGAATATAATGTTGGACATAATGCTGGATGCAACATTGGACATAATGTTGGATGTAATGTTGGATGCAACGTTGAATATAATGTTGGACATAATGTTGGACGCAGTGTTGGATGCAACTCAATATGACAGCCATAATCAGATCACACAGAGCCACAAACACAGATCTGGATTTACCTCTTGAGCCAGTGGACCAGGAAGTGATGGTCGGCCTCCGACAGAGCTGCCATCTGCCTCAGCAGGTGAGCGTAGATCACGTAGGTGCTGGTGCTGGAGTACTGGGGGTTCTACACACAGAAACAGGTACATGACAGTTCACCTTACAGGTCATGATCAGCGACAACTCTGTCCTGGTGTTAAAAACCACCGCCGTCAGTCCTTGAGGTGATTTATGGATTCTGTGGAGGACCATGACATCACGGCGGTTAATTCAATGCCCAGTTTCTTGCTGTGTTAAACTCTGATCCAAGATGTCGTGGTGGTCAGTTTGTGACGTCCACAGGTGCAGCAGTGCTGGTTTAGGCTGCAGGAGACGGACGCCGTCCAGCTTCAGGGTCAGAGTTTAGGCTGGTGGAGGCTCCTCCAGGTTGGTGTTTAAGGCAGGGGTGTTGAAGTCCAGACCTGGAGGACCGGATGACTGGAGGACTGGACTTCAACACCCCTGGTCTCTGGCTCGCCAGTCAACGGGCCGTGACTGCTGACAGCGGGCCTGAACACCTGAGACAGGTTGACTTCATTCTCTGTGTGGAGTTTAAAGCCATCCTTCCGCCCGTTACACCTTTCTGCAATGCAAGTTCACACAGCACCCAGGTGAGCCCGTCACACCTGTTCCCACCTGTTCACACCTGTTCCCACCTATTCACACCTGTTCTCACCTGTTCACACCTGTTCCCACCTGTTAACACCTGTTCCCACCTGTTAACACCTGTTCCCACCTGTTAACACCTGTTCCCACCTATTCCCCCTGTTAACCACCTGTTCCCACCTGTTAACACCTGTTCCCCCTGTTAACACCTGTTCCCACCTGTGAACACCTGTTCCCACCTATTCCCCCTGTTAACACCTGTTCCCACCTGTTAACACCTGTTCCCCCTGTTAACACCTGTTCACACCTGTTAACACCTGTTCCCACCTGTTCCCCCTGTTAACACCTGTTCCCACCTATACACACCTGTTCCCACCTGTTAACACCTGTTCACACCTGTTCCCACCTGTTAACACCTGTTCCCACCTGTTCCCCCTGTTAACACCTGTTCCCACCTATTAACACCTGTTTACACCTGTTTCCACATGTTAACACCTGTTCCCACCTGTTAACACATGTTCCCACCCGTTCACACCTGTTCACACCCGTTAACACCTGTTCCCACCTGTTCACTCCTGTTCTCACCTGTTCCCACCTGTTAACTTCTGTTCCCACCTATTAACACCTGTTTGCCTAACTGGGGCCTAACTGGGGCCTAACTGGGGCCTAACTGGGGCCTAACTGGGACCTAACTGGGACCTAACTGGGACCTAACTGGGGCCTAACTGGGGCCTAACTGGGGCCTAACTGGGACCTAACGGGGGCCTAACTGGGACCTAACTGGGACCTAACTAGGGGCCTAACTGGGGCCTAACTGGGGCCTAACTGGGGCCTAACTGGGGCCAAACGAGGACGTAACGATGCTTGCAGACACTGCTCAGGGAATCAAACCCTAACTAATAACCCTAACTAATAACCCTAACTAATAACCCTAATTAATAACCCTAACTAATAACCCTAACTAATAACCCTAACCTAACCCTAACCCTAAACTAACCCCCTCTTCCACTTCACTGGGAAGGCTGGAGAATAAAAGGAGATCAGATGGCTGCGTGACTTTCAGGCTCACCTGAATGAGAATTAAATACGCTCGCAGGTCGTCTTTTGTCCGAGGCCTAAAAAAAAAAAAATAAAAAAATAAAACAAGAAAATCAGAAGATTGGTGAGAAAGGTCAAACAACACACAGAGTCAGACTAAGTTCCAACGAACAGATTATTTCACTGCAGCAGGAAGCTTTAACGGTATGAAGGTAAAGGTAAACAGTCCCACCCTTTCCACTCCCTCAGCAGGCTGTTGATGATCCCTTTCAACACCGACTTCTGGATGTCCTGAGGCTGAAAACACAACCAAACACAGTCAGGGGCTGAAAGACGAGGACGTTTCTGAGCATCAGAGGATCCCAAAGAAGAGCGTAAATATTGTCTCTGTATCTAACGTCACCAGGAACTAAAGGTCACCTGAAACACTGAAGTTCTTTCTTGAATTAACTTAACTGAAGAGACAAATTCTTGAGGATTTTATGTTTTTTTTAAAGAGACATATGATGACCTTTTCTTTTTTTACAAGTTGATTCAAATCCCTGAGGTCACAATGGATCTAGCTAGGTGTCCCTCGCTGGACACCTGTCCTGCAGCTTTGAGTGTCACAATTAACTCAGTCGCCCTTGAAGCTGTTATTTCCCCCTAAAAGGTTTTTAACTCAAGACTGAGAGCTCACAACAGCTCAAACTATGCTACACAGCAAGTTTTATCCCCAAATCCTTCAACTTGATCCCACCATGCACTCGTGAGTTAAGGTGGCAGGTTTGAATCCTGAAGCAATGTAACAGTATTGGTTTGATGAATCCCAGGCTTCTCCGCTGGTCCATTCATCTCTGTTTCATCCAATCTTTTTGTTGGTTATGTGGGTGACCCAGTCGCCCCACTTAGAGACCAACCAGCCGACTGGCCTCGGCCCACAACTGCAATCAGCTCAGCTAGCCAGCTAGCCAGCTAGCCAGCTAGCCGGTACTCTAACGGCATCGTACGTTACCCTGAAGGTCACTGAAGCAGAGCCAACAGCTGCTGAACTTCTTGAGCGTTGGCGAGTTTGGTGTCTCTTACCGTGCAGAGCAGCGCGTCATAAACGGCGTTGACAAACTTGGCGTTGACTCCTGAGTCCTCTGTTGTGTTGAACAATCCATTTGCCTCTCGCTGGGAAAGGATGTGGAAAAAAAAGATGAAAAACCTTCCCACAAAGACGCAGCTGGTGAAATTCTTTTCTCCATCTTACCTTGAAGGCAGCGTTGATTTCTATGAAGGAGTCGAAGGTGGTCAGGTAAAACTCTCTGACCTCCCTCCAGTCACCTGATTGGACGGCACGTTCCACATCCTCCCTAGCAACACAAACGCACACGTCATATATCTGAAAGGATGAAAGCCCTGCTGTTGGTGCTAGCATGAGGTTGTCTGGACGCTCCAGATGGACCTAGAGGCTCAGAGACTCACTGGAAGTCCTTGGTGGTCTTGGTCCGAAGGGGGATGATGGGGTCCGAAGGGAACGGAGCTTTGACCTCTGGAGGCAGGGTGTCGATGGAGAGTCGTTGCTTCTGGCGAACGTCGCTGCAGATGGGAGGCAGCTCCCTCCCTGGTGGCACAGACAACCAATCAGAGTCCAGCTCCACAGTTTCCACAGAAACTGCAGTCGCCTTCTAGAAAGTAGCTTCAGAAGATGGAAGCAGGACCAAAAATATTCTTGGAGCTTTTTAAGAAGACCATCAAAGGTTTTCAGGATTTAAAAAATCAATATGGTCTAGAGCAGCCATTCCCAAACTTCAGAATAACAAGGCCCAGTTTGAAATGTGAAAAATCTCTGCGACCCAAAGCTTTCAGCACCACTTTGATCAACCTACAAGACAAAAAGCTACGTTCCAATATTAATGTATTAATGTACGTGGTCGACAGATAAGGTGACACTGGTCACTGGTCATGTTAAGTTAAGATGACAGTAGAATAACACTCAGTTGGTTTGTTTTATTATTCCTAAATAATTTTTAATTCATGCAATAAATATTTTACAGTAATTTACAGTACATTTGAAGTGTTATACTTGGGAAAAGCGACTCAGTCACAAGTCAGGGAGAAAATATTAATTTTGAATAATGTTGGTGTCAGCAGGAAGTGGCTGAATAAAGATGCACCAAAGGTTGACGGTTGGACTGAAGTCACGTTGAGCATTTATAGACTGGAGAAGCAAACTACTGGGAAAACTGGGTCAATTTAGTTCCCACTGAGAAAAGATTTAGTGTGGTAATAAACACTGGATACTGTAGATCAGGGATTCTCAAAGTGTGGTGCGCGCACCCCCAGGGGTGCGCAAGCTGCCTCTAGGGGGTGCGCGAGATGAAAAATGTAATGGCGGTCTGATAATTTTTTTTGTTTTCACACAATAAAGATGTGTAAATAAACATTTCCTTTGTAAAATTTTAAATCAAAAACTGTAATTTTAATGAATAAATAAATGCAGGCTATTCAAAATGCACATCATCTTAAAGTGAAGCGTAGAAGAAGAAGTTATATTCTTCTACCACTGCATTTGCACCTAGCTTGTGGCCTCTACTTTATTCATTCCCGCAAATCTGCTCAATTGGCTGAAATCAGGGAAAATATCTTTATTGGAACTTTATTGGAATAGAATTAAATTACTGGCGTTCAAATTTTATTTCCATAACCTGTGTTATGATGACGGGTTGTGTTAGTTCCACGGTCATTTAAACTTGCTGCAATTTTTGTTCAATGTTCAAAGTATTCTAACATTTTCCTCAACTTATCTGCTTTCTGCCACTGAGTCTGAGCATGTCATCCATCCTCTTTGCTCTTAAAAGTGGAAGCCTGCGCATAACTTTGTTTCATTATATTGGAACTGTGTTACAGTGTTTCAGTTTAATTTAAATGCGAGAGCGCATTGTTGTGATTGTGATTATTATGTTATATGTGTGTTCTGGTCATTTTAGCATGAATAAACATGGCGACTTTAATATGGCTATAATAAAGCTTGTTGTGTTTTTTTTAAGGGGTGGGGGATCGGGGGTGCGTCAACCCGGTTGAGACATAGAAGGGGGTGCGCGGCTAAAAAAGTTTGGGAACCGCTGGTGTAGATCATTCATTCCTTTGGTCATGTTTAACATGTTAACTTTGTTTGTTATTCGCTCCAACGAGGGGGAGGGCACATGTGGAAAACTGTGGAGATAAGGAACGGAGTGAATGGGGGAGGGAGGTGGGGTGTTTATTGACCCTGCTGCAATGTTACATGGGACTCTTTACTTCCCACTGATGGAGTTTGTTAAATGTCCTGTTTCAGTTGAAAACTGTGCAAGTAAATGTACTAATGGATCAGTGACATGTGGATTCAATAAAAAAAAGAAGAAGAAACTGCAGTCGCTTTTAAAACTGGGGGTCGTAAAATGTTGGAAACCTTCCAATCAACAGGAATAGAATGGAAATGTGCAAAAATACAGGTTCATCTATAACATAAAGATTCAAAGGAACATTCTGGAGCTAAAACAAGTTCACCTGTGTGATTAAATAAGGACCAAAACTGTTTGGTTAGACTAGCATGTGTAGCATGTGTTTGTAACCATAGAAACACGTGATTCCCCTGCGTTAGCATGTGTAGCATGTGTTTGTAACCATAGAAACATGTGATTCCCCTGCGTTACACGCGTACGTTAAACAAGGCGTCCCGTTGTTTCCTGGTTGCGTCAAACCGACGTCATGATCCTGTTTCTGCTCGGAAACTGTTGAACTGGTTTAAAAACGTACGTTCTCAGAGATGCTATGCTAAGCTAGCGTATGCTATCAAAGTTACAACTTTAGTCTTCAATTGTGTTTTTCTTGTTAAACAACGGATTTCATGATATCACTGCTTTCTGTTGGAGGAAAAAGTCAATTTTTGTTGGAATTTTGTTGAAATTGAACTTTTATCTGAAAAAAAATGTTCTTTTAAAACCAAAAATTTCAAAAAATATTTTGACTTTTGATTTGTAAAATAAATAAATAATAAAGGTATTATTTTTATTTGGTTAAAAAACAATAAAAAAGTGAATTTGAATAAATTTTTAACTTGTGCATATTTTTTGTAAAAATGACAAATGTTGTGAAACCGCGACTTCCTGATTTTAAAACTTTCAGTCAACAACAGTCTCGCTGTGTTAGGGGGTCTGGGTCTGGGTCTGGGTCTGGGTCCGGGTCAGGTTCAGGTTCAGGTTCAGGTTCAGGGTCTGGGTCAGGTTCAGGATCTGGGTCAGGTTCTGGGTCTGGGTCTGGGTCTGGGGTCAGGGTTAGGGTTGGAGTCTGGGGTTAGGGTTAGAGTCTGGGTCAGGTTCAGGTTCAGGTTCAGGTTCAGGGTCTGGGTCAGGTTCAGGATCTGGGTCAGGTTCAGGTTCAGGGTCTGGGTCAGGGTCGGGGTCAGGACCTGGACCCCTCACATCCAGAAAAACACACCTTCATCTGTCCTCCCACAACTTCCACTCATCCATCCTTTTCTCTTTGTTACTGGCCCACTATTGTTCCTGTCTCCACGGTAACAACGGCTACAAGCCAGCCTTACCAGGTGCATTGTGGGTGCTCTTTGTACGAGCTTGGACAGATGGTGTGAGCTGCACATAAAAAGAAGGAGCGTGGGGGCAGATAAATGGAACCGCGAACAGGTGCAAGTCACACGATTATCAGCCGGGCCGGGCCGGGCCGGGCCGAGTCGAGCTGAGCCTGAGCCGGGCCGGGCGGGCCGAGCCGGGCCGAGCCGGGCCGAGCGGGGCCGAGCCGGGCCAAGCCGTTCGGATGCAGACGTGGGCGTCTGAGGAAAACACATGCTCAGAAAATGACTTGAGAATGATCAGATCCTGCTGTACGAGCGGGAAAAGCTCGGCTCGGTTCTGCAGCAGCAACAGTTATTGATCAACGCTGTTTGACAGTTTCCAGTCAGTTCCACGCTGATGATGATTGATGATGGAAATGTCACCATGTCAACTGTTAGAGGATCATCTTCTGGAGGACATGAATGTCTCACAGAAGACTCCACCTGACGTTCTGATTGGTCGAGGATCACCTATGACGCTGTTCTGAAGCCTCTTCATCCTGATCAAGCACCACAATAGACTCATTTTAATTCAATTCAATTCAATTCAGTTTTATTTGTTACAATGTCAATTATCTCCTGGAGCTTTACAGAGACCCAGATTATGGACCCCCGAGCAAATATCATTAACTAAAATTATGATATTGAATCCTAAACAAAGATAATGGCAGGAAAAAAAAAACTCCCACAGAGGGAGAATAAAAACCTTTCAGACAAACAGTGACCAAAAAAAAACTCCACTTTAAGAGAAAGAAACCTGGACCAGGACCTGGATCACATGGAGGGACAGAGAGAGGAGGGAGGACAGAGAGAGGAGGGAGGACAGAGAGAGGACGGAGGACAGAGAGGATAGAGGACAGAGAGAAGATGGAGGACAGAGAGGATGGAGGACAGAGAGAGGATGGAGGACAGAGAGAGAGGATGGAGGACAGAGAGAGGAGGAGGACAGAGAGAGGAGGGAGGACAGAGAGAGGATGGAGGACAGAGAGAGGAGGGAGGACAGAGAGAGGAGGGAGGACAGAGAGAGGGATGGAGGAGAGAGAGATGGAGGACAGAGAGGATGGAGGACAGAGAGGGATGAGGAGAGAGAGGAGGAGAGGAGGAGGAGGACAGAGAGATGGAGGAGGACAGAGGAGGATGGAGGACAGAGAGAGATGGAGGACAGAGAGAGGATGGAGGACAGAGAGGATGGAGACAGAGAGGGTGGAGGACAGAGAGAGGAGGAGGACAGGAGGAGGAGAGGACAGAGAGAGGATGGAGGACAGAGAGGGAGGAGGAGAGAGAGAGGAGGGAGGACAGAGAGAGGATGGAGGACAGAGAGAGGAGGGAGGACAGAGAGAGGAGGGGGGACAGAGAGAGGATGGAGGACAGAGAGAGGATGGAGGACAGAGAGAGGATGGAGGACAGAGAGAGGATGGAGGACAGGACAGAGAGAGAAGGAGGAAAGGAGAGGAGGGAGGACAGAGAGAGGAGGATGAGAGGATGGAGGACAGATGAGAGGATGGAGGACAGAGATGATGGAGGACAGAGAGGATGGAGGACAGAGAGAGGATGGAGGACAGAGATGATGGAGGACAGAGAGGATAGAGGACAGAGGACAGGGTTGGGGTTAGGAACCCTGCTTGTTCACTGGAGGTGCCGTGAACTTTGTATTGTCTCTGTGATGCAGAAAATCAAAGGCAGTAAAGATGAATAATGCAGGATGTGATACGTCTTTACTGAAGGACGTGGTGACGGAGAATCTTCTGGTTCATTAAACATCAGCTGGAACAAAGGAGGGATTAAAGAGGATGATAATTCAGTTTTGCTCCTTTAGTCAAAAAACCTCAAAGCCTTTGCTGAAGTGGTCTCAGGTGGGAAAGTGGACTGAGAGACATCCTCGGGGGCGTCTTGAAGAACAACACTTTTGATTAAAAGGTGTCATGACAACCAGAGGTTGTTGGTGTCGGAGCTGGACGAGATGAAATCAAAGCGGTGTCGGTCCAGTTCTGGACTCCAGTTGACCTCGGTCCAGCCGCTGGACAACCGGCCGCTGGACGACCAACCGCTGGACAACCGGCCGCTGGACGACCAGCCGCTGGACGACAGGCCGCTGGACGACCAGCTGGCCGGTCGTGGACGACGGCCGCTGGACGACCAGCGCTGGACGACCGGACCCGGAGACGGCTGGACAGCCGGTCCGCTGGACGACCGGCCGCTGACGACCAGCCGCTGGACGACCAGCGCTGGACGACTGGACAGCCGCTGGGGACGACGGCCGCTGGACGACCAGCGCTGGACGACCAGCCACTGGACGACTGGCTGGACAACCGGCCGCTGGACAGCCGGCCGTTGGACAAAGCCGCTGGACGACCAGCCATGGACGACTGGCTGGACAACCGGCAGCTGGACAGCCGTTGGACAACCAGCTGGACGACCGGCCACTGGACGACTGGCTGGACAGCCGGTGCGGACCGACGCCGCTGGACGACCAGCCGCTGGACGACTGGCTGGACAAGCCGGTCGCTGGACGACCGGCCGCTGGACGACCAGCCGCTGGACGACCAGCCACTGGACGACTGGCTGGACAACCGGCAGCTGGACAGCCGGCCGTTGGACAACCAGCCGCTGGACGACCGGCCACTGGACGACTGGCTGGACAGCCGGTCGCTGGACGACCGGCCGCTGGACGACCAGCCGCTGGACGACCAGCCACTGGACGACTGGCTGGACAACCGGCAGCTGGACAGCCGGCCGTTGGACAACCAGCCGCTGGACGACCGGCCACTGGACGACTGGCTGGACAGCCGGTCGCTGGACGACCGGCCGTTGGACGACCAGCCGCTGGACGACCGGCCACTGGACGACCAGCCGCTGGACAACCAGCCGCTGGACGACCAGCCGCTGGAGGACGACTCAGCCGCCTCCTCGTCACCACCACAGCTTGATCTGGATCAGGACTCGGTATCAGCTGATCCTCCGGATTTATTCCAACATCATGACCGAGTGCTGGAAGTTGCTGTAATCGCTGAGAGCTGCACGAGACAACGCCCTTAAAAACACACGGGACACACGGGTCTTCCAGCAGCATCTCACATGTTCGGACAACTTGGTGAAAAGATGTGGACGCAGTTGTGATTAAAAGTCTAGATTAAAAAACGAACCCAGACAGGATAGAGCTTTTTATACTGAACTGATTATTAATGTCTGCCTGCAAGTATTAAAGTTAGGATGCTCTGGATTTATTTCAGCATCTGAAGTCATCTCTAGTCTTCAGGTGATAACGTTATAGACGGTTTTTTTCTGTATTCATCCTTGTCCTCTACAGACGTCCTCTAAATCTACGAGGACACGTCCCTGAGCGTCTCCATCAGCGTCCTGACCACGTTCCCTGCAGCTGAGATGCAGAAATATCTGCCTGAAACAGATGAAGTTGTGCGTTACGCTCAACAACAAAGTGCCTTTTCATGCCACTGTGTTAAAAAGCAAAAAAAAAAGGTGTGTGTGTTTTTTTGATCCCGATGAAAACCTAAAACAGATTCCTGCTGAGCTCCGCCTCCGAACACAAAAACCATATCTGACTAAATTAAAAAGGAAACACAAACCTCCTCTATAATTCTTTACAGATGAAACAGCAAATTGTGGTGATTATCAGGAGGCTGGATGACCATAACAGGCCAGAAGATCTGCTGAGCGTTTTCACTTTCATCTGGTTTTCATTTGGGCTGGAGGTTTGCATAATTATTCTGGCATCAGTCGCCGTGGTGACAAAGCGGGCTGGTGAGCGCTCCGCTGGGTCTCCGTTCTCATGGCAGGCAGAAATAACCTCGCCTTTTACAGGAAGCGACAACCCTCTTAACGTCAAAACACTAACGATGAATAATCGGGACTGACACCAAAAAGAACTTTGTGTTCCATCTTCTCCAGTATTCAGAAACCTCTGACTCGCTGAGCAGCTTTTCAGCGTAAAACAGCAACGACGTCGTCGCAGCGACGTGACGGAGAAGCTGCAGCTCAGCTGAAACCTGATCTGCGCTCAACTGTCTAATTACGATCCTGTGATTTCCTGCGGCTGCCAGACGTTAAAAGCAGCAGTCAGGAGAAGCCGAGTCCTCGCTCCTCCAACATATCGAGTAACACGTCTTCACGTCCCAGATGAGACGGAGGCGGCGGGACGTTCAAACTGCAGCTGCTTCACTGGTAGCTAACGAGACGAGAGTAAAGCTGACAGCCCTCCAGTAGATGACGCATCGTCCAATCAGCTGACAGCAGTAGATGACGCATCGTCCAATCAGCTGACGGCTGGAAAACTCTGACTCACGTAAACTAAAACCAGAACATAATTAACTGGGTTCTGGTCCCGTCCGCCTCAGGTGTTGCCTTTATGGACCAGATGGAAACATAAAGTTCCCTTGAAGAACAACAACTTTCTGTCTGCCGACGCCAACACTTCACAGACTCAGGTAGGTGCAGTGATGTCATGATGACATCACCTGTCAGACAGAGGCACAAGCATGTGGCCTGATGTAAGAAACAAGAACGAAATGTGATAAAAACACAATCAGAATCTCCTGAAAAGGTCTATTATGTAATGCTTTTCTTCACATCTGCACACAGCTGCACACAGCTGCACACAGCTGCAAACATCTGCAAACATCTGCACACAGCTGCAAACATCTTCACACAGCTGCAAACATCTGCACACAGCTGCAAACATCTCCACACAGCTGCAAACATCTGCAAACATCTGCAAACAGCTGCACACAGCTGCAAACACACAGCTGCAAACACACAGCTGCAAACAGCTGCAAACAGCTGCACACAGCTGCAAACATCTACACACAGCTGCAAACATCTGCAAACAGCTGCAAACAGCTGCACACACACAGCTGCAAACATCTGCACACAGCTGCAAACATCTCCACACAGC
This sequence comes from Hirundichthys speculiger, assembly GCA_018398805.1. Taxonomy (NCBI): domain Eukaryota; kingdom Metazoa; phylum Chordata; class Actinopteri; order Beloniformes; family Exocoetidae; genus Hirundichthys; species Hirundichthys speculiger. The sequence continues at coordinate 141,308 of JAGFBZ010000910.1, forward strand.
TGCAAACAGCTGCAAACATTTGCACAGAGCTGCAAACAGCTGCAAACATCTGCACACAACTGCAAACATCTCACACAGCTGCAAACATCTGCACACAGCTGCAAACACATCTCCACACAGCTGCAAACATCTGCAAACATCTGCAAACAGCTGCAAAACATCTGAAAAACAGCTGCACACAAACTGCAAAACAGCTGCAAAAGCTGCACACAACTGCAAACAGCTGCAAACAGCTGCAAACATCTCCACACAGCTGCAAACAGCTGCAAACAGCTGCAAACAGCTGCACACAGCTGCAAACATCTCCACACAGCTGCAAACATCTGCAAACAGCTGCAAACAGCTGCACACAGCTGCACAGAGCTGCAAACATCTCCACACAGCTGCAAACACATCTGCAAACAGCTCCACACAGCTGCAAACATCTGCACACAGCTGCAAACATCTGCACACAGCTGCAAACATCTCCACACAGCTGCAAACATCTCCACACAGCTGCAAACATCTGCAAACAGCTGCACACATCTGCAAACATCTCCACACAGCTGCACACAGCTGCAAACATCTGCAAACAGCTGCACACATCTGCACACATCTCCACACACAGCTGCAAAACATCTCCACACAGCTGCAAACATCTGCACACAGCTGCAAACATCTCCACACAGCTGCAAACAGCTGCAAACATCTGCACACAGCTGCAAACATCTCCACACAGCTGCAAACATCTGCACACAACTGCAAACATTTCCACACAGCTGCAAACATCTGCACACAACTGCAAACATCTCCACACAGCTGCAAACATCTGCACACAGCTGCAAACATCTCCACACATCTGCAAACAGCTGCACACAACTGCAAACAGCTGCAAACAGCTGCAAACAGCTGCACACAACTGCAAACAGCTGCAAACAGCTGCAAACACAGCTGCAAACAGCTGCAAACATATCCACACAGCTGCAAACATCTGCAAACATCTGCAAACAGCTACACACAGCTGCAAACATCTGCACACAGCTGCAAACATCTCCACACAGCTGCAAACATCTCCACACAGCTGCAAACAGCTGCAAACATCTGCACAGAGCTGCAAACATCATCACACAGCTGCAAACATCTGCAAACATCTCCACACAGCTGCAAACATCTGCACACAACTGCAAACATCTCCACACAGCTGCAAACATCTGCACACAGCTGCAAACATCTCCACACAGCTGCAAACATCTGCAAACAGCTTCACACATCTGCAAACATCTCCACACAGCTGCACACAGCTGCAAACATCTGCAAACAGCTGCACACATCTGCAAACATCTCCACACAGCTGCACACAGTTGCAAACATCTCCACACAGCTGCAAACATCTGCACACAGCTGCAAACATCTCCACACAGTTGCACACAGCTGCAAACATCTCCACACAGCTGCAAACAGCTGCAAACATCTGCACACAGCTGAAAACACCAAGTGTGTTTGCAAAGTTCCAACTGAAATTAGAAAAAGGTTTATATATCTTTTCTAGGGATGCACGATAACTATCAACCCGATAACAGGAAATGATGACATCATCCCAATAACTCCGATATCACGACGAATAGCCCCGATAACATTTATATTTCTGTCAACACAGCAGTGTCTCGCTCCCTCTGAGCCTTGAATGACCAGCAGTGAATGTTATGTTCAAGTGACGTCGGAATAATCAGAAAAATGATTACTCAATCAGGAAAATCAAGAATACCCCCTCATGCCAGAAAACAACTCGTTAACTCGTTAATAATTTTAGTAGTTGCTGACTTTAATTGATATTTGCAGTATTTTCCCTCATGTTACACATAAAAAAAGAAAAAAATAGAAAAGGCTGAAAGAACGGCTAGCAAACGAGGGAACATCGGAATTTACGTTACACCTTGAATGCAGCATGCAGCACAGCGCTGATCACAACAAACATGGCGGCGTGGAACTTCGTTAAAGTTTCAGAAGAAGATAGTTTGGTGGTTATTTGTGACGAATCCTCCGAGTGAATTCTACGAGGAGGGAAGCACAAGCTTTAATACGTAAAACCTGATCAGCCTCCTACAACATAACAATCACTTCCATGGAGTTTTGAAATCGCGCTAACCTGAGCTAACGGAAGCTAATGCTAACGTGCACAAGCCAGCAGCAGTCTCTCCTCTCCCTCATTCCTCTCATCTAAAGCTTCCATGAGATTAAAAAAATCGTCCTGGTCGTCCATGGAGCAGTCCGACTCTGAAGTGCTGGACATCAGCACCAAGGTGCAGCTGCACGGCGTCCTGTGGAAGAGGCCCTTCGGACGGCCGTCGGCCAAGTGGTCCCGCAGGTGAGTCTGAGGCCCCCCCCCCACGTTTATGATGCCTTTATGATATGATGCCTGCTGGACGTGAAAGCAGCTCAAAAGCTTATGTTTGGACCTAAAAAGCAGCTTAAAGTTATTTCTTTAGTCACTAAAACATTTAAAAAGTGTGCGACACTAAGTGAATTTTATTTCTAGCAAATGGCAAGTTTATCTCCGAATTTGTGTGAAAGACTTAATTAAGATGTGAATATATGCCTCGACAAACTTTACAAGTAGAATAAAATGAGACTGATACTGAAATAATTGAAGAAGTCCTTTATTCTGTAGATTTTCTTTCCAGCTCCGGCTGAAGTCATTGACTGTAATTATGTTGACTGTAGTTTTTCACCATTTCCTGGCAGGAGTTAGTGTTTGATTCACTCGTCAGCGTTTATTCCAGGATGTTTCTGTTCACTCGACAGCGCAGACACTCAGCTCCAGAAAGACGGAGGTGTTTTTAAGCTTAGAAACGACGGGCCCTTTTAAATGGCTTCGTTTAAAACATGACCAGATGTTTCATGGTCTCAGCTGTGGTCGGTGCTGAAGGTCCGAGAGAACCTCCAACTGTATTACGCGTGAATCAAAGCAGTTTTGAGTGTTTGCAGAAAGATAACAGTTGTTGTCCTGCGATCATCTCGTCCAACCATCTCAGTGTTGCTGCCTACATCTGTTTATATGGTCGTCTCTGTATTTACAATACAATGAACCAGTCAGAATATTTACCTGCTGGAATTCTTTGTGTTAAAGCTAATGGATATTAACTATTTATACATTTTGTCTAGTGTACTTTTTCGGACTAAATCGGAACATTTTAAGTTTATAAAAGTATACTTAAAAGTTTATTTTAAGTTTGCAACAGTCTACAACAAGTAGTATTGATATACTGCCATTGTACTTGCTATATACTTTGAGTCCCTATTTTTACTTTATTATTGTATACTTTAAGTTTGCTTGGCATATTACTTGTAGCTTACTATTTATACACTGGAACTATATTCCTTAAAGTTTACTCTTACTGTATGTACACAAGAGTGTGATGCATTTAAAAAATCACTCACAAGACAGAATATTGAAAACATGTTGAATATATTTTCAAATATTTGGAACATTTCAAAAACAGCCATATGAATTTAAGTCCTTCGTTACTGGAAAAAATGAAAGGAAAAAGTGCAAATAAATAACTAGATAGAGAAAAAAAACTGCACTTTCATGACTTTTTTTCATTAACTTGTTTATACTTTTAAGTGTAAGCCAAGTATACTTCACTATACTCTTAAGTAGGTGAATAAAATATAGTTTATAAAAAGTCACCTTCAAGTGTACTTCCTCATTTTTAGTAAAAAAATAAGTATACTCATAGTATACTACAATAAACTTCTTTTTGCTAAGGGGGAGTTTTTTCTTGCCACTGTTTGGCTTAAAGTTTTTTTTCTCCCACTGTGGGAGTTGTTTTTTAAATTTGCCATTATACTTGTTTAGGATTTAATATTATAATTTTAGTTAATGATATTTGCTCGGGGGTCATGATCTGGGTCTCTGTAAAGCGCCTAGAGACGATTGACATTGTAACATGTTATACAAATAAAATTAAATTCAATTTAATTGTGTGGACTTATGATCATATTGCAGCGTCTGTACGGAGATTCCTTATTTTATCCACTTACAGAGTTAAAATTCAATTCAGTTTATTTCAGTTTTATGTGTATAGCGTCTGTTACAATGTCAAAGATGTTTTTGAGTCTCATCAGAGGCTGAAAATAGTAATTATTTGAACCCTCTGACCAACTCAGTTGCTCAATGTTAACATTAATTGCCATTTAGCTTTCTCTAATTAAAATGTGCCATCTCGTAACAGATTTAGGGTTGTTTTAACATCATAAGTGGCCATGTTCAGCATTTTTTTTTATCTTACTGTTGAGTAACCTTGAGTAGCCCAGCGTCGCTCCAAAAGCAGATCCAGAATCCCAGGGAGAGTTTTCTGATTGGTGGAAGTCCTGGAGGCTCGCCAGTGGGCGGGGCCAGTCGCTCCTGAACCGGTACGGCTCCCGTAACCAGTTTTTAACGTAACGGCAGGCCAACAGCGTCACATCTTCAGCTCTGATGCTGAAGATGCTTCTCGGAGGCCTCAGTTCTGCTCTGCACCAGTTTCAGGCCCCAAACGGTTCCCTTTCATCAAAAACTCAGATTAAAGACTAATCTTGAGATTGCAACAGCTGTCTCCTCTAAATCCTCACGATCCGTTTAGAGTGAGCCGTTTGCCAGTTAAAGCACTGAAAATCAGTTTCACTGTCGTTTTAAATCAGTTAATGTTGTGATTTTACCGCGGGACAACAAGTCACGGTGTCAGCGTGACGTTAGATGGGCCGTTAAAACCTTCTCAGGGCTCTTATAAATATTGAAGGACGTTCCCTTTCCTTTCTGGGACTTTCAGCGCAGGATTTACACCTACAGCTGATCGTAATTCGCAGAAGTGCTTTTATCGTCAGGGAGCTTTCTCAGCAGGAGGGGGGACCATCTGGGACACGGCTGCATTGTGATTGGTCAAACAGATGTAACCGTTTGACCAAACTGGTCCAGATGACATAAGTGTAAAGTGAAGAATTAACCCGTAAACTAACCCTTTTTTAATATAAGCTTCTAAAAACTGAAAAGACGCAATGATGCGAAGGGCTGACAGTGAATCCCAGGATTTATTGGGACGATGAGTCCTAGAGGATCTACCGCGGCGCCGACTGGCTGTTACGTCACTTCAGCTTTCCCATCTGTGATGAACAAGTGCTACCAGGGGTAAAAGGCCATAGATGTATCCGTCCTTCAGGGAGCTCCTCAGAGACCTTTGGATCTTTCTTCTTCTGGTCCAAAGGCACTTTGGACCAGAGGAAAGATCCAAAGAAAGATCCAAAGGCACTTTGGACCAGAAGAAGAAAGATCCAAAGAAAGATCCAAAGGTCCTCAGAGACCTTTGGATCTTTCCCAAAGGCACTTTGGACCAGAAGAAAAATCCAAAGAAAGATCCGAAGGTCCTCAGAGACCTTTGGATCTTTCCCAAAGGCACTTTGGACCAGAAGAAAGATCCAAAGAAAGATCCAAAGGCACTTTGGACCAGAAGAAGAAAGATGCAAAGAAAGATCCAAAGGCACTTTGGACCAGAAGAAAGATCCAAAGAAAGATCCGAAGGTCCTCAGAGACCTTTGGATCTTTGGATCTTTCCCAAAGGCACTTTGGACCAGAAGAAAGATCCAAAGAAAGATCCAAAGGCACTTTGGACCAGAAGAAGAAAGATCCAAAGAAAGATCCAAAGGTCCTCAGAGACCTTTGGATCTTTCTTCTTCTGGTCCAAAGTGCCTTTGGACCAGAAGAAGAAAGATCCAAAGATAGATCAAAAGGCACTTTGGACCAGAAGAAAGAGCCAAAGAAAGATCCAAAGGTCCTCAGAGACCTTTGGATCTTTCTTCTTCTGGTCCAAAGGCACTTTGGACCAGAAGAAAGATCCAAAGAAAGATCCGAAGGTCCTCAGAGACCTTTGGATCTTTGGATCTTTCCCAAAGGCACTTTGGACCAGAAGAAAGATCCAAAGAAAGATCCAAAGGCACTTTGGACCAGAAGAAGAAAGATCCAAAGAAAGATCCAAAGGTCCTCAGAGACCTTTGGATCTTTTTTCTTCTGGTCCAAAGGCACCTTTCGTCTTCCAACCAACAAAGAGCTGGAAAGATTCTGATTCATGACAAAAAAACAGCTTCTTTGGATTAAAACTTCACCTCCCAACAGGAACCGACTGGTGTAGTTTAAAGGGTAAACTTCTCTCCATATATATTTCATGTGAGATTAGGAATTGTCCCGAATGTTTGACGTTTCGGCAGATGTTGGCTCCTCGTTCACTCACTGTCTTTCATTGTCTTTCTCTGTACCAAGATTCTTCATCATCAAAGACAGCTTCCTGCTCTACTACGCAGAGAACGAGAAGAGAAGCTTTGAGACCAACAGGTACTTCAACATCCACCCCAAGGTGAGCAGCTGCAGCGTCTTTCACGGTCCCGTCGTGAGCGTTGGACTAACGTCGGGCTGACCTGAACTTTAGAAATCATTTCTTCTTCTCTGTCTCAGGGAGTCATCCCTCTGGGAGGATGCGTGGTGTCGGCAAACGAAGACATGGGGATGCCCTTCGCTATCGCGGTCAACCTGGAAGATTTCAGCGTAAGAGCAAAGCTTTTATTCGCCGATGCCATCGTCTGTTATCTTCAGTTGGTCTCAAAACTTTGCTGCTCAGGTTCACCATCAACAGTTTTTTGTTTTTATTGAGAATAATCAAAAAGATCGTTGGTTCTTGCTTAGAACCAAACAGCAGAGTTTCATTTATTTATTTACTTTAAAGAAGTAGTGATTCTGGACTGGTCAACCAGTTCTCCCAGCTGACCAGTCCTGCTCTAGACCAGCCTTTCTCAACCGGGGAGTCGCGGCACACTGGAGTGACATTTCATATACAGTGGTACCTCTATTTATGAACGTTTCTACATATGAAAATTTCAGGTTACGAAACGCCTCAACGGGAAAATATTGCCTCTAGTTACGAAAGAAATTTCAGGATACGAAAGGCAAAAATCCAGTAGCGCTGCTACTCGCAGCTCCCAGAGTTTACCGAACGTAAACATACTTGTAGCTGCTCTGCCATTGGCTATCTGCTAGCATCTTCCTGGCATCCCATTGGCTAGGAGGGCCCCTTGTCTGTATGAGCGTAACCCAGCAACCAAGGTAAACAAAGTATTTTTACCTCCAAGGAGGTTATGTTTCTGCTGGCGTTTATCTGTCTGTTTGTCTGTCTGTGTTCAAGATAACTCAAAAAGTTACGGATGGATTTTGATGAAATTTTCAGGAGTTGTCAGAAATGTGAAAAGGAAGAACTGATTTCATTTTGGGTGTGATCTGGAAGAAATCCTGGATTCTGGATCACTTTCAGATTATCAATAATTGTTGCGTTTAGTGGAGGTCTGCGCTCTCTGAGTGCTTTTCTAGTTCTAACATGTATTTCTTACAGGTTTTTATGTCATTTCATGTATTATTTATAATTTATAAAAAAAAAAAAATGTTCGAATTTTGGAGCGGATTAGAGCATTTACATGGAAAACACGTCTCTACTTACGAAATTTTCAGGTTACGAAATTACTTCCAGAACCAATTAATTTCATAAGTAGAGGTACTGCTGTATAAATATATGAATGCACACATAAATACATACTTTTTGCCTATGAATGAATAAATAAATAAATAAATAAGATGCATAATTGGACATGAAATGAATAATAAAAATATGTCTCACATGCCCATTTCCCAATGTTAACAACGTCAGTACGGGGTCAGCGTAAGGTCAACGTGACTGCCCAGTTAGTTTACGTCGTAATATCATTTAACTGCTGGAATTTTATTTCACAGATAGCAAAGAGAACTTTTTAGCAGCATCATGGATGGTTTTCTAAAAAGAAAAGCCCCACAGGAACGGAACATCACAGAGGAGCCGACTTCTTCATCAAGCCTTCATCCACCAGCTCTGAATCTGCTCCATAGGTACCAAAGCTAGCTGCTAGCGATAAGGCTAAAAAGAGGCAATACAAGGATGATGGATGGAAGCAAGCACATCACGGAGGAAAAGAAGCTTTCCTGCTGAGGCCTACTCTGGTGCAGTTATCCTGTTCAGGTTATATAAACAAAATAAACGGGACTTATGCATTAACAGTCGTTCCATCCTTTAGCAAGGAACATGGTCGAATGCTTTTTCCAAGTCCACAAAACACATGTGAACCTGTTAGGTGAGCTCCCATGTTCCCCTCCAGGACTCTAGTGAGGGTGGAGGGCTGTTCCAGTGGTCCAGGATGAAACCCTCATCGTTCCTCCTGAACCTGATCACCGACCACCAGCCGGACTCTCTCCTCCAGCACCACAGCGATCTGAGGAATCAGCCGAGCCTTGATTCATTCGAGACATTAAATGTTTAAATAAACATCTAGAAGTCAGAGAGTCTCTCTCCACAACCGCCGGTTTTCATGACCTCAGCAGCCCGCTCTCTGTTTTACAGCCTGCTCCCATTACAGGGAAGACGCTGATCTAACCTGCGGTGTGTGCGTTCCCCAGGGTACCATCGTCCTGGCGGCCGAGTCCGAGGAGGAGCAGGTCCAGTGGATGGAGATGCTCCAAGAGTCGGGGAAAGTGTGAGTATTCAACCGATGCACGTTCAGCCTCCGGAGGAGATACAAACTGTTTTCTCCAATCAACTGCATCTGGCCGACAGAACGTTCAAGAACGCCCAACTCGGGGAGGCCATGATCGAGAGTCTGGAGGCTCAGGGTCTGCAGCTGGCCAAGGAGAAGCAGGAATACCTGGGTAAACGAGAGCAACGCCACACCAGTAGATGAATGATTAGATGGTTCAGGCCACCTGAGGTGTTGTTCCTTGTCCTCCAGATAAACTCATGGAGGAGACGGAGGAGCTCAGCCATCAAAGAGCCCAGAGAGAGGCGAGACGCTTGCTTCGCTTTGGACATTTATTAGCATTTGGATTCTTGTTTCAAGAGTCGTCCACCTGAAACGCTGTCGTTTGGCGTCCCGCAGGAGCTGGAGCGTCTGAACCAGGTCCTGGAGGAGGAGAAGATGAAGTTCGAGGAGGTGGTGATGGAGCTGAAGGCGGAGCAGGAGCAGATCAAGCTGTAACGACTCCGATATTCCCCGTCAATGACGATGGCGACGCGTCCCTGGCGCCGTGGACCTCATGTGTGCTGTCTGCTGTGTGCAGAGACCTGGACGGGACCGCCCAGTCCCTGAGGAGCGTGGAGCGGGAGAAGGAGGAGCTGAGCTGCCTGACGGTGACCCTCCAGACGTCCATAGAGGTAAGTCAACGCCGCACCAGACCAGGGCCCGACGTGTTTAACCTGCAGAAACCTCCCCGTAAAACTGAAATGTCTGATTTCTACGCTTATTTTTGTTTGCTTCTGTGGATTTAGTGACTCTTTAGGAAGATCCACGTTAGCTACGTCCTTCGTTTTCTAGTTTTTATGCAGAAATACGGAGCTTCTGGCCGTAGAACCAACTGAGACTTTGAGGTGCCTTTATTATCATCATTATTTTTGCGTTATGGATCACTGTTTTGTCACGTGACCCAGTTTCAGTCGAGCCTTAGCTGTCAGACCGATGGCCTGGTTCATGGAGACGTCCAGGTCCTAATCATCACACCTCCACCACCGTGCTCAGCAGCTGGTGGGAGGTGACCTCCAGTTTGGTCTCTTCTGTCCACGGGACGTCGTTCCAGAAGTTTGGAAGCAGTTTTTTAGTCTTTAGACAGTCACATGCCTCCACGGGTGACTTATCTGCCTCACTGGACTTCACGTCGTGTGGAAACGGCCTGACAACCCTTCCCAGACACACACGACGCAAGAATTACTTTTCCAAGGTCCTTGCTGATGTCTTTCTTCCTTGGCATTGTGAGATCTGGTAAGAACAAAATGAGCTTTTCCTTACGCTTTGAGGCGTCCCATGAAGGGAAACGAGTGCCCAAACAGGCGCCGGACTTCGACTCTGCCGTCACTCAGCGTCCGGGTCTTGATCTGCTTGAATATTTCGGTGCTTCAAACATCATCAGCCTCTTCTGACCTTCATGGGCCTCCGTCGTGACGTTTAGGGTGTTTACAGCAGCGTTCTGGTTTTAATCAGATTAAAGCAATCCTCTGATTAACGAACTACCACGCAAACAGCCACCTTAATCTGAATAAGATCATAATCCGAGTGAGGAATAATCGGATCGAGGCGTGATATGAAGACGTGTGAACACCTCAGTCGTGCAGTGATGTTCTGCCGGGCTTTTGTGGCACCGAGTCGCGTCCAGGCGCTGCAGCTTTTAGCGTCCCCGCTGCAGTTTGAGCAACGTTCCTCCAGCCCTTCTTCTGCCTGCAGGAGCTCTCACAGGAGAAAAAGCGACGGCTGGAGCTGCTGGGGGTGAAGGAGCAGCAGCAGCAGGAGGAGGAGGAGGAGGCGGAGCCGACCCGCGGGGGGTCTGGGGACGGGGAGGAGCTCGGAGATCCGGACCTGCTGCAGGACCTGCGGCACATCGAGGAGCAGATGAGGGTCCTGCTGAAGGAGAAGGAGCAGGCTGAGGAGAAGTGAGTAAAAGAGACGAGCTGCCGGTGATGCCGGCGTGATGTCGGATCACATTCAGACGGTCGAGGGTTCGGGTTTTAACAGAAGCAGAATCTGACGCAGGTTCACGCGTTTGTGATGTGAAGTCACGTGTAGAAGTCAGTTACTCCTCTCTAGGCAGGTGCATCCTCAGGTAAAAATACTGCAGCACATACATCTGTCCTTTATGACTTTTATCAGTCCTGATGTAGATTTGTTCACGTGCATGTTTTCCTCCAGGCAGGCGGTCTAAACAAACCGTACTTGTCCAGTAACATTCGGGACTGTTTTTTTTTTTTTTGTAGCGTGTTTGCTGGGAGGTCCAGCGTCATGGATGGATCACCGCTTGTCAACAACCTTTTTCACTGTAGAATATTAAACTCCAGGTTGTCTGGAAATCACTCGGTAACGACCCTTTAAGACTGACGTGCTACAACCGTTACTTATGTCTTTCCCTCTTGGCATTGTGTTAACACAACCCAAACGCTCCAGACCAGCAAACATCTACATGCTTGGCTGCAACTTCACTCTCTTTGCATTTTTGCATATTTAGCGTTGTTCACATTAGTTTGTGGCGTTAAATAAATAACACGGTGATAAAGTTACATTTGTTGAGTTTATTATGCCTTCACGCGCACAAAAAAATACCCACAAGCTGATGATTAACCCTTTAGGCGCCAGAGTTTTTTCAAGAAAATATAAAATTTTTATATCAAGATTTCAAAAAGCTATAACTTGAAAGCAGTTTGAGATAAAGGTATACTGTCAATGAAAAAATTGGTCAGTATGACTCAAAGTCTGTGATGGGAGTGAAATTATTCATTTAATTTGCATATTATAACGTCGTAAGGTGGCGGCCATATTGGAAAATGTTCAATTTTGATATCAAGGTTTTAAAAGGCTATAACTTCAAAGTGGTTTGAGATAAAGACATACTGAAATGAGAAATATCTTCAATATGAACCAAAATTTAGAATGGAAGTAGATTTGTCATCTAATTTGATTATTGTGACATCACCTGCACAAACCTGCCCAGTAGTCCTCAATTTCAGATTTTTCCTGCAGCCCCATGCACAATGAAAGCTTCCATTTCAGGGACAATCACATCATAAACTCATGAAATCTGGAGTTTGGTTTCAATATTTCCCTTTTAAAGAACTGGTGGCCTTTTCTATTTGTTTAATTGGTGATGAAGCTCCAGAATTCATCATTTGGAAAAAGGATGAAATCAATGAGCTCAGAATTTGTCAGATCGTCTCCACAATAACCAAGAGGCTCATCAAAATTTAGGATCCACTTTCGATACTCTTCCTCTTCTCTCAAGAACTAGCAGCCACCATCATCATCATCATCATCATCATCATCAACATCAACATCATCATCATCACCGTGATTTCCGGTGCACCATTAGCGGTGTGTTTTTTCCCGCGTTGCCAGGACAACCGCGGTTGTTTTCATCCCCGCTACATTTTTCCATATTTGCGGTGTTATGAGCCCCCCCGACACCTCCCCCCTGATAATTCTACCCTGGCCACACTGAGGTGAAGCATCCGCTATACAATGTGTTGATTGTGGACTATGGCGCGCAGACTCGCCATGACTATTAATGTTAGTTTCTGCTTCACTGGACAACTGCACATCTTCCTCCTCGGAATCGGAGTTAGCTAGAATCTGACAAAGTACTTAGTGGACGGTAAACCGACCTCTCAGCATTGTGTTTCGCTCTGTTCTGCTCTTTCTGCGCTCAGCATTTCTACCACTGCGGCGCCGCGCGTCTCTGTGTCGGAGGGTGTTTTTCAAACTCATTTTACGCTAAAACTTTGAATAGCGCCACCACCAAAAATGGTTCTCAGATTACAGGCGCACATGTCCGCCACCTCCTGGTGAAAAGTAATAACAAGACACGGCTTCACATTTATAGATACAGCCTGTTTTATTCAGCAATGTTGCTTGTCGCAATATTGTGACTTTGGCTCTTAAAGGGTTAAACTCCAGGTTGTCTGGAAATCGCTCTGTAACGACCCTTTAAGACTGACGTGCTACAACCGTTACTTATGTCTTTCCCTCTTGGCATTGTGTTAACACAACCCCGAACGCTCCAGACCAGCAAACATCTACACGCTTGGCTGCAGCTTCACTCTCTTAGATCGTGCATTTTTGCGTATTTAGCGTTGTTCACATTAGTTCGTGGTATTAAATAAATAACACGGTGATGAAGTTACGTTTGTTTTGTTTCCGCCTCATATGAAGATCACACGCACAAAAAAACACCCACAAGCTGATGATTAAAACAGCGGGTCGTAACAGTTGCACATGACTGTATGTGAGACTGTATAAGAGGCTGTTATAGATCCTGACCCGTCCGGTGAACCTCCATGTTAATGGTACAGAGGATGTAACTGCTGGTGGAAATGTGTATTGATCCTGAAGAAAAAACCCGGCTCATTGATGGGCTGCAGTAAGTGGGATATTACAGGTCGCTGTTATCGACTGCGAAGCACTAATGTTCAGTTACGAGCGATGGAACGCACGATCCATGTTTTCCGCTGGCCGGGCCTTCAACGCTCCTCTTCCTCAGCTGTCCTCGGACTCGCATGAAGGACAGCGTCCATCTGCAGCGCATCAAAACTGCCTTAAACTCTCATCGTTTTCGTCTTTTAGAGGAGGGGCACGAGCCTCGTTCTCGGGCTCTGATAGCATCGGCGGCGCCGTTTATTTCAGCGCTGATCTGTGCTTCTCCGGTCCAGGCTCTGGGACAACGAGCAGCGGGCCAAGGTCCTGCAGCAGGAGAGGGAGTACTACTCCAGCCAGGCCCGGACGCTGCAGCAGTCGCTGTCTCAGCTCACCGTGGACAAGCAGCAGACCGAGGCCGAGCTCAAGGTAACGCTGCATGACTCGGCGCCTTCCGGTCTGCTGAAACCAGACACCTCCTCCCAGCTTTTTATCCAATAAAGCTCCACGGGAGGCTTCCCTTCGTTGCATTTGCAGGCTACTGAGGTATAGAAAAGTAAATTTAAAAAAAGATATGAGCTCCACTATCTGACTTTGACGTGTGGACGAGGAAGAAATCAAGGTTGAGGACAAGAAATGAGGATGAACCTCAGAAATTCATGTAAATAATCCTCTTGAGAAACACTGGAAGTTCATATCACACGAGTGCAGAAAAGTAGAGCTGAGTGATTTTATCGATTCTGCGATATATATCGATATTTTACCGAGTAACGATTTTTCAGCCGCGGGTATTGATATTCTAAGCTTCTTCCAAAACCCCCGTGTCCCACCTTTAAGAGCTTGCAAGCAACAATTTGCACTGTTTAAATAAATGAAATTATTTATCTCAACAAATCTTTTATTCATTTTGTCCAGCATTAGCAAGCTGCCTGTCAGCCATATAATGTGTAATTGATGCTTTCAGTTCAATTAATTCAAACAAAGTCACTGGAACACTCACAAGATGTCACCAAAATCACTTTGTCCCTTTAAAATCTTTCGAAAAATGATGTAAATGTATTGTAAGATGAATATCGAGATATATCGTATCGTGAGCCGAATATCGTGTATCGTATCGTGAGATTAGTGTATCGCTACAGCGCTAAGTACGAGCTTTATCTACTCTGTTGCTGTGGCGGTCAGGTGTAGAGGTCTTCACGGGTCCACTTTCATGGACCCGAACCCGAATGGACCCGTGGAAATTCGACCTGAAACCGACCCGACCCGAGCTATTATCATAAGTCTGGGAGCCCGAACCCGAATGGACCTGCAATATTTGGACCCGGAACCGACCCGACCCGAGTCTTTAGTTTCCGACCACAAACCGAACCGAGTTACCTGAATAGAACCGAGACAATCCAGCCCATAGTTGCTCATGTTAAAGTTGTCTAGCGTTGAATAAAACTAGATTCTCTTACCTAAAGTTGCCTTCTTCTACCCGGTTCAGTTGCTACATAGGCTACGTGATGTAAACAACAATAAATCCACGTCGTTATTTTCTTTGTGGATACAGATGCTATTGGTAGCAAATGCTAACGCTAATAGCCTACTATCACTTTGTCCCTTTAAAAATTTTCAGAAAATTATGTAAATGTATTGTAAGATGAATATCGATATATATCGTATCGTGAGCCGAATATCGTGTATCGTATCGTATCGCGACAGCCCTATAGAAGAGTGAGTGGAAACGGGGAGTTAGTGTGAACGGCTGCACGGCCTGCAGGGTGGAGGTTTTACTGGAAAAAAACAACCAAACCCAACAGCGGTCAGCGTTTGTCAGCGTTTGTCAGCCTTTTCTTTTGCCCCTCCCCCATCCCCAGGTGGAGATCGAGTCCCGGATGGAGCTGGAACAGAGGCTGAAGCAGGCCGAGGAGGCTCTGCAGGACCTGGAGAAGGGCCTGAACTGTCTGGACCGAACCAAAGAGAGGGACGAGAAGATGAAGGGGGACGTCACACAGCTGAGGAGTGAGTCCGTGCATGTCATTGCTCCAGTGGTCCGTTTCTCATCAGTAGGTCCTGGTTTTGCACCATAAACATACAACACATGGACCGGGCCATCACACACAGCATCTATATCATATATATAAACCAGGGCTGGGCAAGTTAACGCATTATTATCGCGTAAACACATTAATTCATCAATGCCGACATTTATTTTATCGCTCATATGCTTTTGTTTTGAAAAGTCTGTTACTGGCTGCTGCGGAACCGGAAGATACAGGTAAACATAAGGAAAAAAAGCTAAAACAGACATGGAGAACGGTAAAAATCTGTGAACTTTACAGTTCAGGTAACAACTCAGGTAGAAATATTAACAATTCTGTCTGAAAAAGAAAATTCTGGACTGCAACAAAACTTTGTGGTCATTCCTCCATGTTCCATCAGATCTGCTCCATGTGTTCACTGTCCTGCTGTTCTCTAGCTGGTTACTGCAGTGCAGCTCCATCTAGTGGCACAGATGTGTAATGACAACAGAAAGTCCAGTCCTCCATTATAAAACTTATTCAGTCCTGTGGGCCGTTTTTTAATTTCGTACTTTTAATCCAAGTCTAAAATTGAAATACAAAAAAAAACAGCCATTTTTTCTTTTTTTTTTTTCTGTTAGATTAAAAAACAAAAAATGTAATAAAATGTCACTTTTTAATTTTTTTTTTTAATTTTTGATTGATTGACAACGAATTGGATTGGTAAAGTTACTGAACTTTAACATGGACATTTTCATTTTAAAGTTCTCCCAGACGGAGGATTCAACAGAAACAAGGTTATTTGTAACAACTGACAAGTTGAACTCCCCGTTAAAAGTTTCTGCTGTTACCTCAGAAATTACCTGTTTTAATGTTCTGATTGTGCTGAGACACAATCATTCTGTTGGATTTTGTTTGTAGACTTTTTTTTTTTATCTTTATAAAAACAGGATAACATTAATGTCCCTGGCAGTGGCAATAAGCTTTATTTTATTTTACATTTTTTAAGATTGAGATTTACACTAAATATGTGTTACTGACAAGTGCTGATGTTAAAAGTGTTTGAACAACAAATGTTATGACACTTTAGTTCATATGGCAGCAGAACATTTAAATAAAAGTGCATTTTACACTACTTTTGAATTCATTATTTGATTTTGCGTATACAATGCGATTAATCGTGATTAATCAGGGAAATAATGTGATTAATCGCGATTAAAAATTTTAATTGTTGCCCAGCCCTAATATAAACCTGCATATACTTCATAGTACATGACGTTGCTTCCTTCTTACCAACAGCAGTCATAATCTTGGACATGTAGAAAATCTTGCAGGGTGTTTTTTTTTTTTTTTTTTCCCTTCGTGTGTATATTTGGCCCTGAACTGGACTTTTGGTGATTAAGACTCAGTTGATTACCTTATAAAAGCTGTTTGTCTACTTCCTTTAACAGCCTGAAGTGGGTTGATGATCTGTATTGAAACGTAAAACCTTAAGTGGACTTCCATCGTGGACCTGAGCTGTTTGGAGCAGCCCAGAGGTTCATACTGTGTTTTTTTTTTTTTTTGTTTCCTGTAAGGCCCATCTGCTTAGTTGGTAATCTGACACTGAACATCAGCTGAATCGTAGATGTGGACATCAACGACGGCGGTGGGTGTGAGCGGGAATACTCCCCTTCAGTTATACTTGACGGGTTTGTTCTACAACGGTCATCAAAGTTGACTCCGGACTCATTTGGTCTTCGACTTGGCCGTCAAAGGATCAGACACCTGAAGAAAAACCCGTGTCCCCGTGATGAAACGATAAATAAAATCTGTTTACTTCACAGCCCACATGGTATCAAGAGAAGTTCAGTCAAATAAAGAAGAAGGGCTGAGCCATAATCTAGTTTTGAGGCCTTCACTGACTTCGAGACCGGTGGAGGACTTTTACACGTTACATTGATCCCTTATTTTTCGCGGTTAATGGGGACCGGCGCCTCCCCGGGAAAATCAAAATCAGCGAACTGGAGCCGAAGCCCCCCGAGCCTCAATAATGTGTTTAAAATATGTTTAAAAAATGCAGAAAAGTAGCAAAACAAGACAAAGGCTCAACTGTGGTCTTTCTGTTTCCTTCACAGCCTCTGGTCTCTAAACCGTAGTAAACAAACCGCTGGTATTGTGCTATATTTGGCTCGTAATTAGCGGCTAACACGCTAACAACAACAAAAGAAACAGTCCGGTTTTCTCTGCATGGAACGGGAACTTTATTCTGTCACTGCAGGAACTTGTAACATCACACAGGTTGTATTGTTGGGCTCCTGTCGGTTAACAGATAATGTAAATTACCCATAAGGCCACCTTCTTAAAGGGGCCAGGCTGGCTCACAACTCTTCTGCGCTGTGAGAGAGCGCTCACAACATCCTGTGATGTTTCCGCGATTTTTTTCTTGATTTTTCATTTTATTATATATTTCTGAAAAATCCGCGAATAACTAAAACCGTGGAACTTAAAGCGCCAATTGGCGAGGGATCCCACTGTATAACGCACGGTCCTGCTCTAAGATCGTGCACGTCCTGAATGTGACAGACTAACGCTTGAAGAGTGCATCTTCCCAGAAGCTGTCGGCAGGTTTGAGATCTGATTCCCAGGTGATTCCCAGCCCCGGATCCTCCAACTAGCTCCTCTTTAAAGCAGCACAAAGGAACTTTTTCAACATTTAGCTCAGAGTCCCCGTATAGGCCTGGAGGTGTAGCTGTTTTACGACGAGTGTTGCAGCTCCGTTCCCTTTTTCAAGCCTTTTAAATGTCGGATATCTTGACGTCTGTGACACGTGAGCGTCCGGTGTGCTTGTGTGTTTCCCCAGAGTTCTTTGAAGACTGTATCTGCGCAGCCGAGATCGAGGCGAAGCTCCCGGCGATAATGAAGAACGCCGTGTACCTCCACAAAGCCACCGCGCGTAGAATCAAGAGCTGTCGGATCCAGAGGAGGGCCTCCAGACGCCACTGGTGTAAGTCCGCGCCTCAAACACTCACGACGGCCGCTGTAGCGTGGCGGTCGGGGCTTTTAAAGACGTACTGGCGACCTTCTACAGCAGCTCCAGTCCTGGGGGGGGCGCTGTCCTGCAGGTCATAGATGTTTCCTGCTTCAGCACACTTGATTCAGATGAATGGGTCGTTAACGGACCTGGATGGCTACATTAGTCAGGTGTGTAGCGGCAGGAAAACATCTAAGTCCTGCAGGACAGCGTCCCTCCAGGAGTTTTCCCACCCCTGGTCTACATTGACCCTCATGAAGGCGCGACGTCGCCTTGATTGAACAGGCCATCTGTCTGACATCTAAAGTTAGTCTGAAATCGTGTCACGGTGTGAAGTGGTACTGACTTTATTTAAGAACCCGTCCTTGACCGCGCTTCGTTCCCTCTCCGCAGTGCAACACTCGAAGTCGTTTGCGCTGGCGAACGCCGACGACGGCAGCATGGAGGAGCTGCGGGCGACGGCCCGGCGCCTGACCTCGGACAGCAGCTTCAGGGAGAGCGTGTACAAGATCATCACTCGCAGGGACGCCGCGGGCAAAACGCAGGACTGAGAGGCCTCCGTCCGTGGAGACTCACGAGAGGTCCCGATCCCAAACCCACCACTACGAGAGTCTGACGTCTGGGCGAGTCGTTCCAGCCGCCGAGGGAGCGCAGGAGCTCAACGGGGAACCGGATCCATGTTTGAGTCTGAGCTGCATCTGGAAGAGCGTCAGGTCTGCTGGAGCGGTGGTGGATGTAAGAAAGGGAAAAGGTTTGAAGAACCACAGACGACGCTCTTAAACTAACCAGTCTTACCTTCCTCGTTCAATTTAATGTATTTTTGTAGCAAACTGACAAGATAAACTCTGTCTCTTTTCAAACAAGCACTTTCAAGGCACTTTTGTCAGAGGTTTGATTTTTCCAAAAGTCAGTGTTTGGTATATCTGCACGCATCCTGATGTTGAAATAACGGCTTATTTAAAAGTATTAGCAGAGACAATTTTACTGTTTTTCTCAGTCTAGTCGTAACTGCGTTGAATAACGCTCAGTATTTCCTCGGTAGTCCAGATTGTGTCAGTTATTTAATTGTATATACCCTCAGGAATTACAGTTTGAAACAACTGTGGACCACCAACCATCTTCTCCTTATAGATTTAAGAAAAACAACCCTCTGATGCATGACAGATGAAGAGTGTTGGTTCTTAACAATAAAGCTTTAATGATGGTTAACGTCTCAGTTCGTCTGTTGGTCCATTTGTTTTTATGGTAACGGTCGTATCCCTGATGTACAACCCCAGTTCCCAAAAAAGTTCAGCATCGTCCTGCTGAAACATGGAAGCTCTTCTCTGAAAGAGACGTCGTCTGGAAGAAACCTCTATGTTCTCTTCAGGATTGATGGAGCCTCTCCAGATGTTCCAGCTGTCCCCATAGACACTAATCAACCCCAGATCATCAGAGATGCAGCTGTTGACCTGTCTGATAACAGCTGGATGGTTCCTCTCCTCTTCAGTCTGCAGGACACGGCATCCATGGTTGGTTCATCTGACCTCAGAACAGTTGTCCATTTATCCTCAGACCATCTTAGATGATCTTTGGTCCAGAGGAGACGCTGGTGTTTCTGGATGGTGTCTTTAACCTGCATCAGTGGATTGTGGGTAAACTGTGTTGACAGATGGTGGTTTCTGGTAGCGTTCCTGAGTCCATCAGTGATGTCCAGGAGACAATCATGTCTGTTTTTAACGCAGTGCTGCCTGAGGACCTGAAGATCTCCGTCATCCAGAGGACACTCCTCCTGATTCTCTGAATCCTTCGATGATATTTTCTTCTGTAGATGGTTGGATCTTCAAAGCCATTTTACGTTGATTGGTTGTCTCGGATTGGTGAACCTCTGCCCATCTCATACCCAGTCGTGTTAGCCTAATTAGCCACGAACATCTCAACATCTCATATGTTTTCATGGGAATAAAATCATCACATTTCAGTTTTATTCACCTTTTACACAGCGTTTTTTTGTAATCGGGATTGTCGTTGCCAAACTTAGCTCATCTTTAATAACTAGAGGACTGATTTTAGTTGTTTGACTCTATGGGCTCCAAACGTCGGCTGTTAGGGGCAATAGCATTAGCATTGGCTTGACCCGCCCTTGAGGACTGCATTCTGTTCATTAAACACCAGGGGGCGTTTTCCGTATTTCGTACGACTTGACGAAGGTGAAGCGGAAACAAAGTGAAGCGTTCGTCGACATTTGCCCGGCAGTCATTTGAACATTTTCTTGAAAAGTTACAATGAAAGAAGCAGACGACACAACTTGAAAAATGTGTTTTTATTCTTCCATATTCGATTGTTTGCACTGACTGCGTCCTTTACTTTGGGAGCTGATGAGAACGGTAGCGTTGCTGATGTGTCTGCTGCGTCTGGAAATCTCACAGAGGGAAGCGTTTCATGAAAATGTACAAATGTTTAATAACTCAACACCAGAAAAGGTACAGAAACAAAAGCCCACATGTCAGGATAAGTTTAGAAGGAGCACACAACGGACCAAGGCCGAACCACACGCCTTGACGCTAATAAAGCTGAGTTTCGTTGTTTCTCTGGTCCTCTACTCTGCAGCACAATGGATGGTAACAGGAAAAAAATGCGATTAAAAGCCTTGATATGTGTCCACTTCCATCAAAGGAGACTTGGCTGTTTTACAGACGGCACAGATGGAGGATGTGTTTTGTCAGGACTGAGCTCTCGTTGGTCGCCAGGATCTGCAGACAAACACAAGACATAAACGAAGACATCAGTGACTTGAACAAAACCCGTCGTCCGCCTTGAACGTGACGACGAGTTCGCTGCGCTCCGGTGGCCTCCGCAGATCCCAGTCCAGCAGGGCGGCTTTGGGATGTTGGTGGAACGGGAGGTTCTCATCACGGTTGTGCAGCAACTGGTGATGCTAACATGTCAATATGGACAACCATCTTCATGTTGAATGACGCCAAGAATTAAGGCAGTTCTGATGGCAAAAGGGGATCAAAGCTGCTACTAGAAAGGTTTACTATACATACACTACCTGGCCATAAAAAAAAGTCTCCACCTGGATTTAACTAAGCAAACAGGTCTGAGCCTCCTATTGGATAATTACTGCACGGGCGATTTTCTTTCAGATGGCAACAAGTTATTTAACCCCAACTGGTGCAATGAGTTGCTTCTTCATTTCCTAAACAACCATGTCAAAGACACATCCTGTGGTCGTGTAAAAGATGTTAGTCTGTTTGAGAAGGGTCAAATCATTGGCATCAAGCAGAGAAAACATCTAAGGAGATTGCAGAAACAATTGGGTTCAGAACTGTCCAATGCATTATTAAAACTGGAAGGATAGTGGGGACCCATCGTCTTCCAGAAGGAAATGTGGCCGGAAATAAATCCTCAGTGATCGTGATCGGTGATCAATTAAACGTTTGGTGAGATCAAATGGAAGAAAAACAACAGCAGAACTCAGGGCTGTTTAATAGTGAAAGTAAGAACATTTCCACACCCACAATGCAAAGGGAACTCAAGGGATTGGGACTGAACAGCTGTGTCGCCTTAAGAAAACCACTAATCAGTGAGGCTAACTGGGAAAATAAGGCTTCCAGTTTGCTAGGGAGCATAAAGATTGGACTCTGGATCAATGGAAGAAGGTCATGTGGTCTGATGAGTCCAGATTGACCCTGTTCCAGAGTGATGGGAGCATCAGGGTCAGAAGAGAGGCAGATGAAGTGATGCTCCCATCATGCCTAGTGCCTACTGTACCAGCCTGTGTGGGGGGGGGGGGGCAGTGTTCTGATCTGGGGTTGCTGCAGTTGGTCAGGTCCAGGTTCAGCAACAGTATGAGCTCAAAGAATGAGGTCAGCTGACTACCTGAATATACTGAACGACCAGGTTATTCCATCTATGGATTTTTTCTTCCCTGATGGCACGGCCATATTCCAAGATGACAATCCCAGGATTCATCGGGCTCAAATAGTGAAAGACTGGTTCAGGGAGCAGGAGAACATCATTTTCATACATGGATTGGCCACCATAGAGTCCAGACCTGAACCCCATTGAGAATCTCTGGGATGTGCTGGAGAAGGTAAGACTCTACCATCATCAATGAGAGATATTGGTGAAAAATTAATGCAACACTGGATGGAAATAAATCTTGTGACATTGCAGAAGCTTATCGAAACAATGACACAGCGAATGCATGACGCAATCAAAGCTAAAAGCGGTCCAACTAAATATTAGAGTGTATGACCTTTTTTTTTTTGGCCAGGCAGTGTATATGGATTTCCTTTTTTTTTTCCAAAATACAATTACTACCATGAATTATTTATTAATTAATTTAAAGATGTAGCAATACCATTTTAAACCACATGGGGTCATATGGATCAGGTGTGACAGGTGACCGTTGTTGGGACGTGCTGCCCCCATGTGGTCAGAAGTGGTCTTGTTACACAGTGTCGCTTGAATGAGAGCTGTGAAGCTCACAAACAACCTTGATAACGTCTAAATGAGCGCCGCTGTCTCCTCATTTCGGCTTCGAGTCCAGTCGTACCCGCTGATTATTTAATTCTCTGAAGCATCCGCGGTTTAAAAATAAATTCTGCAGCTTCAGCTCTTCGGCGCCCCTGACGAGCACCGGCGGTTCAGATTTGTCATCTCATCCCAACCCTCCGCCTGACTTATCTGCTTGGTTCAGCGCTCAGTCAGCCCGCTGCGCTTCAGACTCGCCCCGGCGCTCGCGTCAGCAGTAAGCTGGTATGGGACACGTGACCGCCGGGTCCCGCCGGGTCCCGGCTGCAGATGTGCTGCTGCAGGGGTCAGCGGCTGAGCAGCTGCAGGAACGTTTCAATCTAAAACGGTGACCTGCAAAAAGAAGCAACCAGAACGAACTGCCACGCAATCCCAGGCCCTCTATCCTGCTCACCCCCTCCCCCTCCCACAGCTCCATCCTGCTCTCTGTTGCTATGGCAACAGCTACATCTGAGGGGGAAAGGCATGTGCGTGTATATATATTTTATATTAATCTGACAGATTGTAGGATTAGTGCAGCGAGAGGCCTTTAAAACCGGTTGCTGGGTTGCACGCCGGGTCATGAATAGATGGAGTTCTTGTGGTTTTTTTTTTTCCCCTCCCTCTGTGCAGTTGGGTCGCGGTCCGCTTTGTTTTTGAACTGCACAAACCCTGAAAGGCAAAAAACACACAAAAAGAGAGAGAGAGTTGTGTAAAGCACATACCTGCTGATCATGACTCGGTCACCAGGCGGCGGCGGCTCCGGGAGCAGCGACGACGTCCAACAGTGGCACAAGGCATGTGTCTTTGAGTATCAGGGTATAAACTGATCTATGAGTGTACGGCACTGCTTTTAGACGCCCACAACTGAGCAACGATGACCGCCCTTAGACTCTGCCGGCGTGCAGGACCGTAACAAGTACTGGTCCAGGCTTGACTGGGTAACCCTGACCCGCATCGGTAAATGAAGTACAGACACCAGTCCAGTCTGTACTTCATTTGTGATCCTGTCTGTGTCGATGATCACAATGTTCATCCGGCGCCAAACAAGCAGTCTTGACTGATCAATAGCAGAACTTTAGAGCACACTAATGAGTTCTATGCATCATGTTTCACCTGATCAATAAATCGTTACAGCCATGATAATCATTTCCTACAGGGACGGGCGATACCGGCGATGTTTCGATGTGATACCAAGTAATACTAGAGCTCGTATCCATATTTTTAAAAGTCTTTCCATGTTGACAAGATCAAAGGTTACTTATAATTTTTTATGTTGAAGTTCCATCCAAAACGGACGTAAAATCTGACTTTTAAGACATGAAATAAATCTAACTTCTCCAACTTTGCTCTTTGAAGCTGAGTAAGTAGCGGATGGAAAAGTCGTT
>JAGFBZ010000911.1:0-325809 GCA_018398805.1 Hirundichthys speculiger
GCACTAACCTGAATGTAAATGCAGACATAAAAAAAGAAAAAGACTACCTGTTCAGGTCACTGTCACCTCTCTCTCCTGTTTTATTTCTTTTGTCAGCTGACTCAGTCGTATATATTTTACTTTCACACTTTTATCTTTGCTACGATCAGAATCAGAATCAACTTTATTGCCAGGTACGATTTTACACATACAAGGAATTTGTTGTGGCATGATCGTGCATGCGATTAAGGGAAAAATACAAACAACGTAAACTAAAAATATTGCGATATAAATATAAGTAAATATACACAAGCAGTTTTTAGCATCGAGGGCACAGCGACCAAGAGTGATGTGCCATGAAAATGTGCAAATGTGCAAATGAACCAGTAGTCCAGACTGAGCATTAATGTAACACATAGTGTTCTGAGTTCTGTCAATGTGACAGCATTAACAGGACAATGGTATAAAAGTGGTTATAAGTGTTTCACATCTGGTTGTGATGAATAAAAATGAGAGTTAGGTTGTTTGAGGATGGTGTTTAGTTGTGTATAAAGTGTGATAAAACAGCAGCTTCCAGGTAGTCCAGGTGAGGATGACCTATCTCTACACACACTTCCTGTCTCTACACACCAGGAGATTATGAGGCTGAAAAACATCCATCTAAAAATAAACATGAATGAAGTTTAAATCTGGACGAGACGGATGATCTGACGGGATTAAACAAGCTCATCTGTAATCAGTCAGAAACCTCGTTAACCTGATGGAGCTGCAGATCACATCTGGATCTATGATGCCTGGGAGACCCAGTCCACCGACTGACAGCACCAGAATATACAAGATTATATAGTATAACACCTTTATAACACATACCAGCCAACAATAAATGTCCTGCAGTTAGTTTTTCTCCACACCATCAAGGTGCACAGAGCAGTTTACATCGGCCTCTAATTCACACATTCATTCACCAGTGGGCGGCTGCTGCCATGCAAAGCCCTGCCAGACCCACTCGGGGCAAGTTAGGGTCCACATGCCCAAGGAGACTTGGACAGATTAGTGTTAGTGGATGTAGCTGCTTAGCTTTAAACCGCTGACAGACTAGTGTTGGTGGATGTAGCAGCTTAGCTTTAAACCATTAACAGACTAGTGTTGGTAGATGTAGCTACTTAGCTTTAAACCACTGACAGACTAGTGTTGGTGGATGTAGCAGCTTAGCTTTAAACTGCTAACAGACTAGTGTTGGTGGATGTAGCAGCTTAGCTTTAAACCACTAACAGACTAGTGTTGGTAGATGTAGCTGCTTAGCTTTAAACAGCTAACAGACTAGTTTTGGTGGATTTAGCTGCTTAGCTTTAAACCGCTAACAGACTAGTGTTGGTGGATTTAGCAGCTTAGCTTTAAAAAACTAGCGCTTAACTTTAGACTAGTGTTGGTGGATTTAGCAGCTCTTAGCTTTAAATCGCTAACAGACTAGTGTGGTGGATGTAGCAGCTTAGCTTTAAACCGCTAACAGACTAGTGTTTGGTGGATTTAGCTGCTTAGCTTTAAACCGCTAACAGACTAGTGTTGGTGGATGTAGCAGCTTAGCTTTAAAACCGCTAAAAAACAGACTAGTGTTTGGTGGATGTAGCAGCTTAGCTTTAAACCGCTAACAGACTAGTGTTGGTAGATGTAGCTGCTTAGCTTTAAATCGCTAACAGACTAGTGTTGGTGGATGTAGCTGCTTAGCTTTAAACCACTAACAGACTAGTGTTGGTGGATGTAGCAGCTTAGCTTTAAAACCATAACAGACTAGTGTTGGTGGATGTAGCTGCTTAGCTTTAAACCGCTAACAGACTAGTGTTGGTGGATGTAGCGGCTTAGCTTTAAACCGCTAACAGACTAGTGTTGGTGGATGTAGCGGCTTAGCTTTAAACCGCTAACAGACTAGTGTTGGTGGATGTAGCGGCTTAGCTGTAAACCGCTAACAGAATAGTGCTGGTGGATGTAGCAGTTTCTACTTCATCTGCTACGTCCGTCAGCAGTCACATCATCCATTAACAGAAGTGAGCCTGCTCCCAGCCCGTACCATGACACTGCCTACTCCCTGCCTGAGACATAATGTGGTCTGCTGTTGATTCCGAGCTTCCTTTCCTTCTCCAGACCAATTTTAAAATCAGAATATCTTGGTTGCATTTGAGTCTGAGTCTCCAGCACATTCCAAAGATCCTTAATGGGGTTCAGGTCTGGACTCTGTGGAGGCAAATCCATGTGTGAAAATGATGTCTCATGCTCCCTGAACCAGTCTTTCACAATTTGAGCCCCATGAATCCTGGCATTGTCATCTTGGAATATGTCCGTCCCATCAGGGAAGAACAGATCCATTGATGTAATAAGCTGGTCATTCAGTATATTCAGGTAGTCAGCTGACCTCATTCTTTGAGCTCATACTGTTGCTGAACCTGGACCTGACCAACTGCAGCAACCCCAGATCAGAACACTGCCCCCACAGGCTGGTACAGTAGGAACTAGGCATGATGGGAACATCACTTCATCTGCCTCTCTTCTTACCCTGATGCTCCCATCACTCTGGAACAGGGTCAATCTGGACTCATCAGACCACATGACCTTCTTCCATTGCTCCAGAGTCCAATCTTTATGCTCCCTAGCAAACTGAAGCCTTTTTTTCCAGTTAGCCTCACTGATTAGTGGTTTTTCTTCAGGCTACACAGCTGTTCAGTCCCAATCCCTGGAGTTCCCTTAGCATTGTGGGTGTGGAAATGCTCTTACTTTCACTATTAAACAGCCCTGAGTTCTACTGTTGTTTTTCTTCCATCTGATCTCTCCAAACGTTTAATTGATCACCGATCACGATCATTGAGGATTTTTTTCCGGCCACATTTCCTCCTGGAAGACGATGGGTCTCCACTATCCTTCCAGTTTTTAATAATGCGTTGGACAGTTCTGAACCCAGTTTTGGTAGTTTCTGCAATCTCCTTAGATGTTTTCTCTGTTTGATGCCAATCATTTGACCCTTCTCTAACAGACTAACGTCTTCTCCATGACCATGGATGTGTGTTTGACATGGTTGTTTAAGAAATGAGAAGCAACTCATTGCACCAGTTGGGGTTCAATAACTAGTTTCCAGCTGAAAGATAATCACCTGTGCAGTAATTATCCAATATCCTGTTTGCTCAGTTAAATCCAGGTGAAGACTTTTTTTTTTGGCCAGGTAGTGTAGATGTTGACTTTGATCATTCCACCTTCTCCCAGAGGATTCTGGACTTCTGCCTGTATTTTTAACAATGGACCAGTCTGCTGCTGTGACCACATCTACAGTTTCTGCTGCTGTCTCTTCTTCATTCCCGTTGTTCTTCAGTCTAATGACGGCCTCCTTCACTCCATCCAGATCTAAGACACCAACAGCTGCTAAACTCGGAACCTGACACCAACTCCAACCT
The DNA here is from genome assembly GCA_018398805.1 of Hirundichthys speculiger. Lineage (NCBI taxonomy): Eukaryota > Metazoa > Chordata > Actinopteri > Beloniformes > Exocoetidae > Hirundichthys > Hirundichthys speculiger. Next base: position 3,417 of record JAGFBZ010000911.1, read on the forward strand.
TTGACCTGCTTCATATGTCCAGACGTAACGAGTGAAAGAGTCACATCTGGACAGAAGAACAACTTCTTAAAATACTCCAGAGCTCCTGAAAATGCAGCTTCTTTGTTTAAATTTCTGTGATTTCAAAGTGTCAGATCTATGTCTGATCACATGTGAGCACAGCTCTGTCACTGTCCACATACTTCTGACCTGACCATTGTTTGTCATCCAGTTACATAATGATGAACAGGTCTGGACTGGAACATTCACCCCCAGGTCATTGAGGTCACTGAGAGTCCACAGCTTATCTGTGGATAGAAGACACTTTCAGACAGTTTTTGGAACGCTGACAGTAAACTGATAGACAGCTGACTCCTGAAAACAGCTGGAACATCTGTGTGCAACCTCAGCCTCTGGAGTCAGCTGCCACAGAATAATATAATATATATAATATAATATAATATAATATAATATAATATAATATATATAATATAATATAATATATAATAATATAATATAATATAATAATATAATATAATATAATATATAATATATATATAATATAATTACAGAGTGGTTTATTTCCACAAATGTATAATCACAGAGATACTCAGACTTTTTCATATAATTACCACTTATTTGACTTAATGTTGCAACTCTTTGCGGTAAAAATATCAGCTTTTGCATAACTGCAACTTTGTCCTAAAATGACTAAAAAAGATGAACCAATCATGTTCTGCTATTTTGTACAATGACAGTAAGAACATGGACATTGTGAAGGTGGTTCTGGTTCTGGAGGTCTGGGTCGTGTCTGGTCCACATCACACCAGATAGCAGTGCTTCAGCTACCTGGGCACAGGTAGACCCAAGATTCAACGAGTGGAGAAACCCACATGGATGGACCTCTGGATGCTAGTGTAGACGAGATAAAAGCATACAGTGGAGATGTTTAGTTGGACCTCAGAACCAAACACATGCAGATGTTAGACCAGGTGTTATCTGTTCAGGTTTAATGGAGTCAGGTGACCCCCCCACCCCCCCACCCCAGCCACCACAGTCTGAAGGTCCAGTCAGCAGTCAGTGGACCATCACCAGATATCGACCAGAGAGCTGCCGTTTACTCATCAACCTTCCCTCCAGTGTTCAGAGGTCACGTTCAGGCCTGAATAAATGAGCCAGTCCGTCTGTTTTCCCGCTTGCTGGTCCGGTTCTGCTCCAGCTGGTTTCTGGTGGTGCTTCTGGCCTGTGGTCTGGTGGGGGCTCAGGAGACAACAGAGAGCCAGCTGCAGCAGCTCACGGCCCGAGTGCAGAAACTGGAGAGGGAGCAGGATGAGCGAGGTCAGCGTTCTGGTCTGGACCGGTAATCTGAGCACAGCTGCAGGTCCGGTCTCTGTCAGAGCCGGTTCAGTACTCACTCACTGGTCCTCATTAGAGGTGGTGTTACCTGAGTCTTCCTTCTGGTCTCCTGCAGGTCGAGCTCAGGTGGCCTCTCAGCTTCACTCAGCAGTCCACCATCCTGGGACCCTTCAATGTCGACACAACGCTGCAGTTCAAGCATGTGATGACAAACGGCAAACGACCCAGAGACAGGTACGAGTCACCTGGCAGGTCCCGGAAGGCATGAGCACAGCTGGACTTCAGGTGGTGCTCAAGCTCCTCCTCCTTTGGCCTCTAAACGAGCCTTGAGCAGCTGCTTCAACACCTAAAGTAGGAGTCCGATATCTGAAGTCCACGTTTTACAGTCTTAGTGTTCCAACAGCAGCGTGCTAACGCTAACTGGACCAGAGACGGTCCAGGAACCTCTGGAGGAGCTATGATGACCCTCACCCTAACCCCCGACCCCCGACCCTCACCAAAACACACATGAACAATAAAAGCTGTAGTTTTACGACAAAAAGTGCAGAATTGTCCAAATTATGTGAAATTCGTGATTTTCATGAATGTCAAGACCCAAGACCAGAACCCGGACAAGACCCTGGACAGCCTCTAGTGGTTGGTAGATGAACTGCACCCTCTAGCAGTCGGTGGGGGAACTGCAGCCTCTAGCGGTCGGTGGAGGAACTGCAGCCTCTAGTGGTCGGTAGTGATCTGTCAATCTGTCTCTGGCACAGGCCATCATTCCATCCTGCCTCAAAGCCTCCACCATCATCCCCGTCCCCAAAAAGTCAGCAGTGGACAGCCTCAACGACTACAGGCCTGTTGCACTTACGCCTGTGGTCATGAAGTGCTTTGAGCGTCTGGTCTCGCAGCACATCAGGAACTATCTGCCTCCCACTCTGGACCCCCACCAGTTTGCCTACAGGGCAAATCGATCCACTGAGGATGCTATAACCATAGCACTCCACACTGCGCTGAGTCACCTGGAGCACCTGGGGAGCTACGTGAGGATGCTCTTCCTGGACTTCAGCTCAGCCTTCAATCACATCATCCATCATCCCGGAGATCCTGGTCCAGAAACTGTCCCACCTGGGCATCTCCACCTCCATCTGCCTGTGGATTAAAGACTTCCTGACGGATCGTCCTCAGTCCGTCAAACTTGGCCCCCACCTCTCCTCCACCATCACTCTCAGCACCGGTTCCCCCCCCCCCCCAAGGTTGTGTATTGAGCCCCCTCCTGTTCACTCTTTACACTCACGACTGCTCTCCAACCCATCTCTCAAACACCATAATAAAGTTTGCGGATGACACCACCGTGGTCGGGCTCATCTCAGGGGGAGATGAGTCTGACTACAGAGATGAGGTTAACAGACTGACAGTGTGGTGTTCAGCTAACAACCTGCCATTGAACACCACAAAAACAAAAGAAATAATACTGGACTTCAGGAAGAGCAGAGCAGACCCAGCCCCACTTTACATCCAGGGGGACTGTGTGGAAAGGGTCAGCTCGATCAGATTCCTGGGCGTGCAGCTCTCCGCGGACCTCTCTTGGACTGCCAACACCTCGGCGGCAGTGAAGAAAGCCCAGCAGCGACTCCACTTCCTGAGGGTGCTCAGGAGGAACAACCTGGAGGAGAAGCTGCTGGTGATGTTCTACAGGGCCACCATCGAGAGCATCCTGGTGTACTGCATCACAGCATGGTACGCAGGGTGCTCAGCAGCAGACAGACAAGAGAGGGCTACAGAGAGTGATCAACATGGCTGCTCTCTGCCCAGCCTGGAGGACATTGCCAGCTCTCGCTACCTCAGCAGAGCTGCCAGCATCATCAGGGATGCATCCCACCCCGGCAACCACCTGTTTGACCTGCTACCCTCAGGCAGGCGGTACAGGTCACACAAAACCCGGACAAACAGACTCAGAGACAGTTTCTTTCCGCAAGCCATCACTGCAATGAACAATTACAAATGAAACAATACTAAACTGCACTACTACTGCACTATTTTATTATGGGACTTATGTGCAATAACATTCACTCATTCATTCAAGTGAATGTCTACTGAACAGTTTTTGAATGTACATATATTTACACAGCACCTGCCACTTTTTATATCTATATTTATATCTTATTCCTACTTTATTTTATTCTATACAAATGCACCGCGGAGATGCACTCAAATTTTGTTGTATGCAATACAATGACAATAAAGGCGATTCTGATTCTAGTGGAATTGCAGCCTCTAGTGGTCGGTAGAGGAACTGCAGCCTCTAGCGGTCGGTGGAGGAACTGCAGCCTCTAGTGGTCAGTAGTGGAACTGCAGCCTCTAGTGGTTGGTAGAGGAACTGCAGCCTCTAGCGGTCGGTAGTGGAACTGCAGCCTCTAGCGGTCGGTAGTGGAACTGCAGCCTCTAGTGGTTGATAAGGTTAGGGTCCTCGTGCCTTTTAATGACCTTTTTTGTGCAGGTCACACAGATTGTGGGCTGAATTTAACTGAAAAAACTGTTTTTCCAACCATGTTTCTCAAAGTCAGATGACAGCGAGTTCACTTTGAGTAGATCATTAACAGATATTGATCGGGGGCGGGGGGGTCAGTGTTTGCTCTGCTGTCGTCCTGGAGAACTTATTTCCTTTAACAGACCACCTGTAGATTTGATCAGAACCATTTCAGAGCTCCTGTGCTGCTGTAGTTCTTCCTGAGTAAAGATGACATCCAGCTTGTTCCTGCTTGTGCTGCTGCTTTGTGGTCTGGTCCGGTCTCAGCCCAGCAAAGACGAGTTTGTGGCTCCAACTCCAAACCCAGAAGAGGACCTCCGAGTCCTGGTGCAACAGCTGGCGGCAAAAGTCCAGGAGCTGCAGAGTGTTTTGTGAAAACCAAGGTGAGACTGTTGGACCTGTCTGAGCCTCAGGTGAGGGAGGATGAAGACAGCTTTTTGTGGTGACTTCAAACCATCATTCTTCCTGCAGACAGGCCTCAAGTGGCTTTCTCAGCCTCCCTTGTTGACAGAAATGGAGTCTGGACCCATGAGGGGCCTCTCAGAGAAGATGTCCAACTGATCTTCAGGAAGGTCACCACTAATGTCGGGAACGCATATGATCCACTGACAGGTAGGACCTACCTGGGTTCAGTTCAATTCAATTTTATTTGTATAGCGTCTGTTACAATGTCAATTGTCTCCAGGCGCTTTACAGAGACCCAGATCATGACCCCCGAGCAAATATCATTAACTAAAATTATAATATTAAATCAGTGCTTCTCAATTATTTTCTGCTGCGCCCCCCCTAGGAAGAAGAAAACATTTCGCGCCCCCCCCCTCCTCCCCACCACGACTATAAATAGTATAATTTGTATATAAAATTATTGTAAGTACACCCTCTGCATAACAGCATATCCTTATTAACATTAAACAAAAAAAGAAATATAGATCAACTTATAACAAAGATTAACTTTATGAAAATAGTTTTTTTAGTCTGTAAAGATTTAAAGTGCATCAATCCCACCGTAGTCACAGTGAAGCCAAGCGCTACATCAGCATCGTCACATTTCCTCCTCGTCTTAACTTTATGGTGACTTTCATTTGTCTCATTATCTCCATCTCTCTCCGTCTTTGTTTTCATCCCTGTTAAATATTTTTCCCTGGTGTCTCGAGTGGTGTCACTTCATATCTCCTGCTCTGTGCTGCGTGCACACATGTCCGTGCAAAAAACCCGACACAATATAGCTAATACTCCCTGAACACACTGGGACCACTGCCACCTACTGGAGTATGTGTGCAATTACACTTTATTCCAGTACGGCAAAAAAATAAAATAAAATAAACATGTTCCCTGGGGTCACACACGCGCCCCCTGACATCGCACAGCGCCCCCCCCAAGGGGTCCCGCCCCACTATGTGAGAAGGACTGTATTAAATCCAATCAAGGATAATGGCAGGTAAAAAAAAAACTCCCACAAAGGGAGAAAAAAACCTTTAAGCCAAACAGTGGCAAGAAAAAACTCAACTTTAAGAGGAAGAAACCTGGACCAGGACCTAGATCATATGGAGGGACCTTCCTGATGAAGGCCAGCCAGGTAAAGAAAGAAAAGAGGGGAGACAGGACAGAGAGAGGATGGAGGACAGTTAGGATGGAGGACAGAGAGAGGAGAGCACACAAATGACTAAATATAATGATCATGTAAACATAAGCAGATGAAGGTAGCAGCACTGAGATGAGATGGACAGAGGATGGAACTGCAAGTCAGCATGAAACCCAGGAAACTCTGGCCTGCAAATACAGAGAAAAAAAGGGGGGCAAAACAGCACAACAAACCACAGGACAGTAAAGAATATGGAGCACAGCTACAGTAACAAGGTGCTTGTCATGTCTGCAGCTACTAAAAGAGGACCAAAGCTCAGGAGATCTCAAAGAAGCAAAGGTTTATTACCAAAAAACATAAATGTCTAAAATGATCCAAAAAACACAAAAAATAGCAAAGATCAAAAACACAAAAAAAGTCAAAAATGCAAAACATAACTAATAATAATCCAAGAGACGAGAGGGAAACATACAGGACTGCAAAACACATACTCATGACAATGGACCCACAGAGAACAGGGGAAAATGACAGGACTTAAATACACAGAGGAACAAACGAGAGGCAGGTGCAGGGAATCAGTGGTAACGAGGGGAAGGAAGCAAAGCAGAAAACAATAGAGACAAGACAGACCTTCAAAGTAAAACAGGAAACCACTAAAGACAGGGAGAGACGCCAACTTGACAGACACACAGGGCTGCCATGGCTGACCGAGGCCATGACAGTGCTCTTAATTAATTATGGAATGAGCTGGAGGAGGAGGAGGAAGGGAGGAGGAAAGGGAAGGAAAGGAGAAAAGCAGTGGAGACAGCAGATCATGTTGGCGTCCCCCTGCAGTGTAGGCCTATAGCAGCATAGCTATGATGAAGCTGTGATTAAGATGAGCCTACTCTAGTCTGAGCTCCTACATCTATGGCTATAACTATTAGCCCCTAGGGGCCTTATATGCAAGAAGCAGAATTTTAAACTCAATTCTAAATTTCACGGTGAGCCAATGGAGGGAGGCTAACACGGGAAAAGATGTGATCTCACTTACTAATTCCTGTCAGCACCCTCGGTGCTGTGTTCTGGATCAATTGGAGGCTATTCAGCGAGCTTTTCAGACATCCTGCTCACAACGCATTACAATAATTCAGTCTAGAACTGACAAACGCGTGGATTGATTTTTCAGCATCACCCTGGGAGAGGAAGCTCCTAATCTTGGAGATATTTCGAAGATGAAAAAAGGCTGTCTTGCAAACCTGATTAATATGCTGCTTAAATGACATATCCTGATCAAAAATGACTCCAAGGTTTTTCACAGCTGTGCTGGAAGCCAGCGTAAACCCAGTTAATCCATTCTTCAGGTGTTTGGGACCAAAGACAATAACCTCTGTTTTATCTGAGTTTAGAAGCAAAAAGTTAGAGGACATCCAGTACTTAATGTCAATAAGACACCCTTAAAGTTTGGCCAAAGGTTTTGATTTCTCTGGTTTCATAGATAAGTACAGCTGCGTATCATCAGCGTATCAATGACAGTTTATGCCATGGTTCTGGATAGTTTCTCCCAAGGGCAACATGTATAAAGTGAAAAGATTGGTTCCAGAACTGAACCCTGTGGGACGCCATAGCAGACCCTAGTCCATGTAGAAGAAACTTTATTAACATGGACGAATTGGAACCTGTCAGATAGGTATGACTTAAACCAGCCTAATGCTGTCCCTTTTATTCCAACATTGTGCTCTAATCTATGCAGCAAAAGGCCATGATCAACAGTATCAAAAGCAGCACTGAGGTCCAGCAGAACAAGGACAGAGACTAATCCATTGTCTGAGGCCATGAGGAGGTCGTTGGTGACTCTAATCAGCGCAGTTTCTGTGCTATGATGAGTTCTAAACCCTGACTGAAAGACATCAAATAGATCATTTTTATGCAGGTGTTCTCCTAACCGGCTAGCAACTATTTTTTCCAGAACTTTAGAGATAAATGGAAGGTTGGATATTGGTCTATAGTTTGCCAAGATGTCTGGATCAAGAGATGGTTTCTTGAGCAAAGGTTTAATGACTGCAACTTAAAAAACCTGTGGTACATATCCTAATTGTAGAGATGGGTTAATCTGATCCAAAATTGAAATACCAATAGAGGACATAACATCTTTGAGCAGTTGAGTTGGGATGGGATCCAACAGGCATGTAGATGGTTTAGCTTTACTGATAGTTGAAGTCAACTCAGAGAGGCCGACAGAAGAAAAACAGTCCAGAGTCAAATCAGAAACAGAAGAAATCAGCGAAGCTGCAGGGACGTCCACAGCCATCTACAGTTGGGCCTGGCCAATTTCATCTCTCTAATTTTGATTATTTTCCTGCTAAAAAAGCTCATAAAGTCTTCACTACTAAGAGTAGCAGGAATGCATGGACCAACAGAGTTGTGACTCTTTGTCAGCCTGGCTACAGTGCTGAACAGAAAACGTGGGTTATGTTTGTTCTCTTCTATTAACGATGAATAATAAGATGTTCTAGCTCTGCGCAGGGCTCTTTTGAGGACTATTAAACTATCTTTCCAGGCACGATGGGAGTCCACAGATTTACAGGAATACCACCTCCTTTCCATTGTACGTTCATACTGCTTCAGCATGTGAATATGTGAATTATACCATGGAGCTGAGCTCCTAAGATAAGAAACCCTCTTCCTCAGAGGAGCGACCGCATCCAAGGCTGAATGTAACATATCGGCAGTATTGTTAATGAGGTAATCAATATCTGCTGGAGTAAAATTCAGGTCGTTGCCCTCAGCTATTCTATCATATTCCACCATAGGGAGATGAGAGAGAATGACCTCCTTAAAATTATTCACAGGATCTTCAGAAAGACATCTGCTGTAATGACACGTTTTTCATTTTCTGTTTTAATGCCAAAAATGCTGAACTCAAATGTAACTAAAAAGTGGTCCCAAAATCCGGCCAATTGTCAATAACGGCCACATCATTTGCTGGACACCACCACGACAACCAGCAACGGCGGCTAAACATATCATCACTGGTCAAATTAGGAAGGGGACCAGAGAAAACTACGGAGTCCGACATGCTCCTTGCAACATTACACACCGACTCAATATTAACTTTAGTGACCTCCGACTGGCGTAGCCGGGTGTCATTAGTGCCGACATGTATGATAACTTTACTGTACTTACAGTTACTCTTTGCCAGCAGCTTCAAATTTGCCTCAATGTCGGTTGAAGTTCAGAGCTGGTTGAAGTACTATTAATAAATATACTGGTCCCATCAGACCTCAGACTGGTGTCTAACTCGGCCCCGTTAGAACACACCTGGATAGGTGCTGGTCCTTCATCTGTCTCCATTGCTCTCCTGCAGGAGTCTTCACGGCGCCCGTGAAGGGACTCTACTACATTCGCTTTACCGGCTGCGTTGGAAGTTCGGGAAAACTGAATGCGGCGCTGCTGAAGAACGGAGAGAATATGTTCGCCATCTACAGCACGGTGGGAGCCTACAACAGCAACGGCAATGGCATGACGCTGGTCCTGGAGCCTGGAGACCAGCTGTCCATCACCATGTGGAAGGAAAATAGCATCTTTGACCAGGGTTACCTCAGCACCTTCAGCGGCTTCCTCGTCTTCCCCATGAAGGAGGAGCCTCAGATGGTGGAGAAGTCCGGTTTATAGATCTGAACCCAGAGCCAGACCTGGAGCACCCACCATGTCGATCACTAACTCCTGGGCAGTCACATAAGGTCTATAGATGACGTCCAGGTCAGGGAACTGTCTACATAGAAGAATAATGATCAGTTTAGTTTTTGGATAATGAACAGGAAGCTGTGAGTTTAAATTGAAAAAAAAGTTTTGTTCAAGTCTGATGTTTCTTGTCTGAGTTCCACAAATAAAAGAGTCACAGGAAACCTGCTGTTGTTATTGTGTTAACTTTAAACTACCTCACTCAGGAAAGAGATGGGAGGAAAGATAAGAAACAAAATAAGATTCAAAAAGTCTCATTTGATGTCATGTTCTGAAGGATCAGTCAAGTTTCAGCAGTACAGTGATCCCTTATTTTTCGTGGTTAACCCTAACCCTAACCAACAGATACCCACCCCCAGAGACTTCTACCACTAAAGATACCCAACCCCAGAGACATCTACCACCACAGATAACCAAACCCAGAGACATCTACCACTAAAGGTACCCAACCCCAGAGACATCTACCATCAGATACCCAACCCCAAAGACATCTACCACCACAGATAACCAGACCCAGAGACTTCTACCACCAGATACTCAACCCCAGAGACTTCTATCATTAAAGATACCCAACCCCAGAGACATCTACCACCAGATACCCAACCCCAAAGACATCTACCAACACAGATAACCAACCCCAGAGACATCTACCACCAGATACCCAACCCCAGAGATTTCTACCACCAGATACCCAACCCCAGAGACATCTACCACCACAGATAACCAAACCCAGAGACTTCTACCACCAGATACCCAACCCCAGAGACATCTACCACTAAAGGTACCCAACCCCAGAGATCTACCACTAAAGGTACCTTCTACCACTAAAACCCCCGAGACATCTACCACCAGATACCCAACCCCAGAGACATCTACCACTAAAGGTACCCAGCCCCAGAGACATCTACCACTAAAGATACCCAACCCCAGAGACATCTACCACACAGATACCCAACCCCAGAGACATCTACCACCACAGACAACCAACCCCAGAGACTTCTACCACTAAAGATACCCAACCCCAGAGACATCTACCACCAGATACCCAACCCCAGAGACTTCTACCACTAAAGATACCCAACCCCAGAGACATCTACCACCAGATACCCAACCCCAGAGACTTCTACTACCACCACAGATACCCAACCCCAGAGACTCTACCACCACACAACCACCCCAGAGACTTCTACCACCAGATACCCAACCCCAGAGACTTCTACCCCACAGATACCAACCCCAGAGACATCTACCACCACAGACAACCAACCCCAGAGAGACTTCTACCACCAGATACCCAACCCCAGAGACATCTACCACCAGATACCCAACCCCAGAGACTTCTACCACCACAAATACCCAACCCCAGACTACCACCACCCACCCCCCAGAGATACCCACAGATACCCAACCCCAGAGACATTTCTACCACCAAGATACCCAACCCCAGAGACATCTACCACCAGATACCCAACCCCAGAGACTTCTACCACCACAGATAACCAAACCCAGAGACATCTACCACCACAGACAACCAACCCCAGAGACATCTACCACCACAAATACCCAACCCCAGAGACATCTACCACCACAGGTACCCAACCCCAGAGACATCTACCACCACAAATACCCAACCCCAGAGACATCTACCACCACAGATCCCCAACCCCAGAGACATCTATACCCACCAAACACCAGACGTCCATGGACGTCTTTTAAAAGGCTAAATAAGGTTGGCCTGTAGTGGCCATTATTTGGCCCAGAAGAAGACGCTGAAAACTCATTTCTTTTTAACCGGCCTGTTGTTGCCATTATTTAGCCCAATAAGAGACATTGAAAAGCTGTCATTTTTAAGATGTTACAGTTGAAGCCAGTTTACATTAAGTTTAACTGTAAAAATGCACTTTTCATTTTCTGTCTCACTGTCTGAAGTCAAATCAGACTAAACCTGATTCAGGTCAGTCAGGATTACCTTAATTATTTCATTGTATTACCCTACCCTAACCCTGAGTCAGAGGTTTAACCAGGCTGGGTCAGAAAGTCCTGGATGCAGAGCCGGGTCCACATCTGAACTTAATCCCCTTGTTCAGATCTGTGCTCATCTTTTTAATAATCCTCAGAAAACAAGAGTGAATCCTGTAAACAGGTGAAGTAAAAGGACTGGAACAGCAATAAAGACAGAAGTCCTCCCAGGATTCTCATTTATGTAAATTTAATATCATCATATAACAGCAGACAGCCTCATTTAACCCCCACCTGGACAAACATTGTCCCACAGATCCTTCCAGAAGATAAAAACATGTAACAAAGTTATTATATTTGTGTCAAACTTTCATAAAAATGAAAGTGAATTGTAGTAAAATATAAATACAAACTCAGACCAACAGGTTGTACTAAGTTCATTTTGTCTTCACATATCAATTAGTTAAATTGTTCTTTTATCACAGACAAAAATGTTTTAGGTTGTTTATTCAGACCAACAGGGTCCTAAATTCCCTCCTCCACTTCCTGGGGCTTGAAGAGCTGCAGCCAGGTCTTCACACCTCCAGAAAAACATTCAGGTATTTGTTAACATAATGTCAAGAGGGAAAGACATCAGCTACGGTCTCAGAGAAACAACTGTTGCTGCACAATTACAACCTCAGACAAACAGGATGGACATTTTTTCATTTTTTCATCAAAATCACTACACTTTCACCTGATTAACAGAATGTAATTAACTGAACACGTATATCAGTACAGTACGAATGGGTGCAAATACTAAATTATACAACTTTATATCTAATATGTGGATTTAGGGGTCAGTAGAGGAACTGCAGCCTCTAGTGGTCGGTAGAGGAACCGCAGCCTCTAGTGGTCGGTAGAGGAACCGCAGCCTCTAGTGGTCGGTAGAGGAACCGCAGCCTCTAGTGGTCGGTAGAGAACCGCAGCCTCTAGTGGTCGGTAGAGGAACCGCAGCCATAGTGGTTAGTAAAGGAACTGCAGCCTCTAGTGGTCGGTAGAGGAACCGCAGCCTCTAGTGGTCGGTAGAGGATCCGCAGCCTCTAGTAGTCGGTAGAGGATCCGCAGCCTCTTGTGGTCGGTAGAGGAACCGCAGCCTCTAGTGGTCAGTAGAGGAACCGCAGCCATAGTGGTCAGTAGAGGAACTGCAGCCTCTAGTGGTCGGTAGAGGAACCGCAGCCTCTAGTGGTCGGTAGAGGATCCGCAGCCTCTAGTGGTCGGTAGAGGATCCGCAGCCTCTTGTGGTCGGTAGAGGAACCGCAGCCTCTAGTGGTCGGTAGAGGAACCGCAGCCTCTAGTGGTCGATAGAGGAACCGCAGCCATAGTGGTCAGTAGAGGAACCGCAGCCTCTAGTGGTCGGTAGAGGAACCGCACCCTCTAGTGGTCGGTAGAGGATCCGCAGCCTCTAGTGGTCGGTAGAGGAACCGGCGCCTCTAGTGGTCGGTAGAGGAACCAGGAACCAGGAACCAACCTGAAGCAGACATCTGCTGATTTCTGGGTTTAGAAAACAGAAAACTGTTCAACAGCATCAAACAGGTGAAGCTTCAGGATCTTCAGCATTTTCTGTGTAGCTGAAAGCTCCAGGTGTTCTGCTCCCTCATCTATGGTTGAGGATCAGGACTAACCCAGCATCAGTCAGATACGACACATTCAGATGATCCAGATGTCTGGACTCCTGCAGCCACCAGGGGCTCCACGCTACAAGGTCAGCTGAGGATCTGGAGTTGGACTTGAGATGATGAACCTTCTGATTCAAAGAGTTTTCTTGTAAATTAGAGTTCACAAAGAAAAACATTCACATGTCTTCTTACTGCTTTTTGGAGGACCATTTCAGACTCTTCAGAGTCAAAACCCACCAGCATGGACCTCCAACCTCCAGCAGCAGACTGATGGACCTTCTACCTCCAGCAGCAGAGGCTCCAGGACCACTCTGTAGATACCTGTGATGACATCACAGAGGGCTGGTTTAGTCCCTCGGGTGTTAGACATGACAACAAGCAGATGAACCAGACCTGCTGAGTTGGAGCTAAGCACCATGGTTCCTACAGAAGAAGAGGGAAAGAGGCTGGTTCAGCAGAAGAAGAGCAGCAACACATCAGGACCAGGTTCCACGTCTTCCTCCTGACTGAACTGGTGCAGAATTCCTGGTTGTGTGGGGAGGTAATTTGATTGGTCGTTGTGTTAATGAGCTGGACCCAGAAGAACCTGAAGCTCCCTCCACTTGTCCCACTGGTTCAGTTAGTTTCACAGCTGGAGGGTAAACTGATGAAAATATGAAACTAAACAACATCAAACAGCTCATTAATGACTGTAATTAAAGCTAAACATGAACGTGAAACTGAACTTTCTGTCTGGAATCCTGCCTTTCAGAAAACACAGTTATATTTTTCCTGAATAAGAGTCCAGTTCTGTTCTGGTCCATCTCTGGCTTTAGTCCTCCGTCCCGGACCCGGAGTAGTCCGCCTCCGTCCAGCCGGCGGCAGCCACCGGAACCCCCGCTCAGTCGGCAGGTTGGACGGGTCCTCCGCGGTGACGGCGGGCGGCTCAGAGCTGGCAGACGGAGAGGTGAAGCCCCGTCCGGGCACCCGAGGTGCCGAGGGTCCGGGGGAGTGGGTGGACAGGATCCCAGGCAGGACCCCTGCAGAAGTCTGAGTACCGCGGAGGGAACTTCTGTTCGGTCCGGAAGACTCATCTCTGGAAGTCACGTGACTGCTTTCCATATCAATACTGTCTTTATCAATAGATCTGTTATCAGTGACGCCATCGTCTTTCTCCAAACAGTTCTTGCAACTCTGGACTCCACATTTAGTCTCACCAGCTCCAGAACCAACTCCACTGCCGGTCTCGGTTCTAGTTTCGGCTCTGGTCTCGGTCCCAGCTGTGGGGGTCCAGATGAGGCTGTAGTAGACCGCAAGGAAGACGGCGGCCAGAGACACGGCCACCACGTACACCCCCACGGTGGCCAGTCTCACCCCCTTCCTGCGGTCTCTGGCCGCCAGCCTCGCCCCCCTGTCTCCGGTGTAGGTGGCGGGTCTGGACCGGTCCGCGGGGCCGAACGCCGGGGGCCACTTCCTCTGCTCCCGCATGGTGAGACGTAACTGCAGGCGCAGGAGATCACCAGTCACAGGCGGGGAGACACTTCAGCCCGGCGGAGACCCGTCAACCTCCCCGTCCCTCCCCCGTCCCGGTCTGGACCCGCAGCTGCAGTCCCGCAGGTTTATACTCAGAACAGGACCGTCCACGGGGATTTACGGGACAGGGGCCCCGAGCCTCCTATCATCATATAATAGAAGAGAAGAGAATAGAATAGAATAGAATAGAATAGAATAGAATATAATAGAACAGAATAAAAGAAATAGAATAGAATAAAGAAAAATAATAGAATAGAATAGAATAAAAGAAAAAGAATAAAATAGAATAGAATAGAAAAGAAAGAATAGAATAGAATAGAATAGAATAAAGAAAAAGAAATAGAATAGAATAGAATAAAGAATAAATAGAATAGAATAGAACCTTTAACCTTTTAACCTTCCTGGTCCAACCTTTCTGATTCAACCTTCATGGTCCAACCCTCCTGGTCCAACCTTACTGGTCCAACCTTACTGGTCCAACCCTCCTGGTCCAAAGTGGTCATCCCTGGTCATCCCTGGTCCATCTCTGGTCATCTCTGGTCATCTCTGGTGCATCTCTGGTCCATCTCTGGTCATCTCTGGTCCATCTCTGGTCATCTCTGGTCATCTGGTTCATCTCTGGTCATCTCTTGTTCATCTCTGGTCCATCTCTGGTCATCTGGTCCATCTCTGGTCATCTCTGGTCATCTCTGGTCCATCTCTGGTCCATCTCTGGTCATCTCTGGTCATCTCTGGTCATCATCTCTGGTCATCTCTGGTCATCTCTTGGTCATCTCTGGTCCATCTCTGGTCATCTCTGGTCATCTCTGGTCTCTGGTCATCATCTTGGTCATCTCTGGTCATCTCTGGTCATCTCTGGTCCATCTCTGGTCATCTCTGGTCATCTCTGGTCCATCTCTGGTCATCTCTGGTTCATCTCTGGTCATCTCTGGTCATCTCTGGTCCATCTCTGGTCATCTCTGGTCATCTGGTTCATCTCTTGTTCATCTCTGGTCCATCTCTGGTCATCTCTTCATCTCTGGTCATCTGGTCCATCTCTGGTCATCTCTTGTTCATCTCTAGTCATCTCTGGTCATCTCTGGTCATCTCTGGTCATCTGGTCCATCTCTGGTCATCTCTGGTCATCTGGTCCATCTCTGGTCATCTCTGGTCCATCTCTGGTCATCTGGTCATCTCTGGTCATCTCTGGTCATCTCTGGTCATCTCTGGTCATCTCTGGTCATCTCATCTCTGGTCATCTCTGGTCCATCTCTGGTCATCTGGTCATCTCTGGTCATCTCTGGTCATCTCTGGTCATCTGGTTCATCTCTGGTCATCTCTTGTTCATCTCTGGTCCATCTCTGGTCATCTCTGGTCATCTCTGGTCATCTGGTCCATCTCTGGTCATCTCTGGTCTTAGAACAGAAAAGGGACGCATCAGATGATGTCAGATGACGTTAGATGGGTTCAAGAGGTTATCAGATGACGTCAGATGACATCAGGAGGTTGTAGTTTGAAGCAATATGGACCAAAGGTTTGGGTCTCCCCATATCTCCAGACTGGAGAACAACTCTGACTCCACTCTAATGAGCTCTGTGGTTGTTTCATGAACCTTTTTCCAAAATATCTGAATCTTTGGACATGACCACAGAGCATGTGTTAGACTGTTCAACTCTCCTGTATGTCTCCAGGTATCTGGTGTCTCCGTCATCTCCAGACTGAACAGCCAAGATGTTTATGACTCCTGTCATTGGGGACCACCTCCAGCCCATGTTGCAAGACATCAGCGAGGGACATGAGAATGTGGTTAAACCTCAGTTTACCTCAATCCTCAAGGAAACATTTTAGAAATGAAATGAAAACCAACCTTTAAGTGAGATAATTTGTCTCAAATTAATATATCATCAGGGCCCCCTGGTGGTGCAGTGGTTAGGACAGGTGGGCCATGCCCGGCTGGTCGCTGGTTCGACCCCTGGCTCAGCTGTTTAAAACACTGCATTCTTTTAAAGAGCTGTAATCGTGTGTTTTCTCCCAGACGGCAGTCAGCAGTACCAGACTGTAAATCTACAGGAGACTGTTGGCAACTGTGTCATTACTGGTCCACTGGAGGACACAGTTACATCAGAACAGAGCTGTTCTAGAATATTCATGTCTAAGTCTGCATTCAGACCTTTACTGTTACATTTTTACCACAGTCAGAAGAAGAAAAACATCTGAAACCCTCTGGAGGCAGTAAGGAGACACTGACCAACGACCACATGACTGACTAACTGACTGACTGATTGATTGATCAGTTTACCTTTCATCTTCATCTCTGCTCATGATAACAGCTCAAATGTCTCAGTGTTGTCATTCATCTGAGGTTGTATCTGTCTCAGATCCAGGATGATCAGATGATTTTAATGATGTGTTTACACTGCATTATATTACAAGGACATTAATTGACATGGACACATTGAACCAGCAGCAGTTCAGCAGGATTTTATTGACACCAAGACAACATCTGGGGAGGAAGCTTCCAGTGATTGATGGATCACATCACACAGAGACAGCTGACACATCAGCCTGGACTCGTCTCTTCCAGGACCTCCACTCATCCAGTCTGACCTTCAGATGGACGTCAGTTTGTCTTGACTGAACACCTGACATGTGACGATAGTGGTGAAATACTCATTAGCTTCCTCTCCACACCTCCAGAGACACCTGTCAATCAAAACAGATTCACAGGCTTTAATGAAGAGCAACAGAATTAAAAAAAAAAACCTTCTCAGAGATCAATTTAAAATCCAGATCTGCTGCTGGTAAACTGAGGATTAAATATCTGAAACTCTGATCACTTCATCTCCATGGGAATTAAAATTCATCAGCATTAGACATTTTAAAAAAAATTAAGATTAAGATAAAGACTGAAGTTACATTCAGATCACCCTTCAGACCATTTACCCCTGCAGTTCCTCTACTGACCACTAGAGGCTGCAGTTCCTCTAATGACCACTAGAGTCTGCAGTTCCTCTAATGACCACTAGAGGCTGCAGTTCCTCTATCGACCTCTAGAGGCTGCAGTTCCTCTAATGACCACTAGAGTCTCCAGGTTCCTCTAATGACCACTAGAGGCTGCAGTTCCTCTGCTGACCACTAGAGTCTGCAGTTCCTCTAATGACCACTAGAGGCTGCAGTTCCTCTACCGACCACAAGAGGCTGCAGTTCTTCTACCAACCGCTAGAGTCTCCAGGTTCCTCTAATGACCACTAGAGGCTGCAGTTCCTCTACCGACCTCTAGAGGCTGCAGTTCCTCTGCTGACCACTAGAGTCTGCAGTTCCTCTAATGACCACTAGAGGCTGCAGTTGCTCTACCGACCACTAGAGGCTGCAGTTCCTCTGCTGACCACTAGAGTCTGCAGTTGCTCTAATGACCACTAGAGGGTGCAGTTCCTCTAATGACTACTAGAGGCTGCAGTTCCTCTACTGACCACTAGAGGCTGCAGTTCTTCTACTGACCACTAGAGGCTGCAGTTCCTCTAATGACTACTAGAGGCTGCAGTTCCTCTACCGACCTCTAGAGGCTGCAGTTCCTCTACCGACCACTAGAGGCTGCAGTTCCTCTACTGACCACTAGAGGCTGCAGTTCTTCTACTGACCACTAGAGGCTGCAGTTCCTCTAATGACTACTAGAGGCTGCAGTTCCTCTAATGACCACTAGAGGCTGCAGTTCCTCTACTGACCACTAGAGGCTGAAGTTTTTCTACCGACCACTAGATGCTGCAGTTCCTCTATCGACCACTAGAGGCTGCAGTTCCTCTACTGACCACTGGAGACTGACTCCAACAGTCTCCATTGACCTTTATATTAAAATGGTCTAACTGTACAGCAGAAGTAAACATATTAACAGCCTCATCCATAAATAGTTTTGGTCTTCATAGATCTCTAGTGGTCAGTGGAGGTGAGTCAGAGAAACCAGCATTGTGTTGTTAAAGCATAGAAAGGTCACCATATAAGCCTGTTGTTTTTGTAGAGGAACTGCAGTGAATTTAACTGGTGTTAAGTTTAACTGGTGTGAGTTTGACCTGATAAATGTTGAGCATCAGTAACTTTTATTAAAGTTATAGAAATATATATTTATCTGTTGGGTTTGACAATGACGAAGCAGTTGTAGGTGGGAACCTGCTGAAGGATAATCAATGCTACCAAATGAACCAATCATGTTGCAGTCTGCTTCTGTGCAGGGTAACCATGGTGATGATTCAACGCAGTAGCATTAATCAGCTTCAAGGGTTTGTTCCTCATTAACCCACCTGTGATGTTGATTGTCAGGTATCTCTTCAGTCCTCCAGAGTCTTCTTGGAGGATCCGTCCCTGGTCTTGGCCCTCAGCTTGTTCACCTGTGACTCAGCGATGTCGGCCCTCTCCTCTGCCTCCTCCAGCTCGTGCTGCAGCTTGCGGAGTTTAGCCACGTTAGTGTTGGCGGCCTCCTCTGCCTCCTCGGCTGCACGTTTGTATGACTTGACTTTGAGCTGCAGCTTGTCCACCAGGTCCTGCAGACGCACCATGTTCTTGCGGTCCTCCTCAGTCTGGTAGGTGAGCTCTTTAATCCGGCGCTCGTACTTGCGGACCCCCTTGATGGACTCGGTTCCCTTCTTCTGCTCTGCCTCGAGCTCGTTCTCCAGCTCTCTGATGCGAGTCTCCAGTTTCTGGAGCTGCTTCTTTCCACCCTTCATGGCGATCTGCTCGGCCTCATCCAGGCGATGCTGCAGGTCTTTGATGGTCTGCTCCATGTTCTTCTTCATGCGCTCCAGATGGGCACTGGTGTCCTGCTCTTTCTTCAGTTCCTCGGCCATCATGGCTGCATCCGTGATGGCCTTCTTTGCTTTTTCCTCAGCGTTGCGGTTCTCCTGTATGGCCTCCTCCATCTCATTTTGCAGATGGAGCAGGTCAGCCTCGTGCTTCTTCTTCTGGTTGATCAGACTGGTGTTCTGGGAGTGCAGGAGCTGCATTCGCTCAGTGGCTTCGGTCAGTTCCTGTTCAGCCAGTTTGCGACTCCTTTCTGTCTGTTCGAGGGCAGCTCGCGCCTCCTCCAGCTCGGCCTGGATGAGGTTGTGGCGGCGCTCGAGCAGGGCGATGTTCTCTCTCAGGTCGTCGTTGCAGTGCTGGCCGTCGTCCAGCTGCAGCTGGCTGTCCTTCAGGAACGCCTGAAGGCTCTTGACCTGTTTCTGTGCGTCAGCGGCCTGCCTGTTGGCCTGGCTCAGCTGGATCTCCATCTCGTTGAGGTCCCCCTCCATCTTCTTCTTGATTCTCAGTGCCTCGTTTCGGCTCCTGGTCTCAGACTCCAGGGAGGACTGAAGAGACTCCAGCATGCGTTGGTAGTTCCTCTTGGCCTGCTCCATTTCCTCGTCTTTCTCGGCCAGCTTGCGCTCCATCTCGGCTTTGACTTGGTTGAACTCCAGCTGGGCTCGGAGGATCTTACTCTCCTCATGCTCCAGAGAGCCTTCTGCCTCCTCCAGCGCCGACTGGAGCTCCGCCCTCTCCTGTTCGAGCTGCTTCCGGATCTTCTCCAGCTCATGAGCACTACGGCCGCCTTCTCCGAGCTGGTCGGTCAGATCAGAGATCTCCTCCTGGAGGTTCTTGTTCTCTCTCTTCATCGTTTCCAGCTGATCCAGGGACTCCTCGTAGGCATTCTTCAGCTTGAAGAGCTCGGTGCTCAGAGACCGAGCCTCCTTCTGGGAGGCTTCTAATTCACTCTGGGACTCCTCAAACTTCTGCTTACATTCTGCCAGGACTTTGTCGAAGCTTCTTTGTTTTTTGTCCAGTGCTGCTGAGGCAGCATTAGACCTCTCCAGATCAAGCATGAGGTCTTCAATCTCATTTTGGAGGCGGTGTTTGGTCTTTTCGAGGGAAGAGCACTTGGCGTTCACCGCCTCGATGGCCTCCTCCGCCTCCTGGAGTCTTTGAACCAGCTTCTTCTTTGCCTCCTCCAGCTCCTCTGTCCTCTGGATGCCGTCCGTCTCATATTTAGTCCTCCACGCTGAGACTTCGGTGTTGGACTTGGACAGAGCTCTTTGCAGCTCAGCTTTGGCCTCCTGCTCCTCCTCAAACTGTTCTCGGAGCAGATCGCAGTCATGGCGAGCCGACTGCACGGCGTGGGCGAGGGCGTTCTTCGCCTTCACTTCTTCCTCCAGCTGTCGGCGCAGATCTTCCACCTGCTGGTTGTACGAGTTCTTGGCTCTGGTCAGCTGTGATATCAGACACTCCTTTTCCTCCAGCTGGCGTCCGAACTCACCATTCTCGGTGAGCAGTTTGGCCCTCTGGGTTGTCAAGTCATTGATCGCCCGCTGAGATTCATCAAACTTAGTCTTGTACTCGTTCATGTTGTCCTCCATGCTGCGGCACATCTTCTCCATGTTGGACTTGGCTTTCACAACACTCTCCATGTTGGAGGACAAGTCATCCAGCTCCAGCTTCAGCTCACTTTTTTCCTTCTCGAGCTTCTGCTTGACGCGCTGTAGGTTATCGATCTGCTCTCCCAGCTCGGCGACGCTGTCGGCGTGCTTCTTCCTCAGGGCGGCGGTGGTAGCTTCATGCTGGAGGGTTGATTCCTCAAGCTCCCTGCGGAGCTTCTGAAATTCTGCATCTCTCTTTTTGTTGAGCTCCACCTGAGCCGACGTGGCCCCACCGGCTTCCTCCAGGCGCTCGCTTATGTCCTCCAGCTCACGGGAAAGATCGGAGCGCTGCTTCTCGACTTTGGCCCGGGCTGCACGCTCGGCATCCAGCTCCTCCTCCAGCTCCTCGATCCTCGCCTGGTTTTCCTTCAGCTTCTTCTGAAGCTGAACTGAAGCGACCTGCTCGTCTTCCAGTCTTGAATTCATTTGACTGATCTCGAAGTCTTTCTTCTTGAGCTTTTCTTCCAGCTGCTGCTTGTCATTCTCCAGGTCCATCAGACTTTCCTGAGCCAGTTTCAGGTCCCCCTCCAGCTTCCTCTTGGAGCGCTCCTGGTCCATCCGAATCTTCTTCTCTTGCTCCAGCGATCCCTCCAGATCGTCCACTTGCTGTTCCAGTTTAGTTTTAGCTTTGGACAGACTGTTGGCTTTGTCCTCCTCACTCTGCAGGTCGTCCAGTGTCTGCTGGTGGGCCTCCTGCAGGGCCTTCTTCTCCTTGGTCAGCTTTAAGATGTTCTCGTCCTGAGAAGCCATCTCCTCCATCAGGTTTTTCACTTTATTCTCTGTAGCATGCTTCTCCTTCTCCACCTTGGCTAAAGTGAGCTCCAGGTCATCGATGTCCTTCTTCAGCTCAGAGCACTCATCTTCAAGCTTACGCTTCTTTGCCGTGAGGTCTGCGTTCAGCTCCTCCTCGTCCTCCAGCCGTTCAGACATCTCCTTCAGCTTGGCCTCCAGTTGAATCTTGCACTTGATGAGCTGTTCACATCGTTCTTCTGCGTCTGTCAGTGTGTCCTGTTCAGACTGAATCTGCAGAGTCAGATCGTTCTTCTCTTGAAGAAGAGTCACGATCTTCTCTTCGAGCTCCTTCCGCCGGGCTTCTGACTTCTCCAGAGCTTCCTTCAGCTTGTTGAACTCATCCTTCATGTTGGCCATCTCCTTCTCAGACTCAGCACTCTTCAGCAGGGGTTTGATCTTGAAGAAGAGCTTCATCCAGGGCCAGTTCTTCACACCTAGAAAGGACCTGAGGTTCCACTGGATCACCATCAGGGCGTCTCTGCGTTCCACAAGTTTGGCAAACTGCTCCCTCATGAGGAGAGCTCGGGCGTTGGCCTGAATTCTGGTGATGATTCGAGAGAGTTGCTCATCTCGCATCTCCTCCAGCGTTCCCAACAGCCCGGCTTTGAAGAAGACTTTTGTGTGACCAAACTTGTACTGAGTGTGGTCGATGTCCAGAGATCCCAGTAACTTCTCAGCACTCTTCTTGCAGTCAATGAACTGACCTTCAGGGATGGCGGAGGCATTCAGGATCCGGTAGCGCTGCTTAAAGTCCCCATAAAGCACCCTGTTTGGGAAACCTTTTCTGCAAATCCTGATGCCTTCCAGGACGCCGTTGCAGCGCAGCTGGTGCATCACTAGGCAGTTGTCCATGGCTCCTGGAGTCTTCCTCTCATTAGGGATCAGACAGCGGACAAAGTGAGGATGCGTGGTCTTCAGGTTGTTCATCAGTTTGTTCAGGTTTTCCCTGTGCAGAGCAGATACCGTCTGGAACGAAGAACCTTTCTTCTTGGCTCCTTTGCCTCCTTTGTCTCCACCGTCAGCTCCTGCATAGTTGGAGAACAGCAGGCTCAGCAGCTTCAGGGAGGATTTCTGGTAGAGACCGACCACAGTTTCATTCAGGGGATCTTTGTTTTTGACCAGCCAGCCGGAGATGTTGTAGTCCACCGTTCCAGCGTAGTGAACCAGGGCAAAATGAGCCTCGGCCTTCCCCTTCGCTGCTCGTGGTTTCTCAAACATCTTGTTCTTGCCCAGATGATTGTCGTAGAGCTTGGCCTTGAAGGTCTGGTCACTGGCTTTGGGGAACATGCACTCTTCCTCCAGAATGGACAGGATCCCCATCGGCTTCTCGATTAGGTCGATGCAAGCCTGCAGGTCCATCCCGAAGTCGATGAACTCCCAGTCGATACCTTCTTTTTTGTACTCCTCTTGCTCCAGAACAAACATGTGATGGTTGAAAAACTGTTGCAGTTTCTCGTTGGTGTAGTTGATGCAGAGCTGCTCAAACGTGTTGAAGTCAAAGATCTCAAATCCAGCGATGTCCAGCACGCCGATGAAGTACTGACGGTGCTGCTTGGTGTCGAGCGACTGGTTGATTCTCACCACCATCCAGTTGAACATCTTCTCGTACACTGACTTGCCCAGAGCCCCGATGGCGTAGTAGACCTGGTCCACACTCTGGCCCTTGGTCACGTACTCGTTCCCCACCTTGACTCTGGGATGGCACAGCCCTTTGATGAGGTCTGCAGAGTTCAAGCCCATCAGGTAGGCCGATTTATCGGCTGCCTCTGTCCCATCGGGCTCAGCCTGCTCCTCACGCTGCTTCTGCTTGAACTTCATGTTGCCGTGGTGCATGATGGCACCAATCAGCTTGTAGACGCCCATCTTCTCATCAGAGGTGAAGCCCAGCACGTCGAAGGCGCTGTCAGTGGCCATCAGCTCCTCAGAGTCATTGATGGAGGCCACCGTGACCTCTCCTTGGGAGATGTAGGAGTAGTCGTACGGGTTGTTGGTGATGAGCAGCAGGTCCAACAGCTCTGGCTTCTGATTGGACAGGATCTGGTAGAAGATGTGGTAGTTCCTCTCAGCCTTGAGCTGGAAGGTGACGCGGGACTTCTCCAGCAGGTACGTCTCGATGTCAGCGGATGACAGCTTCCCGCTCGTTCCAAAATGAATTCGGATGAACTTTCCGAAGCGAGACGAGTTGTCGTTTCTCACTGTCTTGGCGTTGCCAAAGGCCTCCAGCGCTGGGTTGGCCTGGATGATCTGATCCTCCAGGGTTCCCTTGCTGCTGTCTTTTTTACCTCCGCAACTGCAGCGATGCTGGCGAAGTACTGGATGACCCGTTTGGTGTTGACGGTCTTTCCTGCCCCGGATTCTCCGGTGATGAGGACAGACTGGTTCTCTCGGTCCGTGAGCATGTACTGGTAGGCGTTGTCAGAGATGGAGAAGATGTGAGGGGGGGCCTCGGTCCTCTTCTTCCCCCTGTAGGCCGCCACCACCTCTGCATCGTAGACCGGCAGCCACTTGTAGGGGTTGACGGTGACGCAGAAGAGCCCGGAGTAGGTGTAGATCATCCAGGCAGCGTAGCGCTCTTTGAGGTTGAACAGCACGGCTGGTTCATGGAGGAACGTGAACATCGCCATGTCTTCAATCTTATCAAACTTGGGAGGATTCTGGGGATGGACGTCGGATTCCTTCACGGTCACGATGGCGCCGTCCTCCTTCTTCACCGTCACCACGTTCCCCTCTTTGCTCTGGATCTTTCCTTTCATGTATTCCACTTTATCATCCACAACAAAACATTCGGTCTTGATGTCGAAAACTCTGGTCTGAGCCTCCAAACGCTCCTTATCTGACTTCCTGAGAAAAGGAGCCGCCTTCCCAAACTCGGCCATCAGAGAGTCTCCCATGGTGGAGGTCAGGACGAGGAGAGCAGTGGTTAGGGTTAGAGAGTTTTCCTGCTGGTGAAGAACCGACGAGGAACTGCAGCCTCGCGGCAGCAGCAGGACATTTATAAAGGCTCTCTGTGGACTAAATTAGGACATATCTGCTGAGAAGACGTGGCAGCTGAACTAATTTTGCCCCTGAAAGCTCCACGGGGGCAGATCCAGGACCTCTGGCTGTTAGAGCCCATTTTAGGAGAAACAGATCTGCAGTTGTTATCTGCCTGCTGATAGAAGCTCAGGACACCTCTTCATTTAGCTGCATCCTGGTCATCCTCCATCTCCTCTGACCTCCCACTCATCCACGCCGGTGCCTGTTCTCCTGGAGAACATTTAAAGAAGCTTTCTGCTGACGTTCTCCTCTGATGTTGTCCTCCACGACTCAGACAGTACAGTTGTGGAAACGTCCAGTTTAGATCAGAATTCCTGAATTTGTTTTCTCTTTTTATTTGAGACGTGTCAGAATAAAGCCAGAGAATCTTCTATAGCAGGGGTGTCAAACTGATCTGTTAAAGGTCCGTGTGGCTGCAGGTTTTTGTTCCAACCAGCAGAAACACAGCTGACTGGTTTCATTCAATCAGCTGAACTGGTTCAGACCTTCAGTGAAGACATCCTAGTTGACTGACTAAAACCAGTCAGCTGTAAATCTGCTGGTTGGAACAAAAACCTGCAGCCACTCTGCCCTTTCAGGGATCAGTTTGACACCACTGGTCTAGACCACCTGACTGTTATCTCGGATAGAAATCCCTTGTCTAACTTGGTTCAGACATTCCTAAAACTTCTGAAAGCATCTGACTGGACATCTGCTCCACTGGCCCAGAGAGACCTGCTGGAGGTTTTCTGTCCCGTCACCTGTGTGTGGAGAAGAAAAAGAAGCTCCTGTAGGACAGCTTTAATGAGAAGCCATGTTTCCTCAGAACTGTGAGGGTGGGCCAGTTATCTCAACCTCTGTCTGCAGCTGGAGGACAGGTGCTGTCCATCTACATGTTTATGACTTTTATACTGACCAGAGGAGGGATGGAAGTGTGTGAGGATGCAGTTGAGTCAGGTGACTGAGTCAGGCGACTGAGTCAGGTGATTGAGTCAGGTGATTGAGTCAGGCGACTGTGTCAGGCGAGTGACTCAGGTGAGTGAGTCAGGCGACTGAGTCAGGCGAGGGACTCAGGTGAGTGAGTCAGGCGACTGAGTCAGGTGATTGAGTCAGGTGATTGAGTCAGGCGACTGTGTCAGGCGAGTGACTCAGGTGAGTGAGTCAGGCGACTGAGTCAGGCGAGGGACTCAGGTGAGTGAGTCAGGCGACTGAGTCAGGCGAGGGACTCAGGTGAGTGAGTCAGGCGACTGAGTCAGGCGAGTGAGGCAGGCGAGTCAGGCGACTGAGTCAGGTGAGTGAGTCAGGCGAGTGAGTCAGGCGACTGAGTCAGGCGACTGAGTCAGGTGAGTGAGTCAGGCGACTGAGTCAGGCGACTGAGTCAGGTGAGTGAGTCAGGCGAGTGAGTCAGGCGACTGAGTCAGGCGACTGAGTCAGGTGAGTGAGTCAGGCGACTGAGTCAGGCGACTGAGTCAGGTGAGTCAGGTGAGTGAGTCAGGTGAGTGAGTCAGGCGACTGAGTCAGGCGACTGAGTCAGGCGAGTGAGTCAGGTGAGTGAGTCAGGCGACTGAGTCAGGCGACTGAGTCAGGCGAGTCAGGCGACTGAGTCAGGCGACTGAGTCAGGCGACTGAGTCAGGTGAGTGAGTCAGGCGAGTGAGTCAGGCGACTGAGTCAGGCGACTGAGTCAGGTGAGTGAGTCAGGCGAGTGACTCAGGTGAGCGAGTCAGGCGACTGAGTCAGGCGAGTGACTCAGGTGAGTGAGTCAGGCGACTGAGTCAGGCGAGTGAGTCAGGCGAGTGAGTCAGGCGACTGAGTCAGGCGACTGAGTCAGGCGAGTGAGTGAGTGAGTCAGGTGAGTCAGGCGACTGAGTCAGGTGAGTGAGTGAGTCAGGCGAGTCAGTCCGGTGAGTGAGTCAGGCGACTGAGTCAGGCGACTGAGTCAGGTGAGTGAGTCAGGCGACTGAGTCAGGCGACTGAGTCAGGTGAGTGAGTCAGGCGACTGAGTCAGGCGAGTGAGTCAGGCGACTGAGTCAGGCGACTGAGTCAGGTGAGTGAGTCAGGCGAGTGAGTCAGGCGACTGAGTCAGGTGACTGTGTCAGGTGAGTGACTCAGGTGAGTGAGTCAGGCGACTGAGTCAGGTGACTGTGTCAGGTGAGTGACTCAGGTGAGTGAGTCAGGCGACTGAATCAGGTAACTGAGTCAGGCGACTGAGTCAGGCGACTGAGTCAGGTGACTGTGTCAGGTGAGTGACTCAGGTGAGTGAGTCAGGTGAGTAAGTCAGGCGACTGAGTCAGGTGAATGAGTCAGGCGACTGAGTCAGGTGACTGTGTCAGGTGAGTGACTCAGGTGAGTGAGTCAGGCGACTGAGTCAGGTGACTGTGTCAGGTGAGTGACTCAGGTGAGTGAGTCAGGCGACTGAATCAGGTAACTGAGTCAGGCGACTGAGTCAGGCGACTGAGTCAGGTGACTGTGTCAGGTGAGTGACTCAGGTGAGTGAGTCAGGCGACTGAATCAGGTAACTGAGTCAGGCGACTGAGTCAGGCGACTGAGTCAGGTGACTGTGTCAGGTGAGTGACTCAGGTGAGTGAGTCAGGCGACTGAATCAGGCAATTGAGTCAGGCGACTGAGTCAGGCAAATGAGTCAGGTGGGTGAGTCAGGTGAGTGAGTCAGGCGACTGAGTCAGGTGACTGTGTCAGGTGAGTGACTCAGGTGAGTGAGTCAGGCGACTGAATCAGGTAACTGTGTCAGGTGAGTGACTCAGGTGAGTGAGTCAGGCGACTGAATCAGGCAATTGAGTCAGGCGACTGAGTCAGGCGAATGAGTCAGGTGGGTGAGTCAGGTGAGTGAGTCAGGCGACTGAGTCAGGTGAGTGAGTCAGGCGACTGAGTCAGGTGACTGAGTCAGGCGACTGAATCAGGCAATTGAGTCAGGCAACCAAGTCAGGTGACTGAGTCAGGCGACTGAGTCAGGTGACTGTGTCAAGCGAGCGACTCAGGTGAGTGGGTCAGGCGACTGAGTCAGGCGACTTTGTCAGGTGACTGAGTCAAGTGAGTGACTCAGGTGAGTGAGTCAGGCGAGTGAGTCAGGCGACTTTGTCAGGTGACTGAATCCAGAGTTTGCTGCTGTGGTTCCTCCTGTGACTGAGGGAACTCCTGGTTTCCCCTGATGGACCCTGAAAGATTTCCAAAGGTTCCTTGTTTTAAGTTGACCAGCATTTATGACACCTACAAATAACAAATATAATAACAGGAACCTGCTCAGGTAGACTCAGGTGGATCTGATGGACTGGTTACCTGTCCAGGTGGACCTGATGGACTTGTTACCCATTCAGGTGGACCTGGTGGACTGGTTACCTGTCCAGGTGGACCTGGTGGACTCCAGTAGGTGGCTGTGACCCAACAGAGACCTGAGTATGGATGGTTTAGTTCAATGGTATTTAAATTCTTTATTCTGTAAACCTGATTCTGGTCTCTGGTCTCTGAACCAGGACAGTTTGGTTTCCAGCTGGATAAAGTTGAAACTGATTCTTTACTTCAGCAGAGTTCAGACTAGAGATGCGCGGATGAGGTATATTTTAACCCGCAACCGCTTCTTAAAATCTCTATCCGCCCGCTATCCATTTGCAGGAACGTTTTTTCACCGATTTTCAAAACCGAACCGACCCGCCATCCTTTTTAATAATATGTAAAATATTTTTCTTATTATTATTATTTGAGTGCTTCAACCGCAACCCGCCCGAATTTAATTAAAGTTTAATTTTTTGACGAGTCATCCGCCCGATATGCGGATTATCCGCTCCGCCCGCGGGTGCGCGGTTCAACCGCGCATCTCTAGTTCAGACATAAAGTTTAGATGTGATAAGAGAGCCTAAAGAGGAATTTCTGGAATAGCAGAGCAGATAAACAGAGGAGGAGGAGGAGGAGGAGGAGGAGGAGGAGGGGCTGGATGAGGGGGAGGAGGAGGAGGAGGAGGAGGAGGGGCTGGATGAGGGGGAGGAGGACCTGGAGGAGGGGCTGGATGAGGAGGAGGAGGGGCTGGAGGAGGAGAAGGAGGGGCTGGATGAGGAGGAGGAGGGGCTAGAGGAGGAAAAGGGGCTGGATGAGGAGGGGAGGAGGGGCTGGAGGAGAGGTTGGATGAGGAGGAGGAGAAGCAGAGTCTCCTCCCAAACAGCCTCCCACCTGGACTCACATTCTTCTTCTTCAGGAGCTGCCAGACCAGTCTGACATCTGAAACCATCTTTAAACGTGTTAGCAGTGTTGAGCTCTCTGATTGGACGCTCTGTGATTTAAAGGGACAGTGTCATATCTCCAGTCGGAGCAGCAGAGCGTCACCTGCACCTCCAACATGAGGAGTGTGCTGTGATGAGCTGGAGGGTCTGAATCTTTATCTCTGACACTCAGGACTCATCCTGAAATAGAAACAGATAGTTTAATCTGCGGCGGCAGCTGCTTCAGTCTGGATCCATCTTCTCTCTGGAGGAGGGTTTGGTTCTGGTGTCAGCCAGGTTTCTGTGCAGCTCAGGTCTCCAACAGCATCTGAACCAGACACAAACACCAGCTGGTTTTTAAAGTAGTTCCACGGTTGTTTTAGGTCTTATTCTCATCTGTCAATCACACACTGAAAAAGTCTGTCTCGGTCGGTTCAATTAGACTTTTATTCTGGGCCAATCAAAAGTTCTGGTTTCTGATTCAAAACAACATTTATCAGTTTTCTTCAAAGTAATGAATACAGCCTTTGAAGTAAAATAAAACTGACATCTGGACTACAGAAATTATTTCACT
Source organism: Hirundichthys speculiger (assembly GCA_018398805.1). Classification (NCBI taxonomy): domain Eukaryota; kingdom Metazoa; phylum Chordata; class Actinopteri; order Beloniformes; family Exocoetidae; genus Hirundichthys; species Hirundichthys speculiger. The sequence goes on from JAGFBZ010000911.1 coordinate 32,698, forward strand.
TCAAACCAAAGGTTCATGTGACATCCCAGTTTTTCATCATCTAATTAATTTTTTTAGTTTTAGTGGCAGCAGTGGCCTTTATTCACCCTGAGAGAGAGAGAAGGAAACCAGAGCAGAGAGACCGGAGACAACATGCAGCAGAGCGTCACTGGCTGGGAATCGAACCTGTGACCACTGCAGGACTGTAGTCTCTGTAGCTTTCCTCCATTCTCTGAGAAAACTACTCTAAATAAGGTCAGAATTAGTTATTTTGTTTTTAAGCATAAATTGTGTTTTATATGTATATTTTTAGTTGGTGGCTGGTTGGACCGTTTTACTGTCTGTATTTTTCTAACCCTGCAGCTCAACCAGGTTATGTGTATTCATTTATCACTCAAAGGCTGGTATTTTCCTCAATGCTTCAGAGTAAATGTGACACGTCCTGGTCAATGTCCCAACGTTGAGAGACAATAGAAACATAGAAACAGCCCTACAAGGATACTCTAATCCTTACAAATATATATTCCACAGTGGTTTCAACTACTACTACTGGTTTGTAAACTAGTACAGGTGGTTTGTAAACTAGTGCAGGTGGTCTGTGAAGTAGAACAGGTGGTCTGTGAAGTAGAACAGGTGGTCTGTAAAGTAGAACAGGTGGTCTGTAAAGATTCAAGATTCAAGACAACTTTATTTAACCCTTGAAGGGCAATTTGATTCGGCAGCTCGCGCCCCAACATACACATGACACATACAATAGAAACACAGAGAGAAAGTTGGCAGCTGTGTGCAAAATCTGCAATTTGTTGCATTAAAAAAAGTGCTAATACCAATAAATACATTGATATAAAAAAACAGCCTATACAAACACCAGATGATATCATTCCTAGAAGGTACACAGTACCCAGATGCACAGTACAAACCAAACAGATTCATAAAGATAAGTTTAACAACCGGACAGCAGAGGGGATAAAAAACTTGGAAAAGCGATTACCCTTACAAACAGGTTGGGCATAACGACGTCCTGAAGGCAGCAGTGAAAATTACTTTTGCTAGAAACATGTCCAGAGGTACCCAGAATACTGTGAGTCTTCCTCAAAATCTGTTGTTCCCATAGGGAACCTAGGTCTCTCTGCTTTGAGTCCAATAATCTTGGAACAGATTTTCACCACACTCTTGAGACTATTTCTGTCCCTGAGTGACCGGTTGTTGAACCAACAGATAAAAGAATAAGTTAAAAGGCTCTCAATGAAGGACTGATAAAAACGACAGAGAATCACTGGACTGACAGAAAAAGAATACAACATACGAAGGAGATGAATCCTCTGCTGTCCACGTTTGACCAGTGCTTCAGTGTTGACATCAAATTTAAGCTGGTTGTCAAACACAGTGCCCAGATATTTGTAGGAGCTGACAATTTTAATCTTCTCTCCATCTATGACACTCTCAGTGAAGGCCTGCTTGTTACGGCTAAAATCTATCAACATTTCTTTAGTTTTGAATGCATTCAACTCTAAAAAGTTGTCCTTACACCAGTCTACAAATGCAGGGAGAGCCACACCATGGTTCTGTTGGGCATTCTGAAGGAGAGACAACAACACAGTTATCATCCCAAAACTTGACAAGGAAGTTGCCCTCACAAAATGATCTTTAGCTGTCAGTAAATAAGATGTAAAGAAGAGGTGACAGTAAGCACCCTTGTGGTGAACCCGTGTTTGTCACAACAATGTCAGACAAATAACCATTCACAATGATCCCCTCTGCTGTCTGTTGGTCAAGAAATCTAAAATCAATAAAACAAGTTGATTTGATAGTTTAAAATCAGAAATAAGTCTCTCAATTAGAAGACAAGGTTACATGTGATTAAAAGCAGAGGAGAAATCTCCAAACAACAGTCTAGCATGGGAATTAGGTTTCTCCAAATGTTTGTACAAGGTGTTAAGAATAAAAATCTTAGCATCCTCGACACCCTTTCCAGCCTGGTAAACAAATTGCAGAAAGTGAAGTTTACAGTGAGAATCTCATAATCAATGAAGTGAGGGCAATTGGCCTAAAATCATTAGGCTGTCTAGCGTTGCAACACTTTGGTAGTGGCACAATATGTGATATTTTCCAAATGTCAGGATATTTAAAAGAATCTACTATTATTTGAAAAATATATGTAAAAACAGCACTAAGCTGCACGGCGCAGTGATGCAGTGTGCGGCCACATATACCATCAGGACCTGGAGCTTTCCTCACGTCAGTGCCTGACAGGAGCTTAACCACCTCATCTTCAAATATTGTTATCTCATTGACAGGGGAAAGTGAATGTTTGAGTTGACTTATCTTTTCTCTGAAAAGTCATGCTGCTCAAAACGAGAATAAAAAGCAATTAAAACATTTGGCAGTTCCTGGTCATTAACCCCTTCCAAATGAACATATTTCCCAGTGCTGTTTTTATTCTGGTTTATAGAGGCCATAGACTTAATGCCCTGCCAAGCATCTCGAAGATTGCCACTACTGTACTGTAATTCGATTTTATCTCTGTACATTTTCTTTGCTCTCCTTATCTCAGTCCTCACTTCCCTGGATACTTCTTTCTTATCCTGACTATTGCCTGCAAAGAAATGCGTTTTTTCTTAAAGTAGAACTGTAAAGTAGAACAGGAGGTCTGTAAACTAGAACAGTTGGTCTGTAAACTAGTACAGGTGATCTGATGCTGAATGAAACTCTGCTAAATTTCATCCCGAAGGACTGCCAGCCCCTCAGCATTGTGGAGAGTGAAGGGTTCAGGGAACTGGTCCAGGTCCCAGGATCCTTTGAGATACTTGGAGAACCAAAAGCCAATGTATCCGTACCTCTTCCAGCTTGCTTTGCAGTGTCTTTGCACACCAGCATCAGCTGTGCCTTGTGAGTGGGTCTTTTCCAAAGCTGAAGAACGTTTGTCCAAAAAGTGAAATAGACTGAAGTTCAATACATTGGGAAAAACTTATTTTTTTGGATTAAAAAGTTGTGAAAAAAAATCACAGTCTACAAGCATCTTCATTCACAACATGGTCACTTCGATTTTCAAGTTATGATACATGTATCTGTATCTAAATATATCAAAGATACTTTAAATTTAAATTCAGATATGCAATGATGCCATATACAATACAATGACTTATATTTTATTATTGCATACTAGGTCATCAAATTGGTGTCAGTTGAGTCTGGAAACTCGGTTGAATGTAGGGATTTTTAATGTCCAGCAGGTGTCAGTATTCAGTGACACAGTATCGACACGTATCAATACAGTTTGGCAATGTGTTGAAACGTTCCATGAAGCGCCATCAACCCATCTCTAGTACTTTGTAATGTGTTGGTGTTGTGATGTGAGAGCTGCAGCTCCTGAGGCACCACAGAGACCTCCACTGTTTGCTTCCTGGCAAGAAGAAATATCTCAACATCTGAAGGAGGAGTCTTATTCATGTTTTACAGCACATCCTCATCATCGTCCCAGAGTCCTGGATCGGGTCTGCTCATCATCGTCCCAGTGCCCTGGATCGGGTCTGCTCATCAGCGTCCCAGAGTCCTGGATCGGGTCTGCTCATCATCGTCCCAGTGTCCTGGATCGGGTCTGCTCATCATCGTCCCAGTGTCCTGGATCGGGTCTGCTCATCATCGTCCCAGTGCCCTGGATCGGGTCTGCTCATCATCGTCCCAGTGTCCTGGATCGGGTCTGCTCATCATCGTCCCAGTGTCCTGGATCGGGTCTGCTCATCATCGTCCCAGAGTCCTGGATCGGGTCTGCTCATCATCGTCCCAGTGCCCTGGATCGGGTCTGGTCATCATCGTCCCAGTGCACTGGATCGGGTCTGCTCATCATCGTCCCAGTGTCCTGGATCGGGTCTGCTCATCATCGTCCCAGTGTCCTGGATCGGGTCTGCTCATCATCGTCCCAGTGTCCTGGATCAGTCCTGCTCATCATCGTCCTAGTGCCCTGGATCGGGTCTGCTCATCATCGTCCCAGTGTCCTGGATCGGGTCTGCTCAACATTGTCCCAGTGTCCTGGATCGGGTCTGCTCATCATCTTCCCAGTGTCTTGGATCGGGTCTGCTCATCATCGTCCCAGGGCCCTGGATCAGGTCTGCTCATCATCGTCCCAGTGTCCTGGATCGGGTCTGCTCATCATTGTCCCAGTGTCCTGGATCGGGTCTGCTCAACATTGTCCCAGTGTCCTGGATCGGGTCTGCTCAACATTGTCCCAGGGCCCTGGATCGGGTCTGGTCATCATCGTCCCACTGTCCTGGATCAGTCCTGCTCATCATCGTCCCAGTGCCCTGGATCGGGTCTGCTCATCATCGTCCCAGTGTCCTGGATCGGGTCTGCTCATCATCGTCCCAGTGTCCTGGATCGGGTCTGCTCATCATCGTCCCAGTGTCCTGGATCGGGTCTGCTCATCATTGTCCCAGTGCACTGGATCGGGTCTGCTCATCATCGTCCCAGAGTCCTGGATCGGGTCTGCTCATCATCGTCCCAGTGTCCTGGATCAGTCCTGCTCATCATCGTCCCAGTGCCCTGGATCGGGTCTGCTCATCATTGTCCCAGTGCACTGGATCGGGTCTGCTCATCATTGTCCCAGTGCACTGGATCGGGTCTGCTCATCATTGTCCCAGTGTCCTGGATCGGGTCTGCTCATCATTGTCCCAGTGCACTGGATCGGGTCTGCTCATCATTGTCCCAGTGCACTGGATCGGGTCTGCTCATCATCGTCCCAGAGTCCTGGATCGGGTCTGCTCATCATCGTCCCAGTGTCCTGGATCAGTCCTGCTCATCATCGTCCCAGTGCCCTGGATCGGGTCTGCTCATCATTGTCCCAGTGCACTGGATCGGGTCTGCTCATCATTGTCCCAGTGCACTGGATCAGGTCTGCTCATCATCTTCCCAGAGTCCTGGATCGGGTCTGCAGCAGCTCTGTCAGTGTGCAGTTGTGTGCAGCTGTGTAACTCTGTCAGATCAGTGGAGCTCATCTTCACGTCCTCGTCCTGCAGTCTGAAGCTTCACGCTTCAGCAGCATCATCGTCTGCAGCTCTGACTCTCTCTCCTCTCCTGCATCCTCGCTGCTCTGGAGGCAGAGGTCTCTTCAAACTGAAGCATCTCAGTCCACGGACACTTCTCTGGGTTTGCTACAGTGTTGGAGCTGTTGGAGGGTTTTCAACCAACATGCAGTCTCAGTACTGGAACATGGCTGGAGGACCCAGGCCAGACTACCGGAGGTTCACGGTGAGTACCACCCACCCCACCATCCTCCTGGACAACCCTTCAGTGTTCACATGAAGAGCCTCTTTGCTTCTCCGAGTCCTGAGGATCAGCAGGAACATTTCAGTTATCTGTGCCTGCTCTGAGCATGTCATTGTCCATCGTTCATACAGTCATGTGACCATGTGAGTATCCGTCTGTTAATCCTATATTAAAACATAAGTCATGTGAACGTGGTGCATCTGAGAATCAGAAGATTAGATGAACAACACCTCATTATTGATAACACAAATGCAGCAATAATCAGAATCATTATGGGTAATACTGAGCACCTAAAGCTTCAACAGCATCTTCAGCATCTTCAGCAGTGGTTTCTTGTAGAACCTCATCAGTCTCTCACGGTTCTGAGTTCTGCTCTGTTCTTCTCTGCAGCATTGCAGAACGGACCAACACATGAAAAGTGTCCCACACTGAACCTGATTCCTGTCATTTCAGGTCATGTTGCTTCAGTTCATTCAGGGTTTGGGATGTTCACTTCTCCACAGCTCTATGAAGGTCCACCAGGTTCAGGTCTGGACTTTGACTAGAACATTGCAGAACCTTGATCCATTCTGATCTGCAGCTGTGTTTGGACCATTGTCCTGTCATGTGACCCAGTTCCATCCAGTCTCCAGCTGTCAGACAGGTGGACTCACATATGTGCCTGTAGTACTCTGGTCTAGAGAGGAGACATCATTCATGAGATCTTCAATCACCTTTGAGTCCCAGAAACAATGGAACCAAACAGACTTGGCATCGTGCGTCTCTCCTGTTTGAAACACCTGACAGTAGAGGAGGTCCTGGGACCCTGAACGAGGAGTCCATGGACCCTCTGAGGTGGATCGTGTATTAATGAGCCAAGACATCTAAAACGTCCTCATTTCCTGTTAAAACCAGCATCAGCACCAGTGCTCCAGCTTCTTAATTTTCTCTTTCTCTATCAAACTTTTATTTTCTTGTTTCTGGATTTACGACTTTCAGTGATCTAGAATTTCAGTGTATTTATTTATTACTGGTCTGTAGCAAGTCTGTTTTAGGTCATTTGATCTAAAGCAGCTTAATTCTCGTGTTTTCTAGAGTTTTTTTGTAGCGGAGGGGAAGTCGGAGCATGACGTCAGTATCAATGTCTCCTGATCGGTCAGAGCATGACGTCAGTATCAATGTCTCCTGATCGGTCAGAGCATGACGTCAGTATCTATGTCTCCTGATCGTTTAGAGCATGACGTCAGTATCAATGTCTCCTGATCGGTCAGAGCATGACGTCAGTATCAATGTCTCCTGATCGGTCAGAGCATGACGTCAGTATCAATGTCTCCTGATCGTTTAGAGCATGACGTCAGTATCTATGTCTCCTGATCGGTCAGAGCATGACGTCAGTATCTATGTCTCCTGATTGTTTAGAGCATGACGTCAGTATCTATGTCTCCTGATCGGTCAGAGCATGACGTCAGTATCAATGTCTCCTGATCGTTTAGAGCATGACGTCAGTATCTATGTCTCCTGATCGGTCAGAGCATGACATCAGTATCTATGTCTCCTGATCGTTTAGAGCAGTGGTTCCCAAACTTTTTGTGCCCAAGGCGCACCAAAGGACAAGTAAAAATCTCAAGGCACACCTATTGTGCCAAATAGCCTTTATAACACGTGTTATCACTCATATCATGAAAAATATCTGTCAATGTGGATAATTGTTTACTAATATAAAATAAAATATTACAAAGACAACTCTATTGCTCATGGAATATCTATAAATGAAATATTTCAACAATTAATTTGAAAATTCATCAATTTAGGTTTCATCAAAGCAGCAACACACCCATATAAACCAGATATGTCACAAAATTGAATACTAGGCAAAGAAAATGCAGCAGAAATTAAGAACAAAGAACTGTCAATGCAAGGAAGCTTCATTGACGTTATGTGTATTTACATTGGATGTCTCGATGTGTCACAGTCATATAATTCCCACCTGCGCAACTGCCTGATCAGCGAAATATGGAGTTCTCTTAGAGGGTTTTTTTTGTTTAAGAATTGTGAGCTTGCCTCCGTAATATTAAATGAGTTCATACAAAGTAGTGATAGGCCTATAGTAAATTAAAAAATAATTACTTTTCTGTAATTGTATATTGCAATAATAATATACTGTATGTGTGATGTTATTGTTTTGAGTTTGAGTTTAACACACAGATTTTCTTGCTAAATTGTACCTTCAGTGTTTCAGTAGCTGGTCCGGGAGAGTTTCAGTTAACAAGTTGTTAGAGAGAGACAGACAGAAGGAAAGCTCACATCCTTTTTGTTCTTTTTTTTTATGGCCAGAAAACGTTTGCCTGTGAGTGTTATTTTTATGTTCATAAGTTGTAACACCGCATTTGGAGTATGATCGTTCATTAACAGTTTATAGTAGAAAATACATTTACGAATCCGTACATGCTAACCGCTAGCATCTCTATGCAATTTCCCATTTACGTTAGCATTAAGCTAGCGGACTTTTTCCTATGACTTTAAACATGTTTGTTTATGTTTGTATGTGAATGTATTTAGATAAATGACACATATTTGTATGATTGTTTAGTTTTACAATGATTCCTCAGTAAAGACTGAAAAGAAACCTCAGCTTCTTTCTTGGGAAACTGTTAGCTATCTGCCGAGCTGGTGTAACAGGCTTGAGGACGTCAAACACACTTAAGCAGGGGCAGAATAGTATGGTTGTCCCAAAATCCCACGGCACAGCCGCACTTGTCTCACGGCACACTGGTGTACCGCGGCACACCGTTTGGGAACCACTGGTTTAGAGCATGACGTCAGTATCTATGTCTCCTGATCGTTTAGAGCATGACGTCAGTGTCAATGTCTCCTGATCGGTCAGAGCATGACGTCAGTATCTATGTCTCCTGATCGTTTAGAGCATGACATCAGTATCAATGTCTCCTGATCGGTCAGAGCATGACGTCAGTATCAATGTCTCCTGATCGGTCAGAGCATGACGTCAGTATCAATGTCTCCTGATCGTTTAGAGCATGACGTCACTATCTATGTCTCCTGATCGTTTAGAGCATGACGTCAGTATCAATGTCTCCTGATCGGTCAGAGCATGACGTCAGTATCTATGTCTCCTGATCGTTTAGAGCATGACGTCAGTATCAATGTCTCCTGATCGGTCAGAGCATGACGTCAGTATCAATGTCTCCTGATTGGTCAGAGCATAACGTCACTATCTATGTCTCCTGATCGTTTAGAGCATGACGTCAGTATCTATGTCTCCTGATCGGTCAGAGCATGACATCAGTATCAATGTCTCCTGATCGGTCAGAGCATGACGTCAGTATCAATGTCTCCTGATCGGTCAGAGCATGACGTCAGTATCAATGTCTCCTGATCGTTTAGAGCATGACGTCACTATCTATGTCTCCTGATCGTTTAGAGCATGACGTCAGTATCAATGTCTCCTGATCGGTCAGAGCATGACGTCAGTATCTATGTCTCCTGATCGTTTAGAGCATGACGTCAGTATCAATGTCTCCTGATCGTTTAGAGCATGACGTCAGTATCTATGTCTCCTGATCGGTCAGAGCATGACGTCAGTATCTATGTCTCCTGATCGGTCAGAGCATGACGTCAGTATCTATGTCTCCTGATCGTTTAGAGCATGACGTCAGTATCAATGTCTCCTGATCGTTTAAAGCATGATGTCAGTATCTATGTCTCCTGATCGTTTAAAGCATGACGTCAGTATCTATGTCTCCTGATCGTTTAAAGCATGACGTCAGTATCTATGTCTCCTGATCGTTTAAAGCATGACGTCAGTATCTATGTCTCCTGATCGGTCAGAGCATGACGTCAGTATCTATGTCTCCTGATCGTTTAGAGCATGACGTCAGTATCTATGTCTCCTGATCGGTCAGAGCATGACGTCAGTATCTATGTCTCCTGATCGTTTAGAGCATGACGTCAGTATCAATGTCTCCTGATCGTTTAAAGCATGATGTCAGTATCAATGTCTCCTTATCGGTCAGAGCATGACATCAGTATCAATGTCTCCTGATCGTTTAGAGCATGACGTCAGTATCAATGTCTCCTGATCATTTAGAGCATGACGTCAGTGTCAATGTCTCCTGATCGTTTAAAGCATGATGTCAGTATCAATGTCTCCTGATCAGTCAGAGCATGACGTCAGTATCAATGTCTCCTGATTGGTCAGAGCATAACGTCAGTATCAATGTCTCCTGATTGTTTAAAGCATGACGTCAGTATCTATGTCTCCTGATCGGTCAGAGCATGACGTCAGTATCAATGTCTCCTGATTGTTTAGAGCATGACGTCAGTATCTATGTCTCCTTATCGGTCAGAGCATGACATCAGTATCAATGTCTCCTGATCGTTTAGAGCATGACGTCAGTATCAATGTCTCCTGATCATTTAGAGCATGACGTCAGTGTCAATGTCTCCTGATCGTTTAAAGCATGATGTCAGTATCAATGTCTCCTGATCAGTCAGAGCATGACGTCAGTATCAATGTCTCCTGATTGGTCAGAGCATAACGTCAGTATCAATGTCTCCTGATTGTTTAAAGCATGACGTCAGTATCTATGTCTCCTGATCGGTCAGAGCATGACGTCAGTATCTATGTCTCCTGATCGTTTAGAGCATGACGTCAGTATCAATGTCTTCTGATCGTTTAAAGCATGACGTCAGTATCAATGTCTCCTGATTTCCAGCAGCTCTACATGGTTAGACGCAAACTCAGTGAGGCCTGGAGGACCTGACATGGAGGTCTTGGGGTTCTTTGTAGTTCTCTGAGCAGTCTGGTCTGATGTTGGGGTAAACCAGCTGGATGTCCACTCCTGGGAAGACAGTGATGCCTCATCTGGTGAATTATCTGGTATAGATAGTCTGGAAATGGTTTTAGACCAGTCTGCTCCTTCTCTAAGACTAAAGCTGATGTCTTTTCCGCTCTGGCATCATTTAAAGGCAGACCTGAACGCTCCAAACATCTGTGTTTCTAGAGGTCTGCAGACCTGCTGGTGATCAGCTGATCAGGTGTATCTGATTCTGCCTGCTGGTTACCTGGTCCTCCGTGTTCTTGTTTTTGCAGGTGGTGGAGGGGGACACGCCCCTTCCTCTGGACTCCACCAGTTGTAGGAAGCGCCTTCACTCTGCAGGAGAAGAGGAGGACCAGGAGGCGAGGAGGAGCTGCTCGTATCGGCCGAATCCCGAAGGCTCGCTGTCGGCCGGCGAGCTGAGCCGCTACGGGAAGATGGAGGAGGAGGAGGAGGAGGAGCTGCAGCGACTATGTCAGCGCTGCTATGTCATGGCGTCACAGCTGAACCGACAGGCCGCCGCTCTGGCTGACACCACAGCGCTGAAGGTCAGGAACAACGGGTTACAACCGGTTACATCACAAGATACAGACCCAAGTCTGGCCACACCCACTGTGATTGGCTTGTCACATTGAAACAGACCGTCCAATGACAGGTCCTTACACCAGATACAGATGAACTGTTACAAGATGAGACCGAGCCTCAGACTGGTTTAATCCAGTTTCTGAAGGTTTTCCTCCACCGGTTCCCCAAAACTAAATATGCAAACATGAAACAGCAACCTGGTGCTTTAGTGGTTCCAGTCTGGGCAGGGTTCCTGGTTCCAGACTCGGCAGGGTTCCTGGTTCTAGTCTTGGCAGGGTTCCTGGTTCCAGTCTCGGCAGGGTTCCTGGTTTCAATCTTAGCAGGGTTCCTGGTTCCAGTCTTAGCAGGGTTCTTGGTTCCAGTCTTAGCAGGGTTCCTGGTTCCAGTCTTGGCAGGGTTCTTGGTTCCAGTCTTGGCAGGGTTCCTGGTTCCAGTCTCGGCAGGGTTCCTGGATCTAGTCTCGGCAGAGTTCCTGGTTCCAGTCTCGGCAGGGTTTCCTGGTTCCAGTCTTGAGAGGCTTCCTGGTTTCAGTCTTGACAGGGTTCCTGGTTCCAATATTGAGAGGATTCCTGGTTCCAGTCTTAGCAGGGTTCCTGCTTTCCAGTCTTAGCAGGTTTCTTGGTTCCAGTCTTGGCAGGGATCCTGGTTCCAGTCTTGACAGGGTTCCTGGTTCCAGTCTAGGCAGGGTTCTAGGTTCCAAACGCGGCAGGGTTCTAGGTTCCAGTCTGGGCAGGGTTTCTGGTTCCAGTCTGGGGAGGGTTCCTGGTTCCAGTTTTAGCAGGGTTCCTGGTTCAAAGTCTTGGCAGGGTTCTAGGTTCCAGTCTGGCAGGGTTTCTGGTTCCAGTCTTGACAGGGTTCCTGGTTCCAGTCTTGACAGGATTCCTGGTTCCAGTCTTAGCAGGTTTCCTGGTTCCAGTCTTAGCAGGGATCTTGGTTCCAGTCTTGGCAGGGTTCTTGGTTCTAGTCTTGGCAGTGTTCCTGGTTCCAGTCTTGGCAGGGTTCCTGGTTCCAGTCTGGACAGGGTTCCTGGTTCCAGTCTCAGGAGGGTTCCTGGTTCCAGTCATAGCAGGGTTCCTGGTTCCAGTCTGGGCAGGGTGCTAGGTTCCAGTCTGGGCAAGATTTCTGGTTCCAGTCTGGGCAGGGTTTCTGGTTCAAGTCTTGGCATAGTTCCTAGTTCCAGTCTCGGCAGGGTTTCTGGTTCCAGTCTAGGCAGGGTTCCTGGTTCCAGTCTCGGCAAGGTTCCTGGTTCTAGTCTTGACATGGTTCCTGTTTCTAGTCTTGGCAGGGTTCCTGGTTCCAGTCTCGGCAGGGTTCCTGGTTCCAGTCTGGGCAGGGTTGCTGGTTCCAGTCTTGGCAGGGACTGGAAAACCCTCAGTGATGTCACTCATAGCTTTCTGAAGACTCCTGGTTTGAGCTGCAGGTAGAACCAGCAGGACTGAAGACACCCAGCTGTTGTTGGTCTAGATGATCAGATCACAGGTGTCCAGTGTCCTTCCACACACAACGAATCTATCCTGGTGACAGAAGCTTCCAGAAGCTGTTCTTCTGGTCCATGTTCAGATATGTCCTCCTGTTTGATGGTAGATCTTCAGTTGTCATCTGCAGATGGAACGGTGGATTGGGTCTACTGACAGTGGTTTCTGGAAGTCTTCTGGACCCATTCAGTGATGTCATTGACTCAATCATGAAGATGAGTGATGCAAAGTCGTCTGAGGGCCTGAAGACCACGGACATCCAGTAAAGGTCCTGTTGCTTGTCCCTGACTCCAGTTTCTCTGAGTCTGTAGCTGATGTTCTGGACTGTAGATGAGGAGATCTGCATTGTTTTTAAAGTATTCATCCATGTTTTTCTTCAGTCCTTCTCAGATTGGAGAGCTTCTGTCCATCAGTCCTTCAGAGAGACTCTGCCTCTCTAATCATCCCTGATCATGTTCAGGCCTGAGATCAGTTACCTTCATCAGTTCACAGATGTTCTCCAGTCATCTGTTGCTGCTGTCCAACTATTCAGAGACCTGCAGCTGGAGCCACATCTGGAATGAGCTCATTTACTGGAGAAAAGTGAAACATTTACCAGTTTAAACAGCTGTCATCTATGATCTGTTGGGAATAGATATTGACTCATGTGATCTGAAGTTTTTAGATCCAGCTTTAAAAGCGTTCCAACTTTGGTTGTAGGTGGTTTCATGAGTCTGGTTTCTGGTGGAGAAACACCTCAGAGATGTTCTGTAGAAGGTTCTCTCGTTCTTCAGCTGGGTTCTGGTCTCAGGGGTCATCCTGACACCGTTACTGTCTGTCTGAGCTCTGGCGCTGGTTGCTGTGGAGACGGTGCTCGTCTTTTTACAGTGTGACCTCTTAGCTGCTTGGTGTTGGAGCTGTTTTATTTTGGTGGAGATGGTCCTCAGAGGTCTACAGCTGAGCCTCCTCTCATTTATTTGCTGCAGGTTAATGTTTTATTTGGGTTTGTGGAGTTAAAAGCTGCTGATGATCTCAGCCTCTTCTTCAGACTGCTCTGGTTGTTCACATGTTCAAGTCTTTTTGGAGTTCAGGATTTAAACAGGCCGTTTAAATGTAGGAGAGCTGAACTATTAGAATGAGGATGAGCTGCACCGAGTCAGCCCTCCAGGCTCTAAACCGCTTCAAACCGGACTCTGATGCTCGTTAGTGGAGCGAGGAGCGATTCAGCTAGCGCTCATCAGAGCTGATGCTGATGTCTGCTGGCAGGAGGGGAGGAGTTCAGCACAGAGACGGTCCAGGACCAGGACTGGAGATGACGGAGATGCTCCATGACATCACTGCTCCATGAACAACCACAGATATCTCAGAGCTTTTCATGATGTACAGGAATACTGAACATTAATCAATACTATTAGGTCAATAATAAAATAGATCAATAGAGGGAACTTTAGTTTGAATAATTATACCAAAACCAAAAGGCTCCTTCCAACTAACTGTCACAATTAAACTAATTAAACTAATTAAAGAAGTAGCATCATCTGCAGTTCCTCTACCGACCACTAGAGGCTGCAGTTCCTCTGCTGACCACTAGAGGCTGCAGTTCCTCTGCTGACCACTAGAGGCTGCAGTTTCTCTGCTGACCACTAGAGGCTGCAGTTCCTCTGCTGACCGCTAGAGGCTGCGGCTCCTCTACCGACCACTAGAGGCTGCAGTTCCTCTACCGACCACTAGAGGCTGCAGTTCCTCTACCGACCACTAGAGGCTGCGGTTCCTCTAGCTACCACTAGAGGCTGCGGTTCTCTACTGACCACTAGAGACTGCAGTTCCTCTGCTGACCACTAGAGGCTGCACTTCTTCTACTGACCACTAGAGGCTGCGGTTCTTCTACTGACCACTAGAGGCTGCAGTTCCCCTACCGACCACTAGAGACTGCAGTTTCTCTCCGACCACTAGAGACTGCAGTTCATCTACTGACCACTAGAGGCTGCAGTTCTTCTACTGACCACTAGAGACTGCAGTTCCTCTGCTGACCACTAGAGGCTGCAGTTCTTCTACTGACCACTAGAGACTGCAGTTCCTCTACTGACCACTAGAGGCTGCAGTTCCCCTACCGACCACTAGAGACTGCAGTTTCTCTCCGACCACTAGAGACTGCAGTTCATCTACTGACCACTAGAGGCTGCAGTTCTTCTACTGACCACTAGAGACTGCAGTTCCTCTGCTGACCACTAGAGGCTGCAGTTCTTCTACCGACCACTAGAGGCTGCAGTTCCTCTACCGACCACTAGAGGCTGCGGTTCCTCTAGCTACCACTAGAGGCTGCGGTTCTCTACTGACCACTAGAGACTGCAGTTCCTCTGCTGACCACTAGAGGCTGCACTTCTTCTACTGACCACTAGAGGTTGCGGTTTCTTCTACTGACCACTAGAGGCTGCAGTTCCCCTACCGACCACTAGAGACTGCAGTTTCTCTCCGACCACTAGAGACTGCAGTTCATCTACTGACCACTAGAGGCTGCAGTTCTTCTACTGACCACTAGAGGCTGCAGTTCTTCTACTGACCACTAGAGGCTGCAGTTCTTCTACTGACCACTAGAGGCTGCACAGTTCTTCTCTGACCACTAGAGGCTGCAGTTCTCTCTGACTGACCACTAGAGCTTCAGTTATTCTACTGACCACTAGAGGCTCAGTCAGACCACTAGGGCTTCTATTCTGCTGACCACTAGAGGCTCCAGTTATTCTACTGACCACTAGAGGCTCCAGTTTCTGCAGTTCCTGGCTCAAATGAAGGGGTCATGGACAGACTTGTTCAGACCTTGATCTTAAGTGAAGGAGGTGGTCCATTCATATGAAACAGGTGTGTTGGCACAGGTGAACACCAAAAACAAGCAGGACAGTGGTACTTGAGGACCAGGATTGAGAAATACTGATCTAACTCATTGTTGGAGCTCAACCCTAGTGGTCACTAGAGGCTGCAGTTCCTCTACCGACCACTAGAGGCTGCGGTTCCTCTAGCTACCACTAGAGGCTGCGGTTCTCTACTGACCACTAGAGACTGCAGTTCCTCTGCTGACCACTAGAGGCTGCACTTCTTCTACTGACCACTAGAGGCTGCGGTTCTTCTACTGACCACTAGAGGCTGCAGTTCCCCTACCGACCACTAGAGACTGCAGTTTCTCTCCGACCACTGGAGACTGCAGTTCATCTACTGACCACTAGAGGCTGCAGTTCTTCTACTGACCACTAGAGACTGCAGTTCCTCTGCTGACCACTAGAGGCTGCAGTTCCTCTACCGACCACTAGAGGCTGCGGTTCCTCTAGCTACCACTAGAGGCTGCGGTTCTCTACTGACCACTAGAGACTGCAGTTCCTCTGCTGACCACTAGAGGCTGCACTTCTTCTACTGACCACTAGAGGTTGCGGTTTCTTCTACTGACCACTAGAGGCTGCAGTTCCCCTACCGACCACTAGAGACTGCAGTTTCTCTCCGACCACTAGAGACTGCAGTTCATCTACTGACCACTAGAGGCTGCAGTTCTTCTACTGACCACTAGAGGCTGCAGTTCCTCTGCTGACCACTAGAGGCTGCAGTTCTTCTACTGACCACTAGAGGCTGCACTTCTTCTACTGACCACTAGAGGCTGCAGTTCTTCTACTGACCACTAGAGGCTGCAGTTCCTCTGCTGACCACTAGAGGCTGCAGTTCCTCTACTGACCACTAGAGGCTTCAGTTATTCTACTGACCACTAGAGGCTTCAGTTATTCTACTGACCACTAGAGGCTCCAGTTATTCTACTGACCACTAGAGGCTCCAGTTTCTGCAGTTCCTGGCTCAAATGAAGGGGTCATGGACAGACTTGTTCAGACCTTGATCTTAAGTGAAGGAGGTGGTCCATTCATATGAAACAGGTGTGTTGGCACAGGTGAACACCAAAAACAAGCAGGACAGTGGTACTTGAGGACCAGGATTGAGAAATACTGATCTAACTCATTGTTGGAGCTCAACCCTAGTGGTCACTAGAGGCTGCAGCCTCCAGTGGTCAGTTGAGGAACTGGTTGTTTTGACACTTTCAAATTTCAGAAGTGAGATTCTCCTCTTTTTCCTCCAGGAGCTTTAAAAGCTCTCGTTCAGAGTCGTGACTCCAGCAGAGGAAAATGTGCTTCAGTGAGTCTGAGCAGCACTGAATGAAGCTTTCTGGACCCACATCTCTGAAGTTCAACCTGACAGAAGAGTTCAGGATCAAACTTCCTCCTCAGCCTCTCCATGAGAACCCCGCGGTGCTCAGACACACCAACTACAGCAGAGAGGACACACGTCCAGGAGGAGATGTCCTCCAGAAGAACAAACCATCATTCAGAAGGTCCTGAACCTCAGCTGTATTCCAGCCAGACTGAAACTGATCCTGGTCACCTGCTTCATGATCTTCATGAACTTTTGTGGAATTTCACATTTTCATTTTAAAACTTCTCCATTTTTGGGTAAAATACTGATGATCTTAGAACAGCTGCTCTCCTCACCTCATTGGTATCCCTGCAACATGTATGCTCATTACTACATTGATTATTATTATTGATACTGTTATTATAATTACATCATTAATGATGCTTCATTGGTTTTAATCACCAGTATTGTTGTTGACCTGGAAACTCTGGATGGTTGTTGGAGGTGTGGTTGCGCTGCTGTCAGCAACATGACCGCTAGAGGTCAGTAACCAACCACACAGGAGGGAAGCTGTCAGCAGGACGAGGTAACGCTGCTGCCTCACAGCTGGAAGGGTCCTGGTTCAGACCCGTGTTCTCCAGATCCTCCAGTTTAGTCCTACAGGTTGACTGATGGTTAAACTGCCCCCAGGAGTGACTCTGGGTGTGTAGGTGTTCATCAGGTGACCCCTCCAGGTGTCTGGGACAGACTTCAGAAACTGTCCTGAGCAGGAGGAAGCAGATGTAGATCACATAGACTGTAGCAAAGATCTGGACAAAGCTCCTGTGATGTCAGCAAAGTTACATCATTTCACTTGACCATCTTCTACTAATGTATGATGCTAACTGATATTACTTTACATTATTTACACAAATCTGTCCAAACATCCTACTTTCAGATGCTACTACTAAACCTAAATCCACATCATGTGGTCACTCAGTACTGGACCAAGACCAGTGAGTGGGGGGTTGGCTGTGGTCACCTGCAGGTCAGCCAAGCATCATGGAACTGATGAATACAACCAGTTACCTGTTGATTAGTGGTACAGTTAGTTAACCTGGTCATGAAGGTCCTGAAATGATCTGAGGTGAAGGTTTCTGGACCAGACGATCCAGCTGATGATCTAGATCAGCCTTTATCAACCTTTTTCACCTTTTCACGACACCTTTCAAAAGTGAATAAAATCTCACGACACCCCAGAGTAAAATATAATCCAAAACCACACTGCATCGCTCCCACTGTAAATGCATACGTACCGTTTATTTTGTTTAAATAACCTGAACACGATAACTGCACCAGAGTAGGCTTCAGCAGGAAAGTTTCTTTTCATCCGTGATGTGTTTGTTTCCATCCATCATCCTTGTATTGCCTCATTTTAGCCTTATCGCTAGCAACTACCTTTGCTACCTATGGTGCAGATTCAGAGCTGGTGGATGAAGGCTTGATGAAGAAGTCGGCTCCTCTGTGATGTTCCGTTTCCTGTGGGGCTTTTCTTTTTAGAAAACGATCCATGATGCTGCTAAAACGTTCTCTTTGCTAGGGTTAGGGTTAGGGACAAGTTCAAGTCAGTTAGGGTTAGTTAGAGTTAGTTAGTGTTAGAGTTAGTTAGAGTTAGTTAGGGTTAGTGTTAGTTAGAGTTAGTTATGTTTAGAGTTAGTTAGGGGTAGTTGTGTTTGTGCCGTCGCTCCTCTGAAACCTGCAGCTGCTCTGTAGAGGTCAGAGGTCAGAGGTCAGTCAAACTGGCTGTGAAAGTGTTTGTTTTGGTTTCTCTCTGCAGCTGACCTCAGAGCAGTAAAACGTGAGCTCCTGTCTGAGGAGGGAGGGGCCTCTGGGGGCCGATGATGCTCAGAAGGTCCTCCACACCAGTGGTTCTAGACTGGTGGGTCGTGACCCAAAAGTGGGTTGCAGACCCGTTTTCAGTGGGTCGTGGGCCTTTTCCTGGGGAAGGAAATGCTAAAAAAAAAAAATGTATGTTATTCATACTCCTTAACAGCAGATGGCGATAATGCCCTGTAATGCGAGTTGACACCCGGCAGTTCACACCATAGAAAAAAAGACCTGCAAAGTTTGTTTGAGCAGGCGAAATACAGATACAACGAAGAATATATGAGATATGGATTTTCTTATCATGAAGACAAGGCTCAGTGAGTAGTTATTCAGCTAAAACTATATATTTTTGAGTTCTTTTTGAAACTACTGCTCAGTGGTTGCACTTTTTTATTTCATGTTTGTGGATAAAAGCACTGTTGAGTCTTAAAAATGGCTGTTACTGAAATGTTCTAATTGTTATGTCAGCTTTATGAATAATGCTTAAATAAGTGACTAGATAGTTTTAATAGGAAATTGTTATATATTCAGGAAGTCGGTACTCAGCAAATGCTACATATTTGAGTTCTTTTTGAAACTACTGCTCAGTGGTAGGGCAGCACGGTGGCTTAGTGGTTAGCACTGTTGTCTCACAGCTAAAAGGTTCCTGGTTCGAACCTCGGCGGGGGGGGGGGGGGTCTGGTTTGAACCTCTGCCTTTCTGTGTGGAGTTTGCATGTTCTCCCCGTGCTTGCGTGGGTTTCCTCCAGGTACTCCGGCTTCCTCCCACAGTCCAAAGACATGCAGGTTAGGTTAATTGAGTAATTCTAAATTGCCCGTACGGAGTGAATGGTTGTTTGTCTGTATGTGGCCCTGCGATGGACTGGTGACCTGTCCAGGGTGAACCCCTGCCTTTCGCCCGTAGACGGCTGGGATAGACTCCAGCAGATCCCCGTGACCCTTCAAGGATAAAACGGGTATAGAAAATGGATGGATGGATGGATGCTCAGTGGTTGCACTTTATTTCATGTTTGTGCATGTTGAGTCTGTTAAAAAAAAAAAAAAGGCTGAAGTTACTGAAGTGAAGTGTTTTGGATTTAATTAAAGTGCAGCTAATTGAGCATCAAAGGGAATATTTTCCATTTGAAGTCATTTTGGGTATGCCTGGCATACGTGGGTTTTGGGTATGCCTGGCATACCCAAAATGGCAAAATGGCAAAAACCAAAATGGCATAGTATGCCATTTTGGTTTTTGCCATTTTGGTTCACCAATAAATGTATTTTTTGTGTTGGCATTCTGTGACATTCTATTCTACTATCTCCGATTTAAACTCCAAGATCTTTTCATTCAATAAATTTGAGAAGTTGGAAATTTTCCTTGATTTGGGTCACGGCTTGTCAATTAAGGGTGATGGTGGGTCCTGAAGCCAGACCAGTTGAGAACCACTGCTCCACACTGCTCTGACCTTCAAGAAGAGACCTTCTAAGGAAACTTCTGGAAGTTAGTTCCTGGAGGGAACTATCTGTTGATTCTACTGTCAGTGAAGATTCCACAGAGGTGTCAATCTGAAGCAGTTTTGTTGTAGCTCAGTGGTCCTCCTGCGACCACCTGAAGGACCCTGGTCAACGTTGGACAGGTGGAGTCTTTCTGAAGGTTCTCTAGACCTTCACAGATATACCAGATAAAACCAGAAGTGCTGGAGGGTTAGGGTCCAGACTGGTGGTCCAGACTGATGGTCCAGACTAATGGTCCAGACTGGTGGTCCAGACTCAGACTGGTGGTCCAGACTGGTGGTCCAGAGGGAGACAGGTCTCCTGGTCTGATGTGATGAAGGTTAAGTTCAGTCAGTTTAGTAACAGGAAGTCGTTGCTGAGCTGTGGTCCTCAGACCTGATTATAGGAACGTTCCTGAAGAGACGCAGGAATCTTCCACCAGGCTGAACGAGCTCCTGGTGCTGATGCTGCATGTGAACATATATGTGGACGCCTCAACACACACCCTTTAAACAGGAAAGACGCCATCTGTCCTCCTGAGAGACATCCAACAAAGAAGAAGTGATTTAGGTTCCTGCAACAGTTGGTGGGTCAGTGAATGCAGCACGGAGGACAGAGCAGCTGCTGGTGTGGAGGCTCGCCATCTGCTGGCTGTAAAACACTCTGACCTCCGCTGGACCAGAGGTCACCCTCCTTCAGCAGCTCAGCTGTAGATCTGCAGCCGTGGACAGGTTTACGTCTTCTGTGAGAAGTCTGTATCATGAATGAAGGGAAACTGGAGCAGCTGCTGGATCACAGAGAGTCCAGACGTACACTTCTGCAGAAACACGAGAACATCAGAGAGAATTCATCAACCAGCCAACTCACATCTACATCAACAGGAAGAACTTTATCCATCAGTCAGCTGCTTTAGCTTTCTCCTAGCTCAGGATAATCACTCACTTTACTTTATATTTATTTTCTGCCTTTTTTTTTCATAAGTTTACACCTCGAAGATCCCTGAAAGGATTTTCCATGAGCAGCTCGGCTCCGTTACCCTGGTGGAGTTGTTGAATCATCTCAGGATTCCAGCTGGACCTGCTGTGACCTCCTGGTCCTGGGACCTTCTGTTGTTTCAGTGGAGACGTATAATAACTGCTACAGTGAGCATGACTGACCTCATCCTTTGTCCACAGATCCTTCCAGACCAACCACAGCCAGTCATGGTGGACTGTTAGTTCAAGAAGACATTACACTACAACCACAAAAAGTCAAAATGATGCTAAAATCATAACAGCAATGATGAGCTGTCAATCAAACTGCTTCAAATGATGTCTGGGCGGTCAGCTTTATTCCTTAAGATAAATTTATCTCATATGCTACAAAAAGATTAACCCCTTACAGATGTAAGACCTGGAGAAAAAGGCTGTAAATATGTTTAATTCTGCTGCGAAGATGGTCCTTTTAAACTTAGTGGTCAGTAAAGAAACTGCAGTGTCTAGTGGTCCGTAGAGGAACTGCAGCCTCTAGTGTTCAGTAGAGGAACTGCAGTCTCTAGTGTTCAGTAGAGGAACTGCAGTCTCTAGTGTTCGGTAGAGGAACTGAAGTCTCTAGTGTTCAGTAGAGGAACTGCAGTCTCTAGTGTTCGGTAGAGGAACTGAAGCCTCTAGTGGTCGTAGAGGAACTGCAGTCTCTAGTGTTTAGTAGAGGAACTGCAGTCTCTAGTGGTCAGTAAAGAATCTGCAGTCTCTAGTGGTCAGTAGAGGAAATGCAGCCTCTAGTGTTCAGTAGAGGAACTGCAGTCTCTAGTGTTCAGTAGAGGAACTGCAGCCTCTAGTGGTCGGTAGAGGAACTGCAGTCTCTAGTGTTCAGTAGAGGAACTGCAGCCTCTAGTGGTCGGTAGAGGAACTGAAGTCTCTAGTGTTCAGTAGAGGAACTGCAGCCTCTAGTGTTCAGTAGAGGAACTGCAGTCTCTAGTGTTTGGTAGAGGAACTGCAGTCTCTAGTGTTCGGTAGAGGAACTGCAGCCTCTAGTGTTCGGTAGAGGAACTGCAGCCTCTAGTGATCGGTAGAGGAACTGCAGTCTCTAGTGTACGGTAGAGGAACTGCAGTCTCTAGTGTTCGGTAGAGGAACTGCAGTCTCTAGTGTTCGGTAGAGGAACTGCAGTCTCTAGTGGTCGGTAGAGGAACTGCAGTCTCTAGGGGTCGGTAGAGTAACTGCAGCCTCTAGTGTTCAGTAGAGGAACTGCAGCCTCTAGTGTTCAGTAGAGGAACTGCAGTCTCTAGTGGTCGGTAGAGGAACTGCAGTCTCTAGTGGTCGGTAGAGGAACTGCAGTCTCTAGTGTTCAGTAGAGGAACTGCAGTCTCTAGTAGTTGGTAGAGGAACTGCAGTCTCTAGTGTTCAGTAGAGGAACTGCAGCCTCTAGTGTTCAGTAGAGGAACTGCAGCCTCTAGTGTTCCGTAGAGGAACTGCAGTCTCTAGTGTTCAGTAAAGAAACTGCAGTCTCTAGTGTTCAGTAGAGGAACTGCAGTCTCTAGTGGTCGGTAGAAGAACTGCAGCCTCTAGTGGTCGGTTGAGGAACCGCAGCCTCTAGTGGTCGGTAGAGGAACTGCAGCCTCTAGTGGTCGGTAGAGGACCTGTTACATCCTGGATGATCTTCAGTCTCAAGGTTGGGATCCTGCTACTGGGTTTGAACTGATCTGGGTTAGGGTTAGTCTCTGGTTGGGGGCTGACCCCATGTGGGTCAGTTAGGGTTACTTCATCCTGAAAGTGATGACGCTTTTAGACAGGTTCGACTCCATCTCCATTCTTTAATCAAGAAGGAAACCTGCTCTGCTGGATTCGTTTCACTTCAGTATCTCTCTATCTCAAACACATTAAATGACCTCATGTCCCCCTTTGGTCTCTGTGTGCCCCCTTCAGGACCCGGCCTACGCATCCTTCCTGCTCAACAAGCTTCAGCGCCTGCAGTGGCCTCGCCGTGGCCGCCATGCTGCCTCCGATGCCCGGTGTGAGGTCTGTGGCACCGCCTTCCAGCAGTTGAGGCGTTTCGCTCTACGCCGGGCTCTGGGTGCCAGCAGGGAGATGACGCCCCGCCCCACCGCCCCCAGCACCCCTTCAACCACCACCCCATCCGCCTGCGGCCCCCTGACTTTGGAGAGGGAGCAGCTGCCAGTCAAGCAGCAGAGATGGACATTTGATGAGCAGCAGCGAGGGGGCGGGGCTGCGTGGAGGTGGGGAGGAGTACATAGCACTTATTTGGGAGGGGGTGGAGCCAAAGGACTAGCCACAGTCACACCCCTAAATGCACAAAACTACCTGGAAGGGGTGTGGAGGGTCTCCTGCTGCCCACCTGAACTTCAACACCCTACGGTAAGATGGAGGGACAAAACATCTGCTCCGATGGAGATGATGAGGATGATGGTGATGGTGATGGTGATGATGGTGATGATGATGATGGTGATGGTGATGGTGATGATGATGGTGATGATGATGGTGATGGTGATGGTGATGGTGATGATGGTGATGATGATGGTGATGGTGATGGTGATGATGATGATGATGGTGATGAAAATGATGGTGATGGTGATGGTCTGAGAAGTTCCTCCTCAGGTCTGTTGAAGCTCCTCCACAGGTCTGAGATGCTCCTCCTCAGGTCTGTGGAGCTTCTCCTCAGGTCTGTTGAAGTTCCTCCTCTGGTCTGTGAAGCTCCTCCTCAGGTCTGTTGAAGCTCCTCCTCTGGTTTGAGATGCTCCTCCTCAGGTCTGTGAAGCTCCTCCTCAGGTCTGAGAAGCTGCTCCTCAGGTCTGAGAAGCTCCTCCTCAGGTCTGTTGAAGCTCCTCCTCAGGTTTGAGAGGCTCTTCCTCAGGTCTGTTTAAGCTCCTCCTCTGGTTTGAGATGCTCCTCCTCAGGTCTGAGAAGCTGCTCCTCAGGTCTGAGAAGCTCCTCCTCAGGTCTGTTGAAGCTCCTCCTCAGGTTTGAGAGGCTCTTCCTCAGGTCTGTTTAAGCTCCTCATCAGGTCTGAGATGCTTCTCCTCAGGTCTGTTGAAGTTCATCCTTAGGTCTGTTGAAGCTCCTCCTCAGGTCTGTTGAAGCTCCTCCTCAGGTCTGAGAAGATCCTCCTCCTCCTCAGGTCTGTTGAAACTCCTCCTCAGGTCTGTTCAAGCTCCTCCTCAGGTCTGAGAAGCTCCTCCTCAGGTCAGTTGAAGCTCCTCCTCAGGTCTGAGAAGCTCCTCCTCAGGTCTGTTGAAGCTCCTCCTCAGGTCTGTTGAAGCTCCTCCTCAGGTCTATTGAAGCTCCTCTTCAGGTCTGTTGAAGCTCCTCCTCAGGTCTGAGAAGCTCCTCCTCAGGTCCGTTGATGCTCCTCCTCAGGTCTGAGAAGCTCCTCAGGTCTTTTGAAGCTCCTCCTCAGGTCTGTTTAAGCTCCTCCTCAGGTCTGTGAAGCTCCTCCTCAGGTCTGTTGAAGCTCCTCCTCAGGTCCGTTGAAGCTCCTCCTCAGGTCTGAGAAGCTCCTCAGGTCTGAGAAGCTCCTCCTCAGGTCTGTTTAAGCTCCTCCTCAGGTCTGAGAAGCTCCTCCTCAGGTCTCTCTCTGCCATCATCTCCCAGTAATCCTGTTAGCCAGTCAGGTGTGTCACAGTCACATGGTCAGCCTCCTCCTGTTGCCACGGCGATCCAGCGTTAACCAGGACACAGAGCTTCAGCTCCTGAAGATGAGGAGATGTCCTCCAGTCAGACCCTCAGACTATCAGTCACCTACCGACAAACCAGAACATGAAGGCCACTCCCACCTGAGCAGAACACCAGTCCAACGCCACCCAGCTAAGAAACCACAGAACACAAGCTCCACGTTTTACTGAGACTTAAAATGCTTTACAAGAACTGTTGGACATTTTTGTTCAAAAGTCTCAATTCTTTGAAATTTGAGGTTTTATAGCAAAAATTTGTGGCTCATTTTATACAAAAAGGTTGTATATTATATTATTTTATTTTATTTTATATAATGTTGTAGTATGTTTATCTGATCTTATTTAATGTTATTTTATTTTAATTTAATCCCTGTTCTCTGATGTCTGTCAACGTCCTTCACGCCTCCTGCTCTCTTGGCTCCAGACTCGTCTCCTCCTGTCTTAAGGAGACCACGTGTCTCCCTGCAGGAAGCATCACGTTTCTGGACGTGTCTCAGCTCCCTGGACAGTTGTCCCGCTCCTCTGCCAGTAACGAGCTTGTCCTCTGGACCGTTGTCCCGCTCCTCTGCCAGTAACGAGCTCGTCCTCTGTGTCTCGTCCTCTGGACAGTTGTCCCGCTCCTGCCAGTAACGAGCTCGTCCTCTGTGTCTCATCCTCCAGGCTCTGGCTGCTGAGGCGGGTCATGTGACCACCGCGGGTCCGGCCCAGGACGTCCCCGTTAAACCAGCGGCCCACAGCATCGGCACCCAGACCAGCCAGCCTCCATCTGCTGCAGCCGCCTTCTTCAGCAGGTCAGTGTCTGCAGAACAGTAACACCTGAGTTCCTCCCAGATCTACCTGAGAGCAGGACAGTTACACCTGAGTTCCTCCCAGATCTACCTGAGAGCAGGACAGTTACACCTGAGTTCCTCCCAGATCTACCTGAGAGCACCACTAGAGGCTGCAGTTCCTCTACTGGCCGCTAGAGGCTGCCCTTCCTCTACTGACCACTAGAGGCTGCAGTTCCTCTACTGACCACTAGAGGCTGCAGTTCCTCTATGACCACTAGAGGCTGCAGTTCCTCTACTGACCACTAGAGGCTGCGGTTCCTCTACTGACCACTAGAGGCTGCAGTTCCTCTACAGACCACTAGAGGCTGCGGTTCCTCTACTGACCACTAGAGGCTGCACGAGGCTGCGGTTCCTCTACTGACCACTAGAGGCTGCGGTTTCCTCTACTGACCACTAGAGGCTGCGGTTCCTCTACTGACCACTAGAGGCTGCGGTTCCCCTACGACCACTAGAAGCTGCAGTTCCTCTACCGACCACTAGAGGCTGCAGTTCCTCTACTGACCACTAGAGGCTGCGGTTCCTCTACAACCACTAGAGGCTGCGGTTCCTCTGCTGACCGCTAGAGGCTGCAGTTCCTCTACTGACCACTAGAGGCTGCAGTTCTTCTATTGACCACTGGAGGCTGCAGTTCCAGTAGAGGCTTAGCAGTTCAGGTCTTCATAGACAGATTTACATCAATAACAACTGAATGTGGAATTTATTCAAACTTATCAGGTAATATTTAATGAAACTACTATTTTATCTAGAATTAGCATTGATGGGGGTCATTTAGGAACTTAGGAGTGAATTTGGAGGTTAAACAGGTTTTGTTGCTGGATCTTCATCAGGGCTCGTTTTCAGTCCAACAGCAGTCTGTAAATATTCAGCAGTTCTATAAAAAGACCTGAACCAAGTCTGGATGTGAACTTGTTCCAGTGAAATGTAGATTTTGACCTCCATCTCACACTGCAGTCGTGCTGGGAAGCGATTATTCTCCCTCCAGCGTGAACCTGTTTGATCAGCTCAGACGTCCACGGCCTGGTGGTGCTGCTGTAATCCTCAGACAGCTTCCTGTCAGCAGCTAACAGGAGCTGTAATTGTTGCTGAGGAGGCTGAAACGCTCCAGCGCTCAGCTTTAATTCCTGCTGTCAGACGGCTGAAGGAGGAAATTAAAATGCTGGACGTGCTTGCAGACCTGCATCCAGGTTCCAGCCTGTTTTCATCCCAGGAATGTAATTTACCAGAGGAGGAAGCTCTCTTCACCATCTGAGATATAAAATCCTCCCTCTTCCTCAGAGGGAGCTGAGTCTGGAGACTCCTGTTGGACTCCTCCATTACTGGAGCTGAGGTCACTGACGGAGGTCAAAGGTCCATGGTGGTTGGGTTCTGGGGGGTCTGGGGGGGTCTGGAGACTGTACTGGACCTGCTGGAGACTGGACTGATCCACCAGGACCTGCTGTGGACCAGACTGATCCAACAGGACCTGCTAGAGCCCAGACTGAACCACCAGAACCTGCTGGAGACTGGACTGATCCACCAAGACCTGCTGGAGACTGGACTGATCCACCAGGACCAACTGGAGACCAGACTGGACCTGCTGGAGACCAGACTGATCCACCAGGACCTGCTGGAGACTGGACTGATCCACCAGGACCAACTGGAGACCAGGCTGGACCTGCTGGAGACCAGACTGATCCACCAGGACCTGCTGGAGACCAGACTGATCTGACAGGACCTGCCGGAGACTGGACTGATCCACCAGGACCTGCTGGAGACCAGGTTTTCCTCTGAGCTCCAGTTCTGGTCTCAGCAGAAGTGGTCGTGTGTGAGGATGTTGGTAGATGCTGATATGAGGTCTGAACGTGGAAGTTGGTCCCAGATGCAGTGAAAATGGAAACGTATTGTGAACGTGGACTGACACAGGTATCTGCTGACAGAAGCTAATGTGGTCCGGCTTCTGTCCCTCTGAGCTTCCTGCTGTCACTGAACATCTGCATGGTGTTTTCTGTCTCCACAGCTCAGGCCTCAGCTCTGAAGCTGATGATCCTCATCATGTTCACTTGTCTTCATCTAGATTTTTCTGCACAAACATCTCCAACAGAATCTAGACCTGAATCTAGACCTGATGACCTGCTCTCCTTTGATGGTCCATGAATCTAGACCTGAATCTAGACCTGAATCTGGACTTGATGAGCTGCTCTCCTCTGGTGGTCCGTGAATCTAGACCTGAATCTAGACCTGATGACCTGATCTATGGTCATGAATCCTGATGACTCTGACCTGATCCCCTGCTCTCCTTTGATGGTCCATGAATCTAGACCTGAATCTGGATCTGACTCTGGACCTAATGAGCTGCTCTCCTGTGTTGGTCCATGAATCTAGACCTGAATCTGGATCTGACTCTGGACCTGATGAACTGCTCCCCTTTGATGGTCCATGAATCTCGACCTGAATCTAGACCTGATGACCTGCTCTCCTTTGATGGTCCATGAGAATCGACCTGAATCTAGACCTGATGACCTGCTCTCCTTTGATGGTCCATGAATCTAGACCTGAATCTAGACCTGAAGACCTGATGACCTGCTCTCCTGATTGATGGTCCTGAATGAATCTAGACCTGAATCTGACCTGAATCCTGGACCTGATCTAGATGAATCCTGCTCCTGATGATGGTCCATCTGACTGAATCTAGCGAATCTGACCTGAATCTGGACCTGATGACCTGCTCTCCTGTGATGGTCCATGAATCTCGACCTGAATCTAGAGCTGATGACCTGCTCTCCTGTGTTGGTCCATGAATCTAGACCTGAATCTGGACCTGAATGTGGACCTGATGAGCTACACTCCTGTGGTGGTCCATGAATCTAGACCTGAATCTAGACATGAATCTGGACCTGAATGTAGACCTGAATCTGGACCTGATTCTGTGGACTGCATCTACATTGACACCAGGTCTGTCAGATAAACGTCTGAACTCAACTGAACCTCATACATGGTCCAAATATCTTCTAAAACCTTCTAAACCTGTCCACAATGGTTCTGCTGATACCAGAACCATCATTGACTTGAATGGCTTCATTCACAGTGTCGTTCTACAACTGTCTCACATTCTGTGGATCCTGGTCTTCAGACCTCTGACCTGGACCTGCTTTGTCTCTTGGCTGCTCCTGAACCTTCTGTCCATAAAGGTCATGAGTGTCCACACACCCTTCAATGTTCTCAGCAGACTCCAGGGGGCTGTTGGGGGTCAGGGTTGGGTTGGGTCTGTCAAGACCAGGACCAGGACCAGAAACTAGACTCTGATTCATCAGACCTGGCTGTGGTCCCACCACGGTCAATGGTGGTACCAGAGAAGGTCCTGCTGTTGTAGCTGAACCAGGAACCCACCAACACCCCCCCCATCAGACTCCAGGGCAGCTGTTGGGGGTCAGGGTTGGCAGTCTGTCAAGACCAGGACCAGGGCCCAGAAACCCACCAGGGTCCCACCACAGTCAATGGTGGTACCAGAGAAGAAGGTCCTGCTGTTGTAGCTGAACCAGGAACCCACAACAACCCCCCCCCCCCCCCCCCCCCCCCCCCCCCATCAGAGGTCTTTGAAGTCCAGCAGTGGAGGGTGTCAGACGTCTCATGAAGTATTCATGACGAGCGTGTCAGCGGCCAGAGGGCGGGGCCAAGAGAAGACCGAGGGGAGAGATGGGAGGGAGGGTGGGACGCAGACAGACGGAGGGGGAGGGGAGGGGAGGGGGAAGGGGGAGGGGAGGAGCGCTGGAGCTCCGTCGGTGTTTCCCAGCAACAGCACAATCCAGACGCTTCATTCTACCTCTTGTTGGAGTCCTTCACCCTCCTCTGCTGCTGCCGCCTCCTTTCATCCCTCCATCTCTGCCTCTCCAGGAGGAGGAGAGGGAGGAGGGAGAGGGAGGGGGGAGAGGGAGGAGGGAGGAGAGGGAGGAGGAGGGGAGGGAGGAGGGGAGTGGAACAGCATTGCGATACAGACGGCAGGAACAGACCGAGGAGCTGCAGGAGAGAAGAGGAGGAGGTAAAGAAACAGGTCATAACAGAAGAGGAGAGGGTGAAGGATGGACACAGAGGGGAGGAAAGGAGGAGAGGGTGACTGATGGAGAGAAGAGAGGGAGAGAGGATGAGGAAGGCAGGAAAAGATGGTTGATTAATCAAAGAAAAGAGGGATAAAAGGAGGGAAACCAAGGATTTGATGAGAGGTGGATCGAGAGATCTGCAGGAAGATTTAGAGGTGGAGGTGTGACGGATGGACAGATGGACGGATGGACAGATGGATGGAATGACCAGCTGAATCTCTGCAGAACTTTATCGTTGGTTCCTGGAAACTTCTGGGACACTGACTGATGCTGCACGTGGACGGATGGACAGATGGACAGATGGATGGACGGTTCAGGGACACAGCAGATGAGAGGAACCTGTTGGACTGAAGACGTCTTCTGAACTTTGGGATGTGGTTTCATGGAAACGACAGAAGAATGAAGTGATGAAGACTGAGGAGCATTCTCCAGTCTTCAGTTCAGGAGGAGATTCTGGTTCAGGTCTCAGTGACTCCTGAGCTGATGTTCTGGTTGGAGTCAGAGGGATCATTGACTCTTGGAGCATCTGAAACCATTTGAACACAGATCACCTTCAGAACATCTGGACCCTGCAGGAGTTCTTAAAGGATCCGGATCCCGCTGACCCGTTGGAAGGTTTTGGGTTCTGTTCAGACCTCTCTGAGATCTAAGAGGACTTCGGTTCTGTGGAGAAGGTTGGATCCTGGAACAGATTTCCCTCAGTCAGCGTCGGGTTCTTGATCCGGATTAAATCTCCATGATGATGAATGAGGACCAGGAGACGTCTGGAGGGAGGTGACTGGGCTGATGATGGACTGGAAGGAAGCGTGAGTAGAAAAGTTTGAAGTAGGTTGTAGAGAGTTTGAACGCCTGAACGAGGTGAAGAAGCTATTGGTGCTACAGGGCTCGTTAACATTTATGTGGGCTCGTAAAGTAAAACAGTTTCATGACTCTGAGCTCTTCCAGCTGTCAGACGCCCTCAGAGCTTCAGGAACTGATTAGTAGATCATCTGAGGCTCTGGATGATGAATCCTGAAGACTTCTGCTCCTGGTTTCTGAACCTGAATCTGCTGCTCTATAGAGTTACATTAAAAAAGTCCTGCATTTGACACATTTATCTCCAGATTTCAGCTGCTAAAAAACAAAATACTTAACTGAGGTTTTTGTCTTTATTGAAGTGATACATAGAAATACGGACCTGGATTAAACTCACTGGAGGGTGCAGTTCCTCTACTGACCACAAGAGAGTGTAGTTCCTCTATTGACCATTAGAGGCCGCAGTTCTTCTACCGACAACTAGAGGTTGCAGTCTCTCTACTGACCACTAGAGGCCGTAGTTCCTCTATTGACCACTAGAGGCTGCAGTTCCTCTACAGACCACTAGAGGCGGTAGTTCCTCTATTGACCACTAGAGGCTGCAGTTCCTCTACAGACCACTAGAGGCTGTAGTTCCTCTACAGACCACTAAAGGCTGCAGTTCCTCTACAGAACATTAGAAGCTGCAGTTCCTCTACAAACCACTAGAGGCTGCAGTTCCTCTATTGACCACTAGAGGCTGCATTTCCTCTACAAACCACTAGAGGCTGCAGTTCCTCTATTGACCACTAGAGGCTGCATTTCCTCTACAAACCACTAGAAGCTGCAGTTCCTCTACAAACCACTAGAGGCTGCAGTTCCTCTATTGACCGCTAGAGGCTGCAGTTTCTCTACCGACAACTAGAGGCTGCAGTTCCTCTACCGACCACTAGAGGCTGCAGTTCCTCTGCCGACCACTAGAGGCTGCAGTTTCTCTACCGACAACTAGAGGCTGCAGTTCCTCTACCGACCACTAGAGGCTGCAGTTCCTCTACCGACCACTAGAGGCTGCAGTTTCTCTACCGACAACTGGAGGCTGCAGTTCCTCTACCGACCACTAGAGGCTGCAGTTCCTCTACCGACAACTAGAGGCTGCAGTTCCTCTACCGACCACTAGAGGCTGCAGTTCCTCTATTGACCACTAGAGGCTGCAGTTCCTCTGCTGACCACTGGAGGCAGGTCTCTTTCTGTATGTGCCAGGGTTCCAAACCATCACGCCTCCACCACCGTGCTTGTCAGTGGGTCTGAGGTGTTCCTGGTATCCTCCAAACATGGCTCTGGTTTCTGGTCTCATTGTTCCAGAGGTCTGCTAGTTTGGTCAGATCCAGTTTTGACTGAGTCCTAACAGCAACAACTAGCTGCCTCTTCCATCAGCAGAACCAGTGATGATCTGTCAGTCAAACAGCATCAGATAACATCTAGGTATCTGATTGGTCAGCTTTATTATTTAATATAAATTATTCTGGTGTGGTGCAAAGAAATTCACTCCTGTACAGTTGGTTTTTGAATCCATCAATGGAGACCAACACTGACTTCTGTTCAATATGTTTAATTGTCCTCCTTTAACATGGGAGTCAGCGGGGACCTGCTCAGTCCTGGACCACCACCTAGTGGTCAGTAGAGGAACTGCAACATAACGTAGTTCCTGGATGAGCTTCAGTCGGAGCCGATGGCCCTTTAACTGGATGTCATCATGTCTCATGCTGGACACAACTCTAAACCTCAGACTGAGTCTGCTGTCCCTCTACAGACGGTCCCTGTCCCAAGCCTGGACAAATGTGGACGGTGGTGTAGAGATGGTAGAGGAAACCAACCATGATCAGATCAAAACAAAGCCAAAGGAATGAGCCACCGAGGCCTGAAGGCTCTAGAATAGAGCTCCTGGTGTTTTTGATAAATCTGCTGGGACGTCCACTCATGTCTTGAATGTCTTCCACATGTGAATAATCTTTCTCTCCAGCAAACATCTGGTTGGAGCAAAAACAACTTCTTCTGCAGGATTTGAGAGTTGCAGCTCCGGTCAGGAGGTCCTCAGGATGACACACATCCCCCCTTCTTCACATTATTTCTGTTCATTAACTGGTGATATGGAGAAATCACGTTGTAGTAGTTTTCTTCTCGCTCAGTTGTGGGTCTGAAACCTCAGAAGAAGCCTGGCTGGACCTCTGGTCAGGTTTTAAATGTGGTTTCTGTGGTGCAGGTTTACTTCCAGCAGTGAAGCTAAATGTTGGTGCGTCCACGTAGCAGAATAACAAAACACTGAGGTGAATCCCTGCAGGCTGCTCTCTCCGTCCTTCACGGAGGCTGAGATTACAGGCCCTGGTCCCTGATTGGCCTCGCTGGGGAGAATGGAGGGATGAGGAGGAGGACGAGAGCAGGCAGTCGCTCCTCTATAAAGATCCGGTCCCCTGTAATCCAATCCTGCTCCTGCTTCTGTTTGTTGTCCTGCAGAACTGCAGCATTTATTAACTGACAGAACCAGGAAACGAGAGAAAACAGAGCAGATATGAACAAATTCAGACTTCAGTGGTCATTCTGGAGAAGAAGATGATAACTGACCTGGTGTCTGATGAAGACGCTCAGGAGTCATTTTCAGCACCAGTTCTAATTTCAGTTCTGCCAGCACTCTTTGAGGTGTGTTTGGAAGTCTAGTTAGTAGAGGACCTGCAGCCTCTAGTGGCCGGTGGAGGAACTGCAGCCTCTAGTGGTCGGTGGAGGAACTGCAGCCTCTAGCGGTCAGAAACAACCAACCACTGAACCATCTCAGGTCGTCTGGTGACAGATTTTTAATTATTTAAAGAGTGAGAAGATTCAAAGACTCGAAGGGTTCATTGTCTTATTCACGTAAAAACAAGTTCTCTGTCCAATAAAATTCTTGCTTAGTTTTCCACACAAATGTCAGTAATAAAAATAAGTATAAAAAATACAATATGAAAATGCAATAAATGTAAGAAAACAAATGCAGAGCAGAAATAAATATTTGATATGGAGTGTTTGCTATTTACATGTGCAAGCTATTCAGATTATTGTGTGCAGATGTGCAGTGGTGAAGTGGACACTGAGGTGGACACTGATCCCTGTCAGCTGTTCAGAGGAGAATAATGAGTTTTTCAGCCTGGAGACTCCACCTCTCACACTTCTGGACCTCCAGCCTGAGGGTAGAAGTCCAACAGTCCATGTTGTGGGTGTGGGGGGTCTTTGGGTCTGGAGGTGGGGGGGTCTTTGGGTCTGGAGGCAGCTCTCCTGTAGACTCTTGCCCCTTTTCCACTAGTACCTACTCGGCGCGGCTCGACTCGACTCGGCCCCGCTTTGGAGGTTTTCCACTAGGTCATAGTACCGGCTCGGCCCTCCTTTTTTCGTACCCATTTGGCTGGGGTTCTATCCGGGCTGAGTCGGGCCGAGAATACAACGTCACCACGCCGCGGGCCATTGATTGGCCAGAGAGCAACGCGACTCCTCCACACCCGCCATATTCAAAACTCAGCAACAACAAACTCAACAGCGATTTTACTTTACCTGTAATTGTCTACTTCACAAAACGAAGAATGGCCGGCAAGTCTACTCCATGGTCGAATGACGAACGACGTCCTCCATTGTTATGGTCGCAAACGTGACCAGAGTTGCCGCATATAAAACACGTCACTGCGTTTCAGGCCACCTTACCATGAAGGCCCCACCCACATCGAGGTGGTACTGACTACAGTGGAAAACCACTGAGACCGAGTCGATTCGAGCCGGGTCTAGTCGAGCCGCGCCGAGTAGGTACTAATGGAAAAGGGGCATCTGTGGTGGTAGATCCTCTGCAGTGGACTCCTGCTGATCTTCTCAGCGTCCTAATCGCCCTCTGCAGGCGTCTACGGTCCACAGCTGTAGAAGCTGTTTGAGGATCTTGGACAACAGGCCAAACTTCCTCAGAAAATGCAGCTGTTGTTGGACCTTCTTAATCAGATGTAATGTGTTCAGTGTCCAGATGAAGTCCTCAGTGATGAGGACACCCAGGTACCCTCTCCACTTCAAACTCCTGAATAAACAGCAGTTGATGAAGTTTTCTCTCCTTCTTCATGTCCACTATCATCTCCTTTGTCTTGTCTGTGTTGAGGGACAGGTTGTTGTCCTCAGGGTTAGGGTTAGAGGTGGCTGGTCAAGCTACTAGACCAGCCACCTCCCTCCTGTAGGCCGCCTCAACATCTCCAGTGATGCGTCCCATCACTGCAGTGTCATCCGTGAACTTCAGGATGATGTTGTCTTTGTGGGAAGATACAGTTGTGGGTGGACAGAGTGTAGAGAATGGGGCCGAGGACACATCCCTGAGGAGTGCCAGTGCTGGTAATAATGCTGGCCGAAGTCCTGTTACCAGTCCTGACTGACTGGGGCCTGCCAATCAGAAGGTCTAGGAGCCAGAGAGCAGAGATGGGATCTGAGGTGGACCAGCACCACTCTCTCAAAACATCTGGTGATGATTGGAGTGGACTGCCTGTAGTCGTTGAGACAGGTGGGTGAGGTTTCTTGGTAGGGGGAACAATCGTTGTGGTCTTGAAGCAGATGTTGAATATGGAGGTCAGGCAGCTCATTAGCACGGGCTCTGAAGGTCCGGCCCAGATGTTATCTGATCCTGTAGTTGGTGATGTGCTGCAGGTCTTGATGGAGGTCGGTCTCTGGTGATGGAGACACCCCAACGGTCAAGTCCTAATACCCTGGACCCCTGCTGAGGGACGCCCTTCTACTGGTTCTAAAATCACTCCCAGTGGACGTATCAGGGACTCTGTGTCCTCCTCAAGGACACATTTACAGATTCAGGATCGATCCACTGAGTTTTAGAGGACGACCCACTGACCCTCTGACCTCAGCAGTGACACTTCAGTTTAAAAGTTGGTAAGAACCAGGACGTTCACAACCAATGAACCTCCAGACAAACCTGTTTAATTTGGCCCCCAGGGTTTAGTCTTATTTTATTAATTTTTATCAAATATATGTATATTGTTTTCATACGGCTTAGAATAATCAGATACTACTGAGTGTCCAGAACAACGGGGTGTCAGAACCATGACGTGGATCCTTCAGGAGCCAACGTTTGTACCTGTTTCTGGTCCTGATGGTTTCTCTGTTGACTGGTTTGATGGTCTAACTGGTTCCATCGGTTTTCAGCTCTGGACCTTCCAGAAGAACGTTCGTGGCTGAGTCTCCTTGTCTCTTGTCTTCAGGGCGGCTCAGAAGCTCAGTCTGTCCCGCAGGAAGAAGTCCCGGCCGGGCCCCCGCTCCCCGCCCACCGAGGCCCCGGGGCCGCTGTCGGGGCCGCCGCTGCTGTACACCGGGGGGTTCAGCGGGGCCCTGCAGCTGTCGCTGCCCGCCGTCCCGCCATGTCTGCTCCGAGCTGGTTCCAAGGTGAAGGACACGCCCGGGATGGGGAAGGTGAGACGTCCCTAATTAGAGGGTCCAGAAGTTTCCTGGTGTTTCCTGCAGGAAGTGATTCCAGCGCCTCCATGACAGCCTCAGAGCTCGTCCTGAGATGTCTTTAACAGAAATAATAAATGATCTGCACCTTCTTGACCTACAGGTGTGGACTCTCAGTCCTCCAGGTGACTCTCAAAGGTTTGAATCCAGGCAGCTGGAGGTCAAACCAGGGGCATGGGACCTGTAACATGGTTGGTCCTTTCAGCTGTTAGGGTTAGGGTTAGGGGTTAGGGGTTAGGGGTTAGGGTTTAGGTTAGTTTACCAGTTTAGGAGCTGGTAGGACCCTGAGACTTGTGGTGGTATCGTGATTCTGCTTCAACAGTATCAATATAAACACCACAGAGTTATGAAAACCAAACTAGAGGATCAAGATCCATGTGGACGGAGTTGAGATGGTTGGCTTGAAGTTCTCAATGTTCGGTGGTTGATTCCAGAGACGTGCCAACGGTGGAGGACCCATAAATCCAACCTGGACCCACTAATATAAACCATCTACTGGTTCTAGCATTATACCAACGTTCTGCAGCAGTTTAACTCCATCCTCATCACAGTGAATGTTCTCAAGACCCCCAGGACCCCCAACACTTATGAGCACTGTCAGCTCACCTGGAGACATGAGATGACCTTAATTAGATTAATTACTTCACCTGTAGATCAACCACCAGTCTGCTCATGTCTGTCCATCTGTGTCTCCTGGACGTCTCCAGTTCAGGATAATAGTGTCAGATAAACTTCTGAACTGAACTTCTCCTCATACATTCACATCTCTTCTAGATGTTTCCACAGAGCCTCCACAGCTTATGAGCTTTATTTTGAAAATCCACCTGTGACGGTTTTAAAATGTATTTAAAAATCAGTTCACATGCTTTGATCTTGAATAAATGTTCAAGATAAAACACTCAGAGCTCCAGCAGCTCATCTTCATGATGAAGGTTACCAAAACAGATTTTATTTTTAATAAAATCTTTAAACTGTAAATGTTTTCATCAGTCTGACAGAAACATCACTTCCCTTCTTCCCTACAAAATAAGAAATTTGGTTTTTATGTCCGTTCATTCACTCACTCCTTCTTCTCCATCCTTCCTTCGTCTCCATCGTTCCCTTGTCTCCATGGTGTTGATGGGGCTCGGTCTCTCAGGAGACTCATCACGGTGACGTTCAAACAGGAAGTCGTCCCTCCAGATACCTTTTACTGTAACATTTCAAATGAAAACATTCAGTAATGAAAGAGAAGAACAACATCTATCCTGGTCACCAGTCGTTCATAGCAGACCACCCTAACGTATCTGGCTGGAACCGGTCCTACTGACGGGTCAGGACACCCAGAATATAAGACAAAGAACAAAGACTTTCACTGGTTCAGATCTTACCCATAATTCCAGTGTTGTGGTTTTACCTGAACTCCACTCATGTGATCTGTCACAGTCATCAACACAAGTCACCACCAGGTGATTTTATGGTCAGTTCTTTCATTCTTCATTCCAGTTTTAATGCTGAACCAAATGCTTATGACAAACGAGACCGTCATTGACAGTTAAAGATGGACTTCCTGTCTGACGTGGACTTCCTGTCCGTCTGCAGGTGCGGGTCATGGTGCGGATCTGCTCGGTCCACAGCAGTGAGTCCTCAGAGTCCATGTCCTTCCTGAAGGTGGACAGCAGGAAGAAGCAGCTGACTCTCTGCGAGGCAGCAGCCGGCGGACTGTCCCAGCGGCGCTCCTCTGCATCAGCGCCGAAGACCTTCACCTTTGACGCCGTGTTCTCTCAGGACGCGTCACAGGTGGGCTGAACTCTGATTGGACGGTCCTCCAGCTCAGTCTGTGAAACATGTCGTTAGCTGCTGTAATGTGATTGGTTAGTTGGTTGGGTTGAGACCGGATCTCTTTCCTGATAGGCTGAGGTGTGTTCAGGGACACTGACGGAGGTCATCCAGTCAGTGGCGAACGGCGCCGACGGCTGCATCTTCTGCTTCGGACACGCCAACCTGGGTAATGATTAACGTTTTTCACAACCGTACCGTTTATTCTCACATGCAATTTAATTCCTACATTGACTCCGCCCTTCCCAGGTAAGACGTACACCATGATTGGTCGGGAGTGCTCCACACAGAGTCTGGGCGTCGCCCCCACAGCCATCTCCTGGCTCTTTAAAGTGATCGAGGAGCGGCAGGAAAAGTCCGGCACTCGTTTCTCTGTGGGGGTGTCAGCGGTGGAGATCTCCGGACAGGAGGAGGTGCTGACAGACCTCCTGGCTGAACTCTGCTGCTCAACAGGGGGGCAGCAGGAGGCCCCGGGGCCCACAGTATCACTGCAGCAGGACCCTGTCTGTGGATCCCAGGTAGCAAAATCACACCTGCTCAGAGAGGCTACTGACTCTGGAACGAAACGACTGAAACAGATGAGAAAATGTGAATAAGGAAAAACGACATCACGTGAAATAGTGTAACGTAGGATGACATCGCACAATATTCAGTTCGGTTCAAATTCAAAAATATCTCATTGATCTCTGAAGGGAATTTCAATAGTTTAATAGAAATGAAATTAAATGCAATATGATGCAACATCAGTTACATGACTAGTGTGATGTGAAATGACGTAGCTTGACTCAATGTAGCATAAAACATCATGATGCAATGCAGAAACAACGTACTCTGGAGCAACAAAGCATAGTGTAAAAACATGTAGCAATGGTCAACGTAGCATAAAACATACGTAGAGTAAAAGAGCATAGAGAAAAATAAAACAGCGTAGCACAAAACAGCATAGCACAAAACGGCGTGGCGTAAAACGGCGTAGCGTAAAACGGCGTAGCGTAAAACGGCGTGGCGTAAAACAACATGGCGCAAAACAACACCGCGTAATGTAAAACAACCTCGCGTAATGTAAAACAAGGTAACGTAAAACAGCGTAGCGTATAGCAGCATAGCGTATAGCAGCATAGCGTATAGCAGCATAGCGTAAAACAGCGTAGTGTAAAATAAAACAGCGTAAAATAAAAAGTGCAGCGTAAAACAATGCAGCGTAAAACTGCGTAATTTCAAAGCAAAAAAATATAATGTAGAAATATGACAAAATATGACGTGCATGAAACTACGTAGTGTGAAATAACGTAACGTAATCAGCATAACTTAAAAACATACGTCAACGTAATGGAGCATCAATCCATTGTATTAAATGATTTAGTGTCATACAGCGTTGAGATGTAATATTGAAAAAATAATTTTTAAAAAAGTGTGAAAGGAAAGTAGCATCAAAAGCAGATTGTTAAAGCAGTCTGTTTTATCTCCTCCAGCTGTTTCTGTCTGCCGTCTTTTATCTCTTTCATTTTCCTCTTTCAGACAGACGTCTTCTTTATAACTGAGCCTCATTCTGTCTCGTTTCAGCTTCAGGCTTTGAACAGGAACATCTCTGAGGTGACAGGAAGGTTTTTCATTCTGGAGGAGTTCAGCAGAAGCTCAGCTTTATTTATAGTTGTGTTCATCCGTTTGTGCTTCACCTCTTGATCTTTATTGATCTTTACTGATCTTTACTGATCTTGTTGAGTGACTTTTCAGAGTCACAGATTTTTCTGGTCCAGCTGCTGTTTGGTTGAGCTGCTTCTGAAGGTTTCAGTAGAAACATCTCAGTGGACCAGTTGCTCCTTTTTATGTTTCTTCTGTTCAGCTTTCTAAAAGCAGAAAAACCCTGTGAAAAGTGAAAATAAGAAATTACTGCCATGGCTATTTTACATTAAA
Organism: Hirundichthys speculiger; assembly: GCA_018398805.1. Classification (NCBI taxonomy): domain Eukaryota; kingdom Metazoa; phylum Chordata; class Actinopteri; order Beloniformes; family Exocoetidae; genus Hirundichthys; species Hirundichthys speculiger. The sequence goes on from JAGFBZ010000911.1 coordinate 71,875, forward strand.
CATTTAATAAAGCAGCAACAAAATCACCCAGAACTACAAAAGTAAATTTTTTACCAGAAAAAGTCAGATTTCTTTCAAACAGCTGTGATTTTGTAGAAATCTGGAGTCAATCAAGATCTGACTTCAGAAAGTAATTTCATACAACAAAACTTCTTGTTAAAAAATCCTTTGTCTGAAATGTGTGATTTTAGGGGGAAAGAAGTCCTAACTATAAATACATTTTTAAAAGATATAAAAAAAAGTAGTGATTTAGTGACGTTAACATCGTCTGTAGAAATGTCTTATATTTCTAAAACTATTCACAGAAAGTATCCTGGAAACCTAGTTTGTTTCCATCCAGATGATTGTTTTATCTGTGATCCTTGAAACGTCAGGAAATCGTGTCTGGAAACGGAAACATAGGAACAAAAACTGGAAGAAAGCTGAGGAACAGTTCTCAGGTTTAGAAGTTTGACACATCTGGTTTCCTGGAATCCAGCTGCTGAAGCTGCTGAAGCTGACAGATGTCTCAGCCCTGCAGCTGACAGCTTAGTGACGCACAGAGGCTTCTTCTTTTAGCTGCAGAACCAGACGGAGCTTCGGGCGACCAGCGCAGAGCGGGCGGCGTTTTTCCTGGACGCCGCTCTGGCGGAGAGGAGGAGCAGCCGGACGCCGAGCGACCAGGTGGCCCGGAGGAACTCCCACTTCCTGTTTACTCTGCACCTGTACCAGGAGAGGCCGGACAAGAGCAACAAGGCTGCAGGTGAGCGTCTGAACCTGGACCGGACTGGACTGAGACTGTGGTGAATATATTGGAGCAGCTGCATCCAGACATACATCACCAAGTATAATAGAAAGCTCTAGAGCAGTGGAGGAATCAGGCTTCTCCATCTGGTAATCTGATGGAAGAGTCTGGGTTTGGTGGTTTCCAGGAGAACGGTACTGGTCTGACTGCACTGATCCAAGTGTGAAGGGTTGGGGTTGGGGTTATGGTCAGGGGTTGGGGTTGGGGTTGGGGTGGAAGCTCCTGGGTTCACTGCTCTTGAAAACACTTGTTTACCAGTTAGAGGATAAAAAACTAGCCCACCTAAACTGGACCTGTGACAGTTGGAGTTAAAAGAAGCAGAACCTGGTGTCCATCAAAGACTTCTGAATGATCAAATGAGATGATCTGAGCTGAATGAAAATGGACGTGTCCAGGTAACGACCTCAGTCACATGAACAGGTGGAGGCAGGAAGAAATCCTACTCCTCGTTAAGATGCAGCTGCTAATTAGCTTCACGGGGAGCTGCCACAGTCTGGACAGGATTGTTTAGAAGCTGCCTCCCACCTCCACCTGTCACAGCAGACGTTTCCACAGTTACCGGTGTCCACAGCTGGAGTAACTCTGCGCTGCTAACGAGGCTAACGAGGCCTGACAGCTGGAGCGTTCAGAGAAGCTGCTGCTGTCAGCAAGTTAGTCATTAGTCTGAATTACTGCAGCAAGCAGCACCATGAATATTTATCAGACGTCCTGCTGACACCAACCTTCTGAGGATTTACATCCATCCAGCACGAATCACATTTAGAGACGTACCTACTCCTCATTTCAGTTGCTTTTAGAGTAAAAACGACTCCTCTCACGACTCCAGTGACACTTGAATGACTCCTCCATTGACTCTTCTAACAGCTCCTCTAACAATTCTAATGACTCCTCCAGCGAGTCCTTCAACAACCCCTCTATACGTCAGCTCCTCTATTGAGTCCTCTGACTCGTCTGACTCCTCTGACTCCTCTGACTCATCTGTTGACTCCTCTATTGACTCCTCTGACTCCTCTGTTGACTCCTCTGACTCCTCTGACTCCTCTGACTCCTCTGACTCCTCTGACTCCTCTGACTCCTCTGTTGACTCCTCTGACTCGCCTGACTCCTCTGACTCGTCTGACTCCTCTGTTGACTCGTCTGACTCCTCTGTTGACTCCTCTCACTCGTCTGACTCCTCAGTTGACTCCTCTGACTCGTCTGACTCCTCTGTTGACTCCTCTGACTTCTCTGACTCCTCAGTTGACTCCTCTGACTCATCTGTTGACTCGTTTGACTCCTCTGACTCCTCTGACTCCTCTGACTCGTCTGTTGACTCCTCTGTTGACTCCTCTGATTCCTCTGACTCCTCTGTTGACTCCTCTGACTCGTCTGACTCCTTTGACTCCTCTGACTCGCCTGACTCCTCTGACTCCTCTGACTCCTCTGACTCGTCTGTTGACTCCTCTGTTGACTCCTTTGACTCCTCTGTTGACTCCTCTGACTCGTCTGACTCCTCTGACTCGTCTGACTCTGACTCCTCTGTTGACTCCTCTGACTTCTCTGACTCCTCAGTTGACTCCTCTGACTCATCTGTTGGCTCGTTTGACTCCTCTGACTCGTCTGACTCCTCTGACTCATCTGTTGACTCGTTTGACTCCTCTGACTCGTCTGTTGACTCCTCTGTTGACTCCTTTGACTCCTCTGTTGACTCCTATGACTCGTCTGACTCCTCTGACTCGTCTGACTCTGACTCCTCTGTTGACTCCTCTGACTTCTCTGACTCCTCAGTTGACTCCTCTGACTCATCTGTTGGCTCGTTTGACTCCTCTGACTCGTCTGACTCCTCTGACTCATCTGTTGACTCGTTTGACTCCTCTGACTCGTCTGTTGACTCCTCTGTTGACTCCTTTGACTCCTCTGTTGACTCCTATGACTCGTCTGACTCCTCTGACTCGTCTGACTCTGACTCCTCTGTTGACTACTCTGACCTCTCTGACTCCTCAGTTGACTCCTCTGACTCATCTGTTGGCTCGTTTGACTCCTCTGACTCGTCTGTTGACTCCTCTGTTGACTCCTTTGACTCCTCTGTTGACTCCTCTGACTCGTATGACTCCTCTGGTGACTCTTCTGACTCGTCTGACTTGTTTGACTCCTCTGTTGACTCCTCTGACTCCTCTGATTCCTCTGTTGACTCCTCTGACTCCTTGTTTGACTCCTCGTTTGGCTCCTCTGACTCATCTGACTCCTCTGTTGACTCCTCTGACTCGTCTGACTCTGACTCCTCTGTTGACTCCTCTGACTTGTCTGACTCCTCAGTTGACTCCTCTGACTCCTCTGGTGACTCCTCTAACTCGTCTGACTTGTTTGACTCCTATGTTGACTCGTCTGACTCCTCTGACTCCTCGTTTGACTCCTCTGACTCCTCGTTTGACTCCTCTGACTCCTCTGACTCATCTAATCTAAACATGATCCCTGAATTTTTAGTCAGAACCTTCAGGTTCCTCACCAGAGTTCAGTGTTTGTACTTCTAAATCACATTAATTTGATATAAACCTGAAGATGAGGTGTTGTTTTTATTCACGTGTCAGTGTTTACTCGTTAGAAGCAGCCAATCATTTGTATCAATCGGCTCCTGTGACGTTTCTGGCAGTCGGATCAGTTTATTGACCCGTCCCTGTCGGTTTCCTGTCTCAGTGTCGGGTCGGAGCCGCCTCCACATCCTGGATCTGGGCAGCTGTGAGACGGACGTCAGCAGGACCAGAGAGGGGGGCGGGGCTCAGTGCCTGTCCCTGTCGGCGCTGGGAAACGTGGTCCTGGCTCTGGCCAACGGGGCCAAACACGTCCCCTACAGGTAGCCAGAACCTCAACACCCCCCTACAGACCCTCTTCACCTCCAGACCTCGTGGTCCAGTTCCAGCCTCACCATCTTTCTCCAGATATCTCCTCCATCCCTCCTCAACTTCCTACACTGGTTTTGTTTCCTGAATGACTTGACTTTGATTTAAAACAAAGAGAAAACAGATAATATTTGGTTATTAGTTTGGTTAATAGTTTCTTACATTTATTCCGTTTTAGATGTATGTTTCTGGTTTTATTCTGAAATCAGAAAAATGCATTTTGTTTAGTTTTTTCTTTCTTTCATTATTCTGATTTGGTTTTAAATGTAAAAATGTTTCTTCATCCTATTTTTCTGACGTGGTTTTGGAACAGAAACGTGCTGTTTTTGTTCTGGAGCATAAAAACCAGAGAACCAGTCTGATGTGGATTTGTGGAGGTTCTGCTGGACGAAGCTCCATCATGGTTCCATCATCTCCAACTCTTCCATGAACTCCTCCATCATGGTTCCATCATCTCCAACTCTTCCATGAACTCCTCCATCATGGTTCCATCATCTCCAACTCTTCCATGAACTCCTCCATCATGGTTCCATCATCTCCAACTCTTCCATGAACTCCTCCATCATGGTTCCATCATCTCCAACTCTTCCATGAACTCCTCCATCATGGTTCCATCATCTCCAACTCTTCCATGAACTCCTCCATCATGGTTCCATCATCCTCAACTCTTCCATGAACTCCTCCATCATGGTTCCATCATCTCCAACTCTTCCATGAACTCCTCCATCATGGTTCCATCATCCCCAACTCTTCCATGAACTCCTCCATCATGGTTCCATCATCTCCAACTCTTCCATGAACTCCTCCATCATGGTTCCATCATCTCCAGCTCTTCCATAAACTCCTCCATCAATGTCTTTCTCTGCCTGTGTGGCCCATTTGAAGCTTGTGTCTGCTCAGATGAATCAGTAAAGAGCTTCTGGAGTGAAGCTGTTGAAGCACCAGGATCCTCCTTTACTGTCAGGATCAAACCAGGACCGCTGGTCCAGAAGAAGCAGATAAAAAGCTAAACTCAGAGGTTCTCTGGGGTTTCAGAGTGGTGGGGGGTGCTGAGGTGGTGGTATGTAAATGTACATGTGAAAGGCGTGTTATCTCCACGCAGCTCTGGTCTCTTCAAAGCCTCGTCTCTCCGTCTGACTGTAGATCACATGTGGCATCGGTTCAAAGTTCTCATGAATGTGAGATGAGAGCGTGCTGGTTTTCTAGCCCCGCTGTAGCGTGGTGTAATGAGGGGTCTCGGGGGTCCCGCGGGGGCCCCGGGGCCCGTCAGGGCTCCTTCTTCAGGACTAATGAGGGGTTTCTTGATGTATTATTCAGGGACAGCAAGCTCACCATGCTGCTCAGCGAGTCCCTGGGAAACATCAACTGCAGAACCACCATGATCGCCCACATCTCCGACTCAGCGGCTGACTTCATGGAGACTCTGACCACCGTACAGCTGGCCTCCCGGATCCACCGCATGAGGAAGAAGAAGGCCAGAGTACTGCAGCTTCTGCTTTAGCTTCTGCTTTAGCTTTAGCTTCTGCTTTAGTTGGACTGGAATTAACCAGTTAGAGACTGATAGAGACCGGACCAGACCGGACCAGACCGACCAGACCAGACCAGACCAGACCCTGACCACCATCCAGCTGGCCTCTCGCATCCACCTCATGAGGAAGAAGAAGGCCAGAGTACTGCAGCTTCTGCTTTAGCTTCTGCTTTAGCTTCTGCTTTAGCGTCTGCTTTAGCTGGACTGGAATTAACCAGTTAGAGACTGATAGAGACCAGACCAGACCACTGACCGGACCAGACCAGACCACAGACCGGACCAGACCAGACCACTGACCGGATCAGACCAGACCAGAACACTGAGAAGATAGAGAGAAAAGAGCAGCAGGACAGAAGACAGACAACATCTGAGACTAGATTAAGAGTCTAAACAGTAATGACACCTACGACCTCACTACACACCAGTCCCTGGTCCCCCAAGACCTGGACCAGAGGACTAGATAGAGATCACAGGACTGGATAGACACAACAGGACTAGATAGAGACCCTGGACTGGGGACTAGATAGAGACAACAGGACTAGACAGAGACCAGAAGACTAGATAGAGACAACAGGACTAGAAGAGACTGGAGGACTAGATAGAGAGCCCATAACTGTAGTAGGGTTAGGGTCAGGGTTAGAACTAAAGGGATCGTTCAGGGACCAGATCCGTTCAAACTATAAACTTTATCTTTATTAGTATCGTAGTCCCTGCTGTGTTCATCCTGTCCTCTCGTCCATCTGCAGCATGCTTCCAGCTCCTCTGGAGGGGACAGCTCCTGTGAGGAAGGCCCGTCCCGCCGCCCCCCTCACCTCCAACCCTTCCACCCTCGGACCGTGGCCTTGGACCCGGACATGCTGCTCTCCAGTGATCCTGACTACTCTTCCAGCAGTGAACAGTCCTGTGACACTGTCATATATGTGGGGCCTGGTGGGGCCACCATTTCAGATCGAGAGCTGAGCGACAACGAGGGCCCATCCTCCTTCATTCCCATCATTCCCTCCCTGAACTTAAGGAACCGGGCCAAAGATGCAGTCAAGTCTGACGGCGACCACTTGAAGTGCAACACATTTGCGGAGCTGCAGGAGAGGCTGGACTGCATCGACGGCAGTGAGGGCCCCACCACCATCACAGGGCCACAAGCAGGGAAACTGCCCCCACCCAGATCTGACCAGAACCTCCTCCAGAACTTCTCGGGAAGCCTTCAGAGACCAACAGACAAATGTGATCAAAGGGAACCCGGACGCTTCATGGACTCTTCCAGAAGGACGAGTGCAGATGGAGAGAAGCTCTTAGCATCCCCACTTCAGTCATGTTTTGAAGGGCCACGTGGTGCATCTTTTCAGGACTCAGAGCCCGTGGTGCGAGAGAAAGTCTTCCTCAGAGGAGGCGCACCGAGGCCGTCAGCCTCCCCATCTCTTCCCAGAACCTCCAGAACAGCCTCAGAGCCTGCGGAGGCTCCAGCCAGGACTGCCCCAGCGGGAATGAGCTCCCAGCGCCAGCCACTAGAGGTCAGCAACCTCCGTGCAGCTCTGCTGGGAAGATGTTTGGACCTGGACTTTTTGAGGACCACTGTAACACTGCAGCAGCCGGTGGAGTTGAACGGCGAGGACGAGCTGGTGTTCACTGTCATCGAGGACCTTCCGCACAGCTTTGTCCCAGACAACGGCCGACCCGCCAACCTCCTGGGCTTCGGTGCCGACTGCTCCCTACAGGCCTCTCGCCCGGTCAGCATCATCAGCAGCATCAACGACGAGTATGACGCTTACACCACTCAGCACGGCGCTGAAGGTCCTGATCCTGGTCCAGATGACTGGAAGGTCCGGTCATCTGAAGGTGGCCATGCAGCTAAAGCGACCCTGACCTCTCCAGGTAGACCTCTGTTTCAGCAGCATGGTCTGAAGAGCTCACTGAACGACAGTGGGGTCTGCTTCTCTGAGCTGGACAGCGATCCCGCCACCCCAAACAGATGTCCTTTCAACAAGCCAGACCTGTGCCCTGACCCGGCCTCCCACAAAGGCTCCCCTAGGGTGAGAGCCTTCAGTACTCCGGTGTCCTCCCACTCTAGTCTCCCCTGGAAACCCAAACCTGGCTCGCTTGCTGCTGTGGCCCCCAGCAGACAGGACGGTAGGCACCAGGACTTCTTACTTCAGGGAAGCAGCTTCATTGATGCCAGAGAGGTTGAGTTTCTCTCTACAGGTAAGCCAACGAGAGGTGGTGCAACAACTCTTTACTCTAAGAAGTCTGGAGGGAACAGCAACAGTTTCCCTCGGCCTCCGAAGGCGCAGATACCTTCAGCTCAGCGGGTGGTGGATGGCTGCGAGAGGTCAGGCAGCAGGAGAGGAGATACCCTCATCAAGGTTCCACGGCTCACCCGAGGAGCTACGACACTGGGAACCATCTCCACTCCACAAAGCTCTGAATCCAGATGGGCTCATGAAGACACATCCGTCATCGGGAGGATGAGGTTTTCATCACTCGGAGAAAAGTCAAATGGACCAAAGAGCAGCATGATCTCCAAGTCTGGATCTGGAAACATCTGTCTTCCTGCTCCACTTATCAGACAGAGCAGCCAAGAACACAAGATGAGGTCTCCAAGTGCCTTAAAAACAAGCATCGATGCTGGAAAGTTTGTTTTCCCAAAGACCTCAGAGGTGGAATCCACCGTAAGGCTCAGAGCAGATTCATTCAGCCACAGGACTTTAAAGGCTGACCATGGTTCTACCAGAACTTCGTCCAGCCTGAAGACCAGAGGAGCTAAAGCAGATTCACCTAGGAAACTATGGGAGTCTGATGTCTCCTGAGGGAAGCAACATTCCAACCTCAGTTGGATCCAGACCAGAGGTGTTCAAAGAGAATAACATTTCTCCTGGAGGTGGAAGCAGCAGGTCCAACAGATTAGGACCAAGACATGGTCTTCCAACCACCACTGCTTCTTCTTCCCAGACTTCTTCTGCCATCTTTACGACCACCAGCAAACTGGGCCAGGTCCGTGGCAGCGCCAGCTCCCGAGGTCCTGGTGGACTAAAAGTCAGAACATTGTCCACCAGCTGCTCCAGGAGCCCAACCGCCTCCTCAAAGTCTCCTGATATTCCAGCTGGAAGCAACAGCAGCCTCCCTCCAACAGGCAAGTCACCTGCTCGCTCTGGAACCGGAACCAAGATGGGAAAAGGGACCATCATGGGCACCAAGCAGGCCATTAACAGGGCAGCCAATAACCGGGTCAGCCAGCTGGCAGCCGGAGGCCCCAGAAAGCAGCTCAGCCAAGGTTCTGGAGCCACAGAGGCTGACGGCACCGATGGCGGTCTGCCGCTGCCCTCACCTTACAGCAAAATCACTGCACCACGGCGGCCGCAGCGCTACAGCAGCGGTCATGGCAGCGACAACAGCAGCATCCTCAGTGGGGAACTGCCCCCCGCTATGGGCCGCACCGCCCTCTTCTACCACAGCGGGGGCAGTAGCGGCTACGAGAGCATGATCCGGGACAGTGAGACCACGGGCAGCGCCTCGTCGGCCCACGACTCCATGAGTGAGAGCGGCGCCTCCTCGTCCAACAGGGGCAGAGTTTCCAAGTCACCGAAGAAGAGAGGAAACGGTAAGTCTGAGAACCAGGTCACATGTGGTACAGTCATGGTTCTGGTTCTGGTCCGTTCTTCTTCACAGGCCACATGTGGTACAGTCATGGTTCTGGTTCTGGTCCGTTCTTCTTCACAGGCCACATGTGGTACAGTCGTGGTTCTGGTTCTGGTCCGTTCTTCTTCACAGGTCACATGTGGTACAGTCGTGGTTCTGGTTCTGGTTCGGGTCCGTTCTTCTTCACATCATGTCTTCAAACATGAGGTTTCACAGTCAACGGGAAAATCTCTTTTCTAGCTTTTATTGCAATTTTAGGACAAAAAGTGATCATTAAACAAAATCAGCAAAAATTGTACGTTTTGCAAAAGTTCATCTTTTCCAACAGAAAAAGTTGTAAATTAAAGATTTTATAACCAACATTTGTGTTTATATAATAAAAAAGTCTTGAACAGTCTTAAAGAGGACAACTTCATGTTGCCTGAGTTTGGAGCTCATCTGGGATGATCCTCTGATCTTCTGTCTCTGGGAGTAGTTACTGGGGTATACAGGGGATACTGGATGGTACTGGGGGTACTGGGGGGGTAATGGGGGTATTGGGGGTACTGGGGGGGAATGGGGGTACTGGGGGGTAACGGGGTACTGGGGGTATTGGGGATACTGGGGGGTAATGGGGGGTACTGGGGTACTGGAGGGTAATGGGGGTATTGAAGGGTAATGGGGGTATTGGGGGTACTGGGTACTGAGGGTACTGGGGATACTGGGTGGTATACTGGGGGTACTGGGGGGTACTGGGAAGTACTGGGGATACTGGGTACTGGGGATACTGGGGGTACTGGGGGTACTGGGTGATACTGGGGGTACTAGGAGGTACTGGGGGTTACTGAAGGTACTGGGGGGTAATGGGGGTACTGAGGGTATTGGGGGATACTGGGGGTACTGGGACTGCCTTACATATCTCCACACCACGAGTTGTTGATAAGTACACACACACCTCCACCTTTGGTCTTTTCTTTTTACATGATTGCAGCCTGGGTGATGTTTTATCTACAGTTTGAATCTTTGTCTCCATCCAGGAGGTTTCCTCCGACGCCGGCTGATCCCAGCTCCGCTGCCAGACACCTCCTCTCTGGGTCGGAGGGTGGGGGGTCAGCGGGCTGACCGGCCCCCGTTGGGTGGCGCCATGAAGGAGCCATTTGAGATAAAGGTGTACGAGATCGATGATGTGGAGCGCCTGCAGAGGAGGAGGGAGGCGGGGACAGAGGTGAGGCGGGGCTTAGATGAGGTGCGTCTGGAGGTGGTGCATTCAGGGTCCGCTGGATAATCTCAGCTTCTTCTGCGTGGACATGTGGCTGGATTCTGATCAGATCCAGAGTTTGTGTGTCATCCAGCCTGAACTCACTGCTGACAGCAGGGTCAGGAAGAGAGTTCAGAAAATCCAAGTCGATCTAGTGTCTCCTCTAAATGTTCCACACACTGCAACTAAAGATACACATGAAATACACGTCTTTATTCTGTTAAAGGACCCTCAACCCAGATCAAAGCTCAGCTGTAGTTCTACATCTCAGCCATGGCTGGAGTCACGGGGTCGCTCTGTGGAAGCTCTAGTTTGCTCTACTCAGTTTGAAAAGGATCATAAAGGAACAAATCCATCTGTAATTCATTTATTTGGTAGGTTTGGAAGCTCATAAAAAATACATAAAAATATTTTCTTCAGAATAATTTCATACATTAGAAGTCCTAAAATAGAGTGAAATAAGCTGTGGTTTATTGGGACCTGAAGGTGAGACAGAGGTGGAGCTCATTTGTTCGTTGATGTTAGAGTGACATGAAAACTATTAAAAAACATCAAAATAATAAAAAGAAAACATTTTTTTAAAAAGGTTAATGTAAAATAGAAATAGAAATCAAATTAAATTGAGGAGGAGGAAGAATTGGAGGGTTTACTTTTATTGGATGATGAAGATGATGAAGATGTGTCTGATGAACGCTCTTTCTTCTGTCTCTGTCGTCCATCTGCAGCCGTTCCATGATGTGGAGAAGGTGAGCACAAAAACTGTTCATTCACTTTAAATTATCCATAGTTTCATTTGATGGAAGATTGTTTTTATATTTTTAGGGAAGCGTCAGCAAGATGTCATGGTTATAAAAATAAACAGATCAAATTAAAATTGAAAACCATCCTGGTTCTGTCTTGAAACCACTGAAAACCACTGAATTGCAGCCTCTAGTGGATGGTAGAGGAACCGCAGCCTCTAGTGGATGGTAGAGGAACCGCAGCCTCTAGTGGTTGGTAGAGGAACCGCAGCCTCTAGTGGATGGTAGAGGAACCGAGGCCTCTAGTGGTCAGTAGAGGAACCGCAGCTCTAGCAGAGAGGACCTCTAGGTGGTAGAGGAACTGCAGCCTCTAGTGGTCGGTAGAGGAACTACAGCCTCTAGTGGTAACGGTAGAGGAACTGCAGCCTCTATGTTCGGAGGAACTCAGCCTCTAGTGTTCGGTAGAGGAACTGCAGCCTCTAGTTCTGCAGCCTAGTAGAGGACTGCAGCCTCTAGTGTTCGGTAGAGGAACTGCAGCCTCTAGTGGATGGTAGAGGAACTGCAGCCTCTCGTCAGTAGAAATCATTCTCAACATGTAAAGTTTCAGTCACATGAGACTGTTGTTGTGGCAGTTTTACACATCTAATTCCTTTTTAAATTAAAGTAAAAGTCATTTTCAGCCCTTTGGCTCTTAAATCCTCAGTGATAATGAAGGATCAGCAGCAGTTCTGTCTTTGATCGTCCTCCTGGTCACCTGTCCTCCTCAGACGTCCCTAATCCTCCTCTCAGCCTTCCATCCTTCAGATTAACGCTAATTTTATTTCTGGCTGACTTCTAATTAAATCCTTCAGAAGTCTCAGAGCCCGTTAGGAGCTCCTCCTTCCTCTCCTGATTAATCCTCTCGTTAGTAACCCGGGACTCTGCAGCCTTCGTCCTCACAGCACCGAGACCCATCAGGGTTCTGGTTCTGACCCGCTGTCTGATTGGTCCTCAGGGTCTGCTCTACTTCAACGCCCGGCTGAGGATGCTGGAGAGGCGGCAGCAGCAGATCAGGGAGCTGAAGAGCAAACACCAGCAGCTGCAGGTGGAGCTGGAGGAGGCTAAGATCCGGCTGATGCTCCACCCCAGCAAGTGGAGTGGCCAGTGTAAGTACCAGACAAGCAGGAGCAGACTGAAAGTCTGAAGCAGCCGACCCAGATAGGTCAGAAATGATCAGTGAGGTGGACAGTGGTCCAGCGCAGGGCTCTGAAACCATTAGACCGAGACGTACAGCAGTCCACAACCATGACTACGGGAGTTAGAGGGGTTCAGAACGATCCCCTGGACAAGAACAAGGGTCCAAAATGTTTCGTTTGAAGGTCCAGAGGTCTGACACCTTCAGTCTGAGGTCAGGAGTCATCGGTCTGAGACCCATAGTGGTCCAAACTCATCAGTCTGAGAGCTTTAGAGGTCTCAAATGATGATGTCCAAAATGATCACTTGAAGGTTTCAGAGTCCTGAGGACCACAGGGGTCTGTAGCCATCAGCTCCCTAGAGACACAGGTGTCAGAAATCATCAGTCTGACAGTTACAGAGGTCCAGAGTTACAGAGGTCCAGAGTTACTGTAGAGGTTTGAAGCGCTTGAGACGTTGCAATGGCTTACTCTATAGTGTATTTAGTGAGAAGTTACGTTCCACAGGCAGTGTCTGTAGCTAGCCCAGTCATGCAGTTGCACAAAAATCCACTCCAGAAACGTTTTTTTGTGGTTAAGAAAAAATAAAAAAAAAATATCCAGATTTATTGATACAATCCAAAGTTATTATCCAGAAAAGTACAAAGAAATGTGGCTAAGCTAACACACTTGTTGTAGCTACTCACTGAAATGCAGGTAAGAAAACCGTTTGCTTCTGGCGTTCTCAAGCACTGACTGGTTCTCCCAGGATCCACAGCGCCTCTCACATATGCGTTCTTAAAGAGGAAGTACACATTTTTAATCAACATGTACCAAATCACCATAAAACATAAATTCTTTAGTGTGCTTTTAAAGTTTTTAACCATTATATGAACTTATAAATCAAATTATCATTAATCACGTGAACTGTATTTATCAGAATGAACTGATCTGCCTCTACAGTTACAGAGGTCCAGAATGATCACTCAGATCACCCAGGGGTCTTGAACCCTGGTGCAGGTCTGAGAGGTGCAGCGTTCTGGAGCGATCAGAGACCAGAGTCCAGAGTCCAGAATGATCAGTACAGTTTTCAGAAGCAGGTGTTCTGTTGAGGAGAAGGACTGATGATGAGGAGGACGTCTGGTGACCTTCTCAGATCTGAGAAGCTCCTGAGGTCAACCAGCTTTGATCTTGGTGGCTGCAGGAGCTCCCAGCATGCACTGCACCAATACCATTCATGAGTTTTAACCAGAGCAGGTCACATGACGGCGTGTTCCCACCCTGAACGTGGACAGAGCGCCAGATTCCAGACCACCAGATGAGACAGGACCTGCTGGACTGGCTGGAGACATCTTCTGAGAAGGTGTCCCGTTCTCAACATTAATCTGTTTCCTCCTCTGTATCCCCCCCGCAGTCGACCTTGACCAGGACCTGGACCGAGAGTCCCAGGAGTACCTGGAGGCTCTGGCTCAGGTGACAGCGGAGCTGGAGTTCTGCGTCAACCTCTGCAAGTCCCGCCTCCTGATGGAGACCTGCTTCGACGTCGCCATGACGACGGCGGCTGGAGGGCAGCAGAAGATGGAGGTGTGACACCTTCATCCGGACAGGGACCCCAACAGAACCAGGACTCTGGTTTCAGACCAGACAGAACCAGAACTCTAGTTTCAGACGGACAGAACCAGGACTCTAGTTTCTGACGGACAGAACCAGAACTCTACCTGTGGACAGACTGCCGGCTGGTTTCTGCCTTGAGCGCCGATGGTGTCTCAGAGGATCCAGGACCCACTGGTTCTGGTTCTGGTCTGGACAGGAGTTCTGGAAGTGCCTTCCTGTTGACTGTCTACTGCAGTTCTGTTCCTTGTTAGTCATGTTTTGTACGGATCTCTGGTTTTTATGGTTCTGATCTTCAGACGTTGGTTCTGCAACTTGATTTAGCAGATAAAGTTTTAGAGTGAAGAGCAGAAACCTGCGATTCTTCTGCTGCCTTCAACTCCTCACAGATGAGACGTGTTTGTCTGCAGGAAGAAGAAGACTTGTCCTCAGTGTCCAAACCCCAACCCCGGTCCAAACAGGTCCAGAGACCAGAAAGCTCCAGGTTCTGGTCTTCAGATTGTTTTATCTACACTGTTCTAATAAAATATTTTAAAAAAGCAGAGAAAATACCAGAAATAAACTGTGGTCTCCATGAACTTGTCTCCATGTCAGTGAAGTTATCTGTCAAATCAAATCAAATTTATTTATTTATACAGCCCTTTTCATAGCAATGTAACACAGAGTGTTTTACATAATAAAAACAGTCATTAAAACAAGAAAAAGAACAAAAACAACTTAAAAGCATAACACACTAGTCACCCCCCCTCTCTCTACCCACACATTCAGTACACATGGGTTCAGGAGGCCGACACCACCTCCATCTTTAAAACTAAACTGAAAACATTTCTGTTCAGTAAAGCCTACAGTTAGTCTAAACTATAGTGTGTAGGAGCTAATAGTTATAGACATAGTTGTAGGAGCTCAGACTAGAGTAGGCTCGTCTTAATCACAGCTTCGTCATAGCTATGCTGCTATAGGCCTACGCTGCAAGGGGACGCCAACATGATCTGCTGAGTGGTGTCTCCATTGCTCTTCTCCTTTTCCTTCCCTTTCCTCCTCCCTTCCTCCTCCTCCAGCTCATTCCATAGTTAATTAGAAGCACCTCGTTACTGTAACTGTGCTCCATATTCTTTACTTTCCTGTAGTTTGTTGTGCTGTTTTCAATTCATTTCAATTCAATTTTATTTGTATAGCGTCTGTTACAATGTCAATTGTCTCCAGGTCTTTACAGAGACCCAGATCATGACCCCCGAGCAAATATCATTAACTGAAATTATAATATTAAATCCAATCAAGGATAATGGCAGGTAAAAAGCTCCCACAGTGGGAGAAAAAAAACCTTTAAGCCAAACAGTGGCAAGAAAAAACTCCACTTTAAGAGGAAGAAACCTGGACCAGGACCTGGATCATATGGAGGGACCTTCCTGATGAAGACCAGCTGGATAAAGAAAGAAAAAGAGAGGAGAGACAGGACAGAGAGAGGATGGAGGACAGAGGGAGGATGGAGGACAGAGACGATGGAGGACAGAGAGAGGATGGAGGACAGAGATTATTGACAGAGAGATGGAGATGAGGACAGAGAGATGAAGGAGAGAGAGGATGGAGGACAGAGAGGATGAGGACAGAGAGGATGGAGGACAGAGAGATGGAGGACAGAGGGAGGATGGAGGACAGAGAGGATGGATGGAGGACAGAGAGAATGGAGACAGAGGATGAGGAGAGAGGATGGAGGACAGAGATAGGATGGAGGCAGAGAGGATGAGGAGAGAGGAGGACAGAGAGATGAAGACAGAGAGAGGATGGAGACAGGAGAGAGGATGGAGGACAGAGGAGAGGACAGACGATGAGGACAGAGAGAGGATGAGACAAAGATGAAGGAGAGAGAGGAGGACAGAGATGATGGAGGACAGAGGAGGATGGAGGACAGAGGAGGATGAGGTGGAGGACACATGACTGATGAAATGACTATATAAACAGATGCAGGTAGCAGCACTGAGGTGAGATGGTCAGAGGACTAGATCACCAGTCACCATGGCAACCAACACCCTGAACACCTCTACACACACAGGTGGAGGTAAACGCTGGGATGGACAGAGGAGGGAACTGCAAGTCAACAATAGTCACAATAAAGCTTCAACGCCAGTTTGAATTAAAGACAGAAAACATTTATTAACATCTGAAATCTGTGAAAATACAAATCTGAAGACAAGTCAAAATGAAACTCAACATTACAGGAACACGAGTAGAAATAAAGAGAAGCTTAAACTCTTCAGGCTTTAATGAAGCAAAGAAAAACGTCTGAGGAGGACAAAGGTCCAGACTTTAGTCCTGGAACTAGTCTGAGATCAAGAGTTTAACGTCACCTCTGGTTCTGGACAGAAGACGTGATTCCAGCAGGAAATGAGGGACGACCAGAAGAAAACCCTCAAACTGGTTTTGATTGATCCATCAGCTACTTCTCAGGAAGTTTATTCTGAAGGTTTCAAGATTTAACATTTACGCCGTCAGAGACAATCAGGGACAGAAGTCCATTTCCTCCAATAATCCCCTCTTTTTTCTTTTTTTAAGAACATAAAAAACTAAAGTCAAATGACTACATATGACTAGAACCAGATCTGCTAGGTGCTGCAGTACGTAACTAAATGAAGCAAAGGCTGGTCACATGATTGTTGTTTATTATTTCAAAATAAAAGGGCAGGATAAATGAGCGAGATGATTGTGTTTTATAATCAGTAAAACAAAGAAATCAGATAAAGGGAAACTATAAAAGCAGACTGGTTCTGTGGTCTCATCTCAGACTGGAGACCAGACTGGACTCAAGTCCGGTCTGGTCTCCAGAGACCTCCAGGCTTGAAGCTCTGCACATCTCTGTTGCATTTTGATGTAAAATTACAATTTCACATCTAAAATTGCTATATTCTATTGTAATATTGCAAATTTGTTGTAAAAAGTGAATTCTTGTTCTGAAGAATTCAGAAAAAAATAACTTTTTATTGTAAAATAACATCTTTGTAGGACTGCACCTTTATGTTGTAAAAATCACTTTTTTAATAGATGTTTTATTGTTTAATTGCAGCTCCTGCATGAATTTAACTTTTTGTCAATATTGCAGCTTTTTCTCAGAAAACATCGACTTTGACAAAATCAAAACTTTTTAATTTTTTAACTTTTATCATAAAACTGTGAATTCTGAAAAACTGTAACTTTTGCTTGTTGTCAAACAGAAAATCTTACAATTTTTGTGTCATTTTTGTCATAAAATCTCAAATAAAAAAAAATTGTAGCTTTTTGACATAAAATTCATAAAATTCTCAAAATAACAAATTCCAAAATTGCAATTTTCATAAAACTGCAACTTTGTCAAATTTTTGTCATAAAAAGCAACAAAACATTTTCTCAAAATGATCTGATTTCATGAACCTGCTGATCCAGTCGTCACATGAATCACCAGGTTCAGGAACATCCTGACGGAGGTCGGGGATCCTCCACCCGAGCACCCGTCCCCCCGGCCGTCGACCCGTCACGCGTCCTCACATGGTGAAGGACGAGCCGGTGTCGCTGGTCCCGTCCACGGAGCGCCGCACCGAGGACACGTACATCTCGGAGGTGACCCTGGAGAAGCGGCGGGGGGTGATGTACCTCTTCCCCAGACACCACAGGTCCTGGAAGATCCTCCTGAAGTGGTTCCTGAACTTGACCCCCACGAAGGCGTAGAGCAGCGGGTTGAGGCAGCAGTGCAGGTAGGCGACGGACTGCATGACGGTCAGCGACGTCTGCAGCGCGTCCACGCTGCCGCAGTGGCTGGGCCTGAACATCCTGGCCGTGTTGTACAGCAGCGCCATGTTGTAGGGCAGGTGGCACAGCACGAACACCACCACCACCGCCAGCACCACCCGCACCGCCTTGTGTCGCTGGAAGTTCTTGGCCTTCATCAGCGTGACGATGACGGCGGTGTAGCAGAAGACCATGACGAGCAGCGGCAGGAAGAAGCCCACCGCCAGCTGGATGCTGGGGATCGCCACCTTGGCCAGCACCGCCACCTCACTGTTCTCAGACCTGAACTCGCAGACGAACCGTGGCGGCGTCTGGTCGGGCTGCGAGCCGTTGATCATGAAGCCGCCGCTGAGGTGCTTCGGCTCATACCTCTGGTAGAAGTAGAAGGTGGGAACGGACACCAGGAGAGCGAAGAACCAGACGGCGGCGCAGATGAGGCGGCTGTAGGACAGCGAACGCAGCCGGAAGCTGCGGCGGGCCTGGACGATGGCGATGTAGCGGTCGGTGCTGATGCAGGCCAGCAGCAGCATGCCGCTGTACAGGTTGACGCTGTACGAGCCGCGCAGCAGCTTGCAGGCCGCCGGCCCCATGGGCCACGACGTCAGCTCGTTGTAGACGAGCAGCGGGAGCGACAGCACGAAGAGCATGTCGGCGACGGCCACGTTGAGCAGGTAGACGTCGGTCATAGACTTTGTCCTCTTGTAGAGACAGTAGGTGACGATGACCAGGCTGTTCCCAACAAAACCCAGGATGCAGATGATGGAGTGAACATACTGGCCCACCACGCTGTTCACGCTGTTGTTGATACTGAAGGTGCACGGCGGCACAAACGTTGTATTTGCGTAGTCAAAGTCGTCGTAGTAGTCCGCCAGGTTGTAGACCTCGTCGTCCGTGGTGTTCATCTTCTCACTGTAGAGAGATCAGAGACGCAACGTCAGGCTCCTGGTGGTCTACTGGTGGTTTACTGGTGGTCTACTGGTGGTCTACTGAATGTAGTTTAAAAATACATGACAGCGAGTCTGACTGAAATCTCACTGAACTGGACCTCTTACAGTCAGGCTAACACACCCAGATAACAGCACATGACAGCCGGACTGTACCTGCCACATCATCGCCATGGTTACCAAGGTTCTTCGCGTCTGGACTATAAGTGGCTCTTTTTTAGCAGTTTGTCTTGTCCTGCAACATCGTCTACACTCAACAACTGAACACTGATACTGAAAAATGACAAGAGTGAACCAGAAAGACTGAGAGAACACAGATATGAGACCAGAAAGAAAAATCTCTACTGCAGAATTTAAACTGGAGATCGTCAAATCTGCAGCTGAAAACAGTAATGGAGCAGCAGAAAGTTTGAAGTGATGAGAAACTAGTCAGAGACTGAAGAAAAGCAGAGGAACCTCTGACAGCTATGAAACAATCAAAGAAGGAGAACCACGGACTGAAAGATGGACAGAGATGGAGGAACGAGTCCACAGGTGGAGGAACGAATCCACAGGTGGAGGAACGAGTCCACAGATGGAGGAACGAGTCCACAGATGGAGGAACGATGGATGATGGATGGCTGATGGATGGATGGACAATTATGGACTTTTATTGTAAAATCACATTTGCAACATTGTGACTTTTTTATTTCAGAAATGTTTAATTTACGACATCGAGACTTTTGTTCGACAAGCGGTTCGGAAAAAAAATTACAAAATTTACAGGTCTCAGCCTGGAGGTCTCAGATTAGAGGTCTCAGCCTGGAGGTCTCAGACTGGAGGTCTCAGATTGGAGGTCTCAGATTGGAGGTCTTAGTTTGGAGGTCTCAGACTGGAGGTCTCAGCCTGGAGGTCTCAGCTTGGAGGTCCCAGACTGGAGGTCTCAGCCTGGAGGTCTCAGTTTGGAGATCTCAGCCTGGAAGTCTCAGCCTGGAGGTTTCAGCCTGGAGGTCTCAGCCTGGAGGTCTCAGCCTGGTGGTCTCAGTCTGGAGGCCTCAGCCTGGAGGTCTCAGCCTGGAGGTCTCAGTTTGGAGGTCTCAGCCTGGAGGTCTCAAACTGGAGGTCTCAGTTTGGAGGTCTCACTTTAGAGGTCTCAGCCTGGAGGTCTCAGACTGAGGTCTCAGTTTGGAGGTCTCAGATTGGAGGTCTCCAGGTCTCAGCCTGGAGGTCTCAGCCTGGAGGTCTCAGCCTGGAGGTCTCAGATTGGAGGTCTCAGCCTGGAGGTCTCAGTTTGGAGATCTCAGCCTGGAAGTCTCAGTTTGGAGGTTTCAGCCTGGAGGTCTCAGACTGGAGGTCTCAGCCTGGAGGTCTCAGCCTGGAGGCCTCAGCCTGGAGGTCTCAGCCTGGAGGTCTCAGTTTGGAGGTCTCAGTTTGGAGGTCTCAGCCTGGAGGTCTCAAACTGGAGGTCTCAATTTGGAGGTCTCACTTTGGAGGTCTCAGCCTGGAGGTCTCAGACTGGAGGTCTCAGTTTGCAGATCTCAGCCTGGAGGTCTCAGACTGGAGGTCTCAGTTTGGAGGTCTCAGTTTGGAGGTCTCAGATTGGAGGTCTCCAGGTCTCAGCCTGGAGGTCTCAGCCTGGAGGTCTCAGACTGGAGGTCTCAGCACGGAGGTCTCAGACTGGAGGTCTCAATTTGGAGGTCTCAGCATGGAGGTCTCAGACTGTAGGTCTCAGTTTGGAGGTCTCAGCATGGAGGTCTCAATTTGGAGGTCTCAGCATGGAGGTCTCAGTTTGGAGGTCTCAGCATGGAGGTCTCAGACTGGAGGTCTCAGACTGGAGGTCTCAGTTTGCAGGTCTCAGCCTGGAGGTCTCAGACTGGAGGTCTCAGTTTGGAGGTCTCAGATTGGAGGTCTCCAGGTCTCAGCCTGGAGGTCTCAGCCTGGAGGTCTCAGACTGGAGGTCTCAGACTGGAGGTCTCAATTTGGAGGTCTCAGCATGGAGGTCTCAGCATGGAGGTCTCAGCCTGGAGGTCTCAGCCTGGAGGTCACAGACTGAGGAGGTCTCAGTTTGGAGGTCTCAGCCTGGAGGTCTCAGACTGGAGGTCTCAGTTTGGAGGTCTCCAGGTCTCAGCCTGGAGGTCTCAGATTGGAGGTCTTCAGTTCCTCAGACTGGAGGTCTGTTATGTTCAAAGAAACTACTTTCTGTGTAGGAATATAGTAGTAATGAGCCTTGCACTGCACGTAGTGATACAGTAGATAGGTATAAGGAATAAATGCTGTATCGGTTTTTGAATCTTCAAGAAGCCAGTAAAGTTCGCTAATTGGCATGCTGCTTCTGTCTGTTTTGTTGATGAGAATACAACAATTGGCAACGAGTCTCGAACCTAACGTGACGTGGATGTTTACTGGAAGTGAAAATTGTCTCCTTTCAACTTTCCACGGCTGTTTGCCTACCCTGGAAGCAACGCAAGCTACAGGAAGAAAGTGTCCGGCTCCCGTGAGGAAGGGTGGAGGAAAACAAAGGAACCGACGTCGTGAGTAACCCGAGGGAAAACGAAACTCACTTAAACCGAAATAAAAGTGGACTGTCAACCGTCTACATTCAAAGAAATAGCTGGATTGGTGGATGCATTTGATAGGACAGTGGAAGATTGGGCCACGTACATTGAAAGAGTTGAACAGTATATCCAGTATATCGAAATCTGATGGCACCACACAAACCAGCAAGAAAACCATATGAGGAAATTGTGAAAGTGCTGCAAGGGCATTTAAACCCAAAACCGCTGGTCATTGCAGAAAGATTTAGATTTCACAATAGAAATCAAAGGAAAAATGAGTCGCCAAGAACGCCAAGTTCTTGCCAAACATTGCAACAGTGTTGCATCCATTGAACAGTCTGTTGCAAGTGAAAACTATATGGAGATGGATGAAGTCCTGCCAACAGGCATTCATGGCAGCAAAGCAACTGATAACATCAGAGAAATTGCTGATGCACTACAACCCCAATCTACCATTGCGTTTAGCCTGTGACGCTTCGCCCTATGTAATTGGGGCTGTGCTCTCCCACAAGATGAAGGATGGCTCTGAACGGCCTATTGTGTTCGCCTCCAGGTCCTTGAACAAAGCCGAGCAGAATTATGCCCAAATTGACCGTGAGGGTTTGGGCTTAGTCTGGGGGTCAAGAAGTTTAATCACTACCTGTACAGTAAACACTTCACGCTGGCTATCTTCAACCCCTGCAAGTCGGTCCCTACCATAACGGCGGCATGTCTGCAGAGGTGGTCATTGTTTCTAGGAGCTCATGATTACGCCATTGAGTTCAAAGGCACCAAGCTTCACGGAAAGGCAGATGGTCTTTCTCATCTTCCCCATGAGTCAGGTGACATGTCTGTGTTTTTGGATCCAGCTGAACTTTTTCACATGACACAGATGGAAAATCTGCCTGTCACCTTTCTAGAGGTGAAGAGGGAAACGGGTAGTAACCCCACAGTGGTGAGAGTCTACGGCTTGACAGTGAAGGGGTGGCCACCAAAGGGTAACATCGATCTACCTGAATATACAAACCAACGAGACCAGTTGTCCATATGCCAAGGCTGTGTAATGTGGGGCACCAGAGTCATCATACCACCCAAGCTTCGACACAGAGTGCTAGAGTGTCCACGATGGACATCCAGGTGTAGTTAAAATCAAGGGCCTAGCCAGAGGCCATGTTTGGTGGCCTGGCATTGACCATGAAATTTAAAACATCACAAAGTCATACTCTGGATGCCAGCAAACGCAGCGTCAACCATAGGTAGCTCCACCACACACCTGGGAGTGGCCTTCAACTGTGTGGCAGAGAGTTCACATCGACTATGCAAGTCCCTTTCTGGACAGAATGTTCCTAGTGGTCGTTGATGCATACTCTAAATGGCCTGAAGTGTTCCCTGTGAAGAAAGCAAGAGATTAAATCTCTTCGTGCTCTGTTTGCTCATGCTGGACTACCACAGCAACTAGTCAGTGACAACGGTAGCCAGTTTACTTCAGAGGAATTTCAGATGTTTATGAAAGGGAATGGAATTAAGCACATTACCACCGTGCCATTTCACCCTGCAACAAATGGACTTGCCAAGAGATTTGTCCTGTCCGAGAACGACATCCTCCTCAAAGATTAGACTGGTAGCCTAGCTTGTTAATTTGAAGACGTATAGTTTAGGTTAAGTATTTAAAGAATACCTGAGTTAATTGATAGTGTTTATGTAGAGTTATCACACAGAGGCTATAATTTCTTACTTTTTCTTACTTCCTGCTCTCGGTGGAAGCGGACGCATTTCTGTGAGCTCCTCTCTATCTGTCCCTGCTGCTTCTCTCTTGTCTTGTCTGAGCTTTTGTGGAGCCTCACTTGGCATAATATTAAAATCTCTAACCATGGATCTGGTCACTGAGAAAACAGGGCACAGGAGAGCCCTCCTGTCCCGATGGAACACTGGCTGCTGGATACATCAGGGATTCTTATGGATGGAATCTGGGATGTCTGCCCCCCCTGTTCATTGTGGACGCCAAAGTTGTGTACCTATTGGGATTCACGATCACAGGATTTCTGCTGTTTGGAGTTGGCGGATACCTGCTGTATCGGAAAATTTATGTCACGGCAGCTGCCATCCTGGACACCGTCAACCTGCCTGCCATGTGTGTTGGAGTGAGCCGCGCTGTGAACACTCAGACTGATACTCTTGGTGTGCTGAATCGGAAACTGGATGTGATTCTGAATCACAGGCTACTGACGATTTTTGAACTCTCTGGCGAACTGGATTCGAACGTGGAGAAGTTGCAAGCGCTGCTCAGGGAGAATTGACCTGTAATTCGGCCATTTGGATTTATTCCCACCGAGATGAAACCAGCAGAAACTGAAGGCAGACACAATCTCAAGTCAGCCTGACCCAAACAATCTTCTCTTATCTGAATCTGGCTCCCCTGAAACAAAGCTTGCATCTTCAAGGCCGGACTCTATCTAATCTCTCCTGGATATTATGACTTCTTGACGCTCCTTCCCCTGACCCCTCCCCTTTCCAAACAACACCTGTGGCTCCAGACTAGGGGTCACTGGCTTACGCACACACATACACATGCACACACACACCCTCCCCCCCCCCCCCCCCCCCCCCGCCCAACCTCCTCCGCTGGCTCCGGCTGTTTCCACCCACACACTAGACGGACTGATGCACTGCGCGCCGGGATCTGGCAGCGCGCGCACAGACTGTTTGGGTGGACACTCCCCTCCCCCCACCTCTCATATCTTAGTTTTAAGTTTGTCTATGCTTATTTTTTGTGCTGAGGTTTTTTTTGCTAATCTCACAACACGCCCCTCAAGGACACGTTGTGGGAGTAACTTTTTTTTACCCTCTCCCCCCCTTCCACATGTGGTCTCATTTTCCTCTGATAAGAAGGTGCGCCGCTACGTGGCAGCAGCCCCCAGACACCGTCGACCCATGTCTGAATATGTTCGTTTGTTTCTGTATATTTTTCTTGGACGATGTACTGGAAATGTAATTTCACTGTGTTGGGACGCTGACTCAGTGACAAATAAAGGCATTCTGTATTCTGTAATTTGAAAACTTAGGTTTTATTTACTAAAGAACACAGGAAAATAATAATAGAGTGTTTAACTTCCCCTAGTGTACTTCAAGGCTAGAAGGAAACTATTTTCTGTGCAGGAATATAGCAGTGGCGGCTGGTTAGTAGAGGGCGCTGGGGCGCCGCCCCCATCAAATTAAGAGATTTAAAAAAATTTTTTTTAAAAAGAACGAAATGAAGGTGTTATTTCAGTCTGTGGATGCCTGTCAATAGTAATTAAATGTTTAAAAATTGATTTGGTTTCAATATGTTTTTTTTACTCTTTTTTTAATCTACTTCCGGAGGTGTGGGGCGCCGGTAAAACGGATTCCAATGTAAGCCCTCGAACATTTGATGATCAGCTGACATGAGGCTGAGTTTTAATTGGTTTGAGTCAGATTCTTCACGGGGCGCAGCAGTCTGCGTCCCTGGTGCCTCCCAGCAAATGACACGTTTATCAGCAGCCAATCAGCGAATCAGATTCATGTCATGTGTTTTTTTTTTTTTTTTTTTTTTTTTTTTTTTTAAATCTAATGTAAAGGGCAATTCTTTCCCGGTCTTTTTTCTTAGTAGCTGAGCAAAATGGCAGACGCAAGTGTAATTGAGGAAGCCAAGAAAAACTCGGTTGTTTCTTTACTCAACCACCCATTCTCGAGGCGTTCAGTGGAGGAAAAACGGGAGGTAAAGGAGCTTGGGCCCGACCAACCTGACTTAAAAATTCAGCAGCAGGCAAGCGACCGCGGACGGGCTTACACTCGGGGCTTCTCCCGTACCTGCTATGATAAAAGGGGATGGCTAACTGGATGTGGCGTTAGCAATGCCTTTTATTGTTTTCCCTGCCTGCTTTTTCAAAGTCCCGACACGGATACATTATGGACAACTACGGGGGTAAGGGACCTTAAACATCTGTCGGAAAAATGTAAATGACACGAAAAGAGCCGCAGCCACCTGGATAGCAGCATGAAGCTAAACTTTTTCGGTAGACTTAGCATCGCTGAACAGCTGGATGAGGGCTACAGGATCGGCATCCGAAGGCACAATGAAGATGTGAGCAAAAATCGGGACATCCTGTCAAGAATCGTAGACTGTGTGAAATTTTGCGGCGCCTTTGAGCTAGCTCTGCGAGGCTATGATGAGAGTGTTCAGACAATCCTGGAGTATTTCGTGGGTTGGTTGATTTTGTTTCGTCCCTTGATGGTGTGTTGAAAGAGCACATTGAGAACGCCACAGTTTTTAAGGGGACTTCTAAAACAGTGCAGAACGAACTGCTGGACTGTATGTTGTCTGTTGTGAGGGAGCACATCATCACAGAAGCCCAGAGTAGCGATTTCATCGCAATACAAGCAGACGAGACCATGGGTATTTCCACACAGTGCCAACTTGTGCTCGTGCTGCGTTACATCGACGGGAAAAACACTGTGCAGGAGAGATTTTTTGAGTTTATCCCTCTGACGTCAGCTACAGCTGAGTCTATTGCTGCAGCACTAGGAGAACGACTTGCTGCCATCCTTCCAGAGGACCAAAAAAGTAAGCTCATCTGCCAGGTATATGATGGAGCCAGTGTGATGAGAGGTGCCATTGCAGGTGTACAGAAGAAGATACAGGATGAGTACCCTTATGCCCATTACATCCACTGCTACGCACATCAGCTCAATCTGATCATGCGACAGGCCACCTCTCACCTATCCAAGGTGAGAATTTTTTTTTTTTTTGACCTTGGTGGATTTGCCAGCTTCTTCTCCAAGTCACCCAAGCGGACCTCTGTCCTTGATGAAGTGGTGGCCCATCGACTGCCAACATCCAGGAACATCAGGTGGAACTTTCACAGCCGTGTCATCAACACTGTGTTTGAGCACAGAGAGGACCTCATCCACTGTTTTGAGACCATTCAAGACTCAGGTGACTTTGACCCTGCCACAGTCAGAGAAGCAGGTGCTTTTGCAATGCTTCTTGATGATCAGGATTTCAAGTTCTTCCTGACCCTCTTTCACCTAATCATGCCACATGTGGACCTTCTCTACGCCAAACTCCAGAAGAAGGATGTGGATTCGGTCCATATCAAAGGATGCATCCAGCAGTTCCAGCAGGACATTCAAAGAATCAGGTAGGGGAGATATTTCTGTTAATAATATGATAAACTTGCAATTAATTTCATTGTCAATTAATTTGTGATATTATGCTAATTAATATTTTTAAATCCAATTGTTTTAAGATATCAGAAAAATTTCAGTGTTTCCTGAAACCAATCATGACATAAATATTCTGTTCTACACACTCACTGAATACATTCAGTTTACTGTCTTATAGGAGGAAAGTAACCAGAAAATATTCACATTTAAGAAGCTAAAATTTGACAATTTTAATTTTTACTGTTTTTTTACTGAATGATTTTACTGAATGATTATCAAAATAGTTGGGTGAATCAAATAATCAATTATTTTTTCAATTTATGATTGAAGCTTTAGTACAGCTATTATCTGCTCTTACTATTTCATGAGTGTTCTCAATATTTGTTTTTACAGAGATTCTCTACCTTCCATGGTTGGGCAAAGCAGTGGTCCTCCACCAGCAAAGAGACGTCGTGCACTCAGTGCACAGGAACAAGAGAGTATTGCGGAAGAGGTGAGTTTACTCTATGTTGCTAATTTGGCAATTGTGGTAAGCAGTAAGAATGTGGTAAGAATCTTAGGCCTGTAAACATTTAATAGCCATAATTTTCTAGCACCTAAGATAAAAGTATGATCCAGAAAATAAGTTTATAAACAAAGTAAATAAGTTTGTCATTAGAATCAGACTCATGATTAATACAATTTCAAAGTTTTACAGTATATTATATGACAATATATACTATAGCAGTGTTTCTCAACTCCTATCCTGAGGACCCACTACCCTGCATGTCTTAAATAGTTCCCTCTTCCAACACACTTGATTCAAAAGATCAGCTCGTTATCTATACTATAGTACTATCTACTATAGTATACTATTTTTTTTGTCCAGTACATAAGGAATAATGTTTGCATTTGCATTCACATTTTGTCCAGCAGATGGCAGTATAATTGGACGTAGTTAATGTTTATCTATTGTTTATACGTTTTTAGAATGTAAGTCTTAAAAACTAAAATAAAAGTACAATATTTAAAACATGTACTGACCTTTGGGTAACTTAAGGCGATGAAGGTGAAATGCTTTTTTTTTTTTTTTTGCTATTTTAAAAAATATATATATTTTTCTCTCTGAAGGTCTGTAATACTATCCTAGGACATGCCAGGGAACGCTTCGCCTTCACAAACCACCTCATCAGTGCCACCTTTACTGCAGGGTGACAGGTTTGCGGAGCACAACAATGCCTTCCCTGAAGATGCATTGGTCAACACCGTGAAGGCCTACCCTATGCTGGATGGAGGCAAGCTGAGGACGGAGCTGAGTCTCATCTACAGTAAGGACGAGTTCAAAGCTTGTCGTGGTGCTGTGGACCTCTTCCAGTTGTTCATGGAGAACAACCTTGAGGAAGTCTTCTCTGAGACTGTGACACTCCTGAAAATCCTCATCACTACACCCATGACGACAGCAGAAGCTGAAAGGTGTTTCTCAACTTTGAAAAGGATCAAAACGTTTCTCAGAAACACCATGACCCAGGAGAGGCTCAATGCACTGGCTATGCTGTCAATGGAGAAGAGACTGGTGACTGAGATTAGTGACTTCAACAAGAAGGTCATAGAAAAATTTGCAGAACAGAAAGAAAGGAGGGCAAAATTCATGTTCAAATAGGAATCATATACATATATACACACATACATATATTATAGAATATATAATATTTGATCTTGTATATTATAAAATATACAAGATCAAAGATTTCTATGATGGACAATCGAGGACCAAGGTTTCCCTTGCCCGGACGCGGGTCACCGGGGCCCCCCTCTGGAGCCAGGCCTGGAAGTGGGGCTCGGAGGCGAGCGCCTGGTGGCCGGGCCTTTGCCCATGGGGCCCGGCCGGGCTCAGCCCGAAAGGGAAACATGGGCCCCCACTCCCGTGGATTCACCACCTGCAGGAGGGGCCATAGAGGTCGGGTGCGAAGTGAGCTGGGCGGAGGCCGGATGCGGGGACCCTGGCGGTCCGATCCTCGGCTGCAGAAGCTAGCTCTAGGGACGTGGAATGTCACCTCTCTGGCGGGGAAGGAGCCTGAGCTGGTGTGAGGTCGAGCGGTTCCAGCTAGATATAGTTGGACTCACCTCGACACACGGCTTGGACTCTGGAACCACTATCCTCGAGAGGGGTTGGACTCTTTTCCTTTCTGGAGTTGCTCCGGGTGAGAGGCGCTGAGCTGGTGTGGGCATACTTATTGCCCCCCGACTTGGCGCCTGTACATTGGGGTTTACCCCGGTGGACGAAAGGGTAGCCTCTCTTCGCCTCCGGGTGGGGGGACAGGTCCTGACTGTTGTTTGTGCTTACGCACCAAATAGCAGCTCAGAGTACCCACCCTTTTTGGAGTCCTTGGATGGAGTACTGGATGGTGTTCCATCTGGGGACTCCCTCGTTCTGCTGGGGGACTTCAATGCTCACGTGGGCAACGACAGTGAGACCTGGAGGGGTGTGTTTGGGAGACAGGGCCCCCCTGATCTGAACCAGAGTGGTGTTTCGTTGTTGGACTTCTGTGCTCGTCATGGACTGTCCATAACGAACACCATGTTCAAGCATAAGAGTGTCCACATGTGCACTTGGCACCAGGACACTCTAGGCCGCAGTTTGATGATCGACTTCATAATCGTATCGTCGGACTTGCGGCCGCATGTCTTGGACACTCGGGCGAAGAGAGGGGCGGAGCTGTCAACTGATCACCACCTGGTGGTGGGTTGGCTCAGATGGTGGGGGAGGATGCCGGTCAGACCTGGCAGGCCCAAACGTGTTGTGAGGGTCTGCTGGGAACGTCTGGCGGAGTCTCCTGTCAGAAGGAGCTTTAACTCACACCTCCGGCAGAATTTCGATCATGTTCCGAGTGAGGCGGGGGACATTGAGTCTGAGTGGGCTATGTTCCGGGCCTCTATTGTTGAGGCGGCTGACCAGAGCTGTGGCCGTAAGGTCGTTGGTGCTTGTCGCGGCGGCAATCCCAGAACTCGTTGGTGGACACCAGCAGTGAGGGATGCCGTCAAGCTGAAGAAGGAGTCCTATCGGCCTTTTTGGCATGTGGGACTCCAGAGGCAGCTGACAGGTATCGGCAGGCTAAGCGGGACGCGGCTTCGGCGGTTGCTGAGGCAAAAACTAGGACATGGGAGGAGTTTGGAGAGGAGTTTGGAGAGGCCATGGAGAACGACTTCTGAACGGCTTCGAAGAAATTCTGGTCCACCATCCGGCGTCTGTTGACGGAGCAGTGCTCCGTCAACACTGTATACAGTGGGGATGGGGAGCTGTTGACCTCGACTCGGGACGTTGTGGATTGGTGGAGGGAATACTTCGAAGACCTCCTCAATCCCGCCGACACGTCCTCCAATGAGGAAGCAGAGTCTGGGGACTCGGGGGTGGACTCTCCTATCTCTGGGGCTGAGGTTGCCGAGGTGGTTAAAAAGCTCCTCGGTGGCAGGGCCCCAGGTGTGGATGAGATCCGCCCGGAGTTCCTCAGGGCTCTGGATGTTGAGGGGCTGTCTTGGCTGACACGCCTCTGCAGCATCGCGTGGACGTCAGGGACAGTACCGCTGGATTGGCAGACTGGGGTGGTGGTCCCCCTCTTTAAAAAGGGGGACTGGAGGGTGTGTTCCAACTACAGGGGGATCACACTCCTCAGCCTCCCTGGGAAGGTCTATTCAGGGGTCCTGGAGAGGAGGGTCTGTCGGATAGTCGAATCTCGGATTGAGGAGGAGCAGTGTGGTTTTCGTCCCGGCCGTGGAACGGTGGACCAGCTCTTCACCCTCTTCAGGGTCTTGGAGGGGGCATGGGAGTTCGCCCAACCAGTCTACATGTGTTTTGTGGACCTGGAGAAGGCGTTCGACCGTGTTCCCCGGGGATTCCTGTGGGGGGTGCTTCGGGAGTATGGGGTGCTGGACTCCCTTGTACGGGCTGTCCGGTCCCTGTACGACCGGTGCCAGAGTTTGGTCCGCATTGCCGGCAGTAAGTCGGATTCGTTTCCAGTGAGGGTTGGACTCCGCCAAGGCTGCCCTTTGTCACTGATTCTGTTCATTACTTTTATGGACAGAATTTCTAGGCGCAGTCGAGGTGTTGAGGGGATCCGGTTCGGTGGCCTCAGGATTGGGTCTCTGCTATTTGCAGATGATGTGGTCCTGTTGGCTTCATCGAGCCGTGATCTACAACTCTCGCTGGAGCGATTCGCAGCCGGTTGTGAAGCGGCTGGGATGAGAATCAGCACCTCCAAATCCGAGACCATGGTCCTCAGCCGGAAAAGGGTGGAGTGCCCTCTCCGGGTTGGGGATGGGGTCCTTCCCCAAGTGGAGGAGTTTAAGTATCTCGGGATCTTGTTCACGAGTGAGGGAAGGATGGAGCGGGAGATCGACAGACGGATCGGCGCGGCATCTGCAGTGATGCGGGTGCTGCACCTGTCTGTTGTGGTGAAGAGAAAGCTGAGCCGGAAGGCGAAGCTCTCGATTTACTGGTCGATCTACGTTCCTACCCTCACCTATGATCATGAGCTTTGGGTAGTGACCGAAAGAACAAGATCACGGATACAAGCGGCTGAAATGAGCTTCCTTCGCAGGGTGGCCGGGCTCAGAGTAGAACCGCTGCTCCTCCACATCGAGAGGAGCCAGATGAGGTGGCTCGGGCATCTGGTTAGGATGCCTCCTGGACGCCTCCCTGGTGAGGTGTTCCGGGCACGTCCCACTGGGAGGAGACCCCGGGGAAGACCCAGGACACACTGGAGGGACTATGTCTCTCGGCTGGCCTGGGAACGCTTCGGGATCCCCCCAGAGGAGCTGGAAGAAGTGGCCGGGGAGAGGGGGGTCTGGGCTTCCTTACTCCGGCTGATGCCCCCGCGACCCGACCTTGGATAAGCGGAAGAAGACGGTACAGTACGGTATTATAAAATATCTGAAAGGAAAAAAAATTATTTTGAAAATAATATAAATAACTAAACAGCTTCACTATTGTTATGTATGTACTGTTATGACTAATGAGCCATTGTTTGTTTACATTTTTCAAAATAAAAAGGACCAAAATATTATGTTCTAGCTTTGTTTTGTACCCCATTGTATCAAGCTCGCATCGAACCGTGACTTCTGTGTATCATTATACCCCTATGTAATCCAAGGTAAATTGCGCCCCCCCAAAATTTTTTTGCACCAGCCGCCACTGGAATATAGTAGTAATGAGCCGCACACTGCGCGTAGTGATACAGTAGATAGCAGTGACGTGCAGTCAGGTGAGGCAGGGGAGGCCGTGCCTCACCTGCCATCATAGAAAGAAAGAAATTAAATATATATATATATTTTTTATATTTATCAATTGATTTGTACTTTAAAGTAATTTTCCATTTAACTTCACCATTTTTAGATAATTTTTTATTCAAATTCGCAGAATTTTCACATTTACCATTCAAATACTGAGAAGATGCGGCGGTGAGGCAGCACCCCGCTGAGCCTCACCATGGATTGCGCAATGACTCGGCTAACTGTGCTGCCATGCTATGTAGTGAGACCAGATCGCCGTCTCTTTGTATGTCACTATTAAAATGTTCAAACACGTTTGCTATATGAAATAAGTTTCCATAGTTTAGCTGATTTATATAATGAACAGCAACTATATGTGTGTAATGTGTTTCTTGTGCCGGCGCGATCATAAAACGGCTGAGAAGAGGCACTGGGTGAGGCACGCACTTCTCCTGCCTCACGTTAGGGGGCACTAGTGAGCACAGGGATTCTTCTTGCGACACATTGGCTGCAGAACTGACTGATGAAGTCAGTGCCTCACCAGCCATGAATCTCACTGCACGTCACTGGTAGACAGGTATAAAGGGCCGTGTATACTCTCGCGTCAATGTTTCGCCGTCAGCTTGTCGCAGAGATCCCGCCGTCACTTTTGATTTATACTTGTGCGGTCTCTGCTATGTTATTCCAACCACAACGCAAGAGGGACGATCAGTTTGAAAAAGTTCACCAATGCTGCCGTACTTTTTGGGGGCTTAATTCATCATGCTTCTTAAGGGTTGTGTATACTCTCGCAGCAATGTGTCGCAGTTATCTTGTCGCCGGTATGCCGCAGTTATTTTGGATTTATGCCCAAACATGGTCTCCACTGTGTTATTCCAAGCTACAACGCGAGAGCGACAATCACGAACGAGCTAAACTTACTAAATTTATCTCTTGTGTTTTTCCACTTCCTCACCGTCTCGGCCGTATCCAGACCCACATTCATCGCTATCTCCCTCCATGAATTACTAGAATATGTGCTGTCTTTGTGGTGTGGAGAACCAGAATCGTACAGATGTGCGTACTTCCTCATTTCTTCAATGATGCGCTCTTTTCTATGTGGATGTAGAATTGACCAATCAGAGGCCTCCTTTCGCTCCTCTCTCCTCCCCCTCTTCACACTCTGCGTAGAGTTACTTTTTTGGAGAGGTGCACGGGAGTCTCTGCGTAGTGTCTGCGTAGGGTGAGGGGGCACCTCTGCGTTGTCTGCGTAGGTGACGCAGACGACCTGACGTTCGAGTATCAATCAGCCTTAAGGAACGAATGCTGTATCAGTTTTTGAATCTACAAGAAGCCGGTAAAGTTCCCTAAATGGCACGTCGCTTCTCCTGTCTGTTTTGTTGATGAGAATACAACAAGGTCTCAGTCTGGAGGTCTCAGACTGGAGGTTTCAGATTGGAGGTCTCCAGTTCCTCAGACTGGAGGTCTCACCCTGGAGGTCTCAGTCTGGAGGTCTCAGATTGGAGGTCTCAGCCTGGAGGTCTCCAGGTCTCAGCCTGGAGGTCTCAGCCTGGAGGTTTCCAGATTGGAGGTCTCCAGTTCCTCAGACTGGAGGTCTCAGACTGGAGGTCTCAGACTGGAGGTCTCAGTCTGGAGGTCTCAGACTGGAGGTTTCAGATTGGAGGTCTCCAGTTCCTCAGACTGGAGGTCTCACCCTGGAGGTTTCAGTCTGGAGGTCTCAGATTGGAGGTCTCAGCCTGGAGGTTCCAGATTGGAGGTCTCCAGTTCCTCAGACTGGAGGTCTCAGACTGGAGGTCTCAGACTGGAGGTCTCAGCCTGGAAGTCTCAGATTGGAGGTCTCAGCCTGGAGGTCTCCAGGTTTCAGCCTGGAGGTCTTAGCCTGGAGGTCTCCAGGTCTCAGCCTGGAGGTCTCAGCCTGGAGGTCTCCAGTTCTTTAGCCTGGAGGTCTCAGTCAGGTTTCTTCTGAGGTTCAACCTCTGTTTATCTCAGTTCGTTCCACAGCTGCTGGCCTCTCTGACTCACAGCTGTCATCTCTATTTATCTGAACTATGTAGGTCAGTTCTTCTCTGTTTATCTGAACTATGTAGGTCAGTTCTTCTGGAGGTGTTTCTGTGAACTTCCTCTGTGTAAATGAGTAAAAACAGGAAACAACCAGAAGAACTGCAGAGAAAACAGCTTCTGTTTCAGAGAGCAGAACTTCTCTGTTCTGGTGTTTCTGCTTGTGTGTGAACGCTTCGTTCATGTCAGCCTGAAAACTTCACGGCTTGAACCCTGACCCTAACCCTAACCCTACCCCTAACCCCTAACCCCTAACCCTAACGCTGGAGCACCAAACACCCTTCAGATGTTTGTCAGATCAACACCTCCAGGCTGATTCCACTCTGACTGTGAAGCTGAAAGTCCCCACATTAAACATGTAAATGATGTCAGAGTCGTGTCCCAGTTGTGGTCCTTGGACGAGCTGAAGGTGAGGAACCAGCATGTTCTCAGGTGTCTCAACGCTGCAGGAAGTTTGCAGAAAAGAGGTCAGCTGACTCAGAGGCGCCGAGTGACCCAGTTCATGTGGTTTCTGTTCACACGGGACCAACTACTCTGAGACGCTGCAGCTCCAAGCTGAGAAGAAGCTGAACTCAGCAGCTTTCAGCTGTGAGAAGTTCAGAGGGTCCAAGATTTAACGAGCTGGGACCTGCTGGAGGTCTGAGGACTCCTGAAGAACCCTGGACCACCACCCTGGACCAGGTCCAGCTGCTGGAGGTCTGAAGGCTCCTGAACAACCCTGGACCACAACCCTGGACCAGGTCCAGCTGCTGGTCTGAAGATTCCTGAACAACCCTGGACCACAACCCTGGACCAGGTCCAGCTGCAGGTCTGAAGGCTCCTGAACAACCCTGGACCAGGTCCAGCTGGAGGTCTGAAGGCTCCTGAAGAATCCTGGACCACAACCCTGGAACAGGTCCAGCTGCTGGTCTGAAGACTCCTGAACAACCCTGGACCAGGTCCACCTGCTGGTCTGGAGACTCTTGAAGAACCATGGACCACAACCCTGGACCAGGTCCAGCTGCTGGAGGTCTGAAAGCTCCTGAAGAACCCTGGATCACAACCCTGGACCAGGTGTCTCCCATCCTCTGAAGGACCCTAACCCTAACCCTTCAGTGACAGACTCCTTCACCCCAGGTGTGTGAAGACGCAATATCGCAGGTCCTTCCTGCTGCTGTGAGACTGTACAATCAGCACCGCTCTCAGCAACACCCCCCCCCATGGACAGTGTGACTAATTTCTATTGCGTGCAAAATACATATACATATTCATTGACATGTGCAATAACTTATCTCAGGTATAGTAATCACTACCAACATATACCTTGTAAATCAAGTTATTTTTTATTATATATTCTCTATTGTGGTTATTGTTTGTTTTTATTATTGTTTTTATCTTATTTTATTGTTGTACTTTTTCTTTTTTATTGCTATTTCCACTTGCTGCTGTAACAATGTAAATTTCCCCATTGTGAGACAAATAAAAGAATATCTTATCTTATCTTATCTTATCTTATCTTATCTTATCTTAAAACTGGACTTCATTCAGTCAGGAGCAGCAATCAGCTGCAGGCTGACATGGATCTCCAACCAGAGAACCCAGAGACCACCTCAGGAGGACTGAAGCTCCATCATCAACCTGGAGACAGAAGGAGGTCCACAGCACATGACCAAACCACAGATCAGTGAGCTGAGGTCTGAGATCATCTTCTTAGCGGACAGTCTGAGCTCATCTTCAAGACCTCAGAGGTGAGAGGGACATCAGAGCAGCTGCTGAACATGTGCTAGAACATCTCCAGCCATGACTCCACGGTGTTGAACCACAAACACCAGCTGAACAGTTAAAAACCAAAGAGAAACAACCAAACCTGTTTCTGAGGTCCATCAAGACCCCCATCTCTCTGGGAACCAGGACTTCCCTGGATGGAGACTCTGAGAGCTTTCATGTGTTGTTGTGAACACACCTGTAGTCAACAGAGGTTCAACTGCAGCTCTGAAGCTGCTGATTAGCTCCTCAGCTCTCACTATGAGTCCCAGCCACAACTAGAAACCAGCGCTGGACAACTGGAGCTGCTGACCCTAACCCTAACCCCTAAAAGTAACCCCTAACCCCTAACCCTAACCCTAACCCCTAACGCCTAACCCCTAACCGCTAATCCCTAACCCTAACCCCAACCCCTAACGCCTAACCCTAACCCCTAACCCTAACCCCTAAACCTAACCCCTAACCCCTAACCCCTAATCCTAACCCTAATCTCTAACCCCTAAACCTAACCCCTAACCCCTAACCCTAACCCCTAACCCCTAACCCCTAACCGCTAACCTCTAACCCTAATGCCTAACCCTAACCCCTAACCCCTAACCCTAACTCCTAACCCTAACCCTAACCCCTAACCCCTAACCCTAACCCAAATGCCTAACCCTCACCCTAACCCATTAACGCCTAACCCTAACCCCTAACACCTAACCCTAACCTCTAAACCCTAACTCCTAACCCTAACTCTAGCTCTACAACCAAGTATGAAGCACAAATGGACACGCAAGCACAACCCGCCAGGAGATGAGTGTTCAGGAGATCTAGGATGACTAGCGTCCCACAGATGTTCCTGACAAATGTGGCTCCATTTAAAAGAGAAAGAACAGGCTTTCCACCGCAAGAACATCTATGACCAAGAAGCATTGTTGGAACAAAGACATCATCTACCAAACAATTATTTAGCCAGGAGGCCCCTTTGAGATCACAGACCAACTAGAGAACAGAAAGACATCTATTCTGTCCACTAGGGGCTGTAGTTCCTCTACCGACCACTAGAGGCTGCAGTTCCTCTACCGACCACTAGAGACTGCAGTTCCTCTACCGACCACTAGAGGCTGCAGTTCCTCTACCGACCACTAGAGACTGCAGTTCCTCTACTGACCACTAGAGGCTGCGGTTCCTCTATTAACCACTAGAGGCTTCAGTTCCTCTACCGACCACTAGAGACTGCAGTTCCTCTACCGACCACTAGAGACTGCGGTTCCTCTACAGACCACTAGAGGCTGCAGTTCCTCTACCGACCACTAGAGGCTGCAGTTCCTCTACCGACCACTAAAGGCTGCGGTTCCTCTACAGACCACTAGAGGCTGCAGTTCCTCTACCGACCACTAGAGACTGCGGTTCCTCTACAGACCACTAGAGGCTGCAGTTCCTCTACCGACCACTAGAGACTGCAGTTCCTCTACTGACCACTAGAGGCTGCGGTTCCTCTATTAACCACTAGAGGCTGCAGTTCCTCTACCGACCACTAGAGACTGCAGTTCCTCTACCGACCACTAGAGGCTGCGGTTCCTCTACAGACCACTAGAGGCTGCAGTTCCTCTACCGACCACTAGAGGCTGCGGTTCCTCTACAGACCACTAGAGGCTGCAGTTCGTCTACAGACCACTAGAGGCTGCAGTTCCTCTACCGACCACTAGAGGCTGCGGTTCCTCTACCGACCACTAGAGGCTGCAGTTCGTCTACAGACCACTAGAGGCTGCAGTTCCTCTACCGACCACTAGAGGCTGCGGTTCCTCTACAGACCACTAGAGGCTGCAGTTCGTCTACAGACCACTAGAGGCTGCAGTTCCTCTACTGACCACTAGAGACTGCAGTTGCTCTACTGACCACTATGACTCAGTGTTGGTGAAATGATCTGTCCTTGCGGTAGATGTTTGTACTGGTTTCCAGTTTAGTTCTGGTAGAAGTTCAAGGCTTTAAAACCAGTAAAAAAAATTAAATCAAATTACTTAAAAACAGACTTGCTACAGCACAGTAACGAATAAAGGAAGCTATATGGTAAATAATTCCTAATTTCAGGTGTCAGACCCAGGGAAGAGAAATTAACCTCCAGGTGGATGTTCCTGAATATTCTTGGATGTTCCTGGAAACTAGATCACAACATTGAAATAGAAACAACAGCAGGAACTCTGCTACTGATGCTGGTTTTATAAATAATGACTATATTTCAGATTCCTGAGACATAAAAAACACATTCATGATAAAAACTATAATCTCATATTTCCAGATGAAGGAGCAAAACACCTCCAAACATCTGGTCCTACACTGGTTCTAGAAGAATCTGGGAACTGAGGAGAGAAGAACCAGAGGTTCCCCTGACAGACCTTCACCCACCTGCAGTCGAGCTGCTCTGCTGCAGTCCAGCTCCAACTGTCACAGCTCAATAAAACCAAAACCAGTCAAAGTCCAACAGGTGACAGTAAAGGAGGCCACAATAAAGCAAAACTACGTCCAATCAGATCAAAGCTCGTTAGAGGAAGCAACATAAACCAGACTCCAGGTCTTCACAGAGACCTGCAGCCTTCTCAGTCCCAGTCCAGCACCTCCTGAACAGACAGGACTAAAAAACCTGAAGTCCACAGGCCTCACGTACCTTCAGAGCATCCAGACTGGGATCTACCTGCAGAGGAATCCAGGTAGAGACAAAATAAGACAATGGCACACACCAGAAGACACACCTCTGATCCCACTCTGGAAAAACCCCAAAACACCAAGATCATCATCTATGATGGCATCTGCAGACAACAGCGGAGCCTCCTTTAATCATCTCCCTTCAACACAAACACGATAAAAACATGACGAGGCTTGTAGAGATGAACATCAGCATGAGATGAGTCATCTGGTCAACACCAATCAAACCAGAGCAGGAGGAACCACCAGACCAGACCTGAGATACTCCATAGACCCAGACCTCTGAAGACACTCAGGTGATCCCGGAGACATCCAGGTGATCTGGAGACACCCAGGTGATCTGAAGACACCCAGGTGATCTGGAGACATCCAGGTGATCTGGAGACACCGAGGTGATCTGGAGATACCGAGGTGATCTGGAGACATCCAGGTGATCCTGGAGACATCCAGGTGATCTGAAGACATTCAGGTGATCTGGAGACACCGAGGTGATCTGGAGACATCCAGGTGATCCTGGAGACAATCCAGGTGATCTGAAGACACCCAGGTGATCTGAAGACACCCAGGTGATCTGGAGACACCGAGGTGATCTGGAGATACCGAGGTGATCTGGAGATACCGAGGTGATCTGGAGACATCCAGGTGATCTGGAAACATCCAGGTGATCCTGGAGATATCCAGGTGATCTGGAGACACCCAGGTGATCTGAAGACACCCAGGTGATCTGGAGACATCCAGGTGATCTGGAGACACCGAGGTGATCTGGAGATACCGAGGTGATCTGGAGACATCCAGGTGATCCTGGAGACATCCAGGTGATCTGAAGACATTCAGGTGATCTGGAGACACCGAGGTGATCTGGAGACATCCAGGTGATCCTGGAGACAATCCAGGTGATCTGAAGACACCCAGGTGATCTGGAGACATCGCGGTGATATGGAGACATCCAGGTGATCTGAAGACACCCAGGTGATCTGGAGACATCCAGGTGATCTGGAGACATCGAGGTGATCTGGAGGACATTCATGTGATCTGGAGACATCCAGGTGATCCTGGAGACAATCCAGGTGATCTGAAGACACCCAGGTGATCTGGAGACATCCAGGTGATCTGGAGGACATTCATGTGATCTGGAGACATCCAGGTGATCTGGAGACACCCAGGTGATCTGGAGACACCCAGGTGATCTGGAGACATCGAGGTGATCTGGAGGACATTCATGTGATCTGGAGACATCCGGGTGATCTGGAGACACCCAGCAGATCAGACCAAACCAGACTGATCCAGATCAGACAGAACCAGACTGATCCAGATGCGACCAAACCAGACTTATCCAGATTAGACCAGACCAGACCGGACTGATCCAGATCAGACAGAACCAGACTGATCTAGATACAACAGAACCAGACTGATCCAGATCAGACCGAATCAGACTAGTCCAGATTAGACAGAACCAGACTGATCCAGATGCGACAGAACCAGACTGATCCAGATCAGACTGATCCAGACTGATCAGACCAGACAGACCCAAAGTGAACCAGACTGATCCAGATCAGACAGAACCAGACTGATCCAGACCAGACAGAACCAGACAAAACCAGACTGATCCAGATGCGACAGAACCAGACTGATCCAGATCAGACTGATCCAGGCTGATCAGATCAGACAGAATCAGACTGATCCAGATCACACCGAACCAGACTAATCCAGACCAGACAGAACCAGACTGATCCAGATCAGACCGAACCAGACTGATCCAGATCAAACTGATCCAGACTGATCCAGATCACACCGAACCAGACTAATCCAGACCAGACAGAACCAGACTGATCCAGATCAGACCGAACCAGACTGATCCAGATCAAACTGATCCAGACTGATCCAGAACAGACAGATCCAGACTGATCCAGATCAGACAGAACCAGACTGATCCAAATGCGACAGAACCAAACTGATCCAGACTGATCCAGACCAGACTGATCCAGATCAGACTGATCCAGACTGATCCAGATCAGACTGATCCAGACTGATCCAGACTAGACCAGACTGCTACCACGTTGACAGCGTGAGCTGATGTAACTGATCCCAGAAACAACCAGACGAGACTCTTCACATGAAAGTAAAGAAATTCACAACTTGACATTCAGAAGTCGGGATTTAAAGCTCTGGAGTTGAGATTGAACCTTAAACTAAATACTTTGGAGCTTGTAATTCAAGATCAGGATTCAGAGATTATGTTTTAAAAGTCAAATTTAACAACCTAGGCTTTAAATATTGGATTTTTTTATCTTAAAATAAATAAGGCATCTATAGTTTTAAAAAAGTCTCTTAAGGTCTTACAAACTGAATTTACAACAAAGGCTTTTAGAGTCAAACATGTTCTAATCCTGACTTTGAAACTCAGGTTTCAAATACCAGAATTTACAGTTCAGGTTTATGAAGTCAGATTTTAGAACTTTAGAACTTTGCTTTTAAAAGCCAGAAATTAAAAACTCATGTTAAATGAGAATTTGGATATATTCTCAGTCATAAGAATTAATATTATTGTGCACTGTGAAGCAGTCAATTCTCAAGTAAACAAGGCACTGACAAACGACGGAGGTGCAAAACGGAGTTTATTCTCTATTCTCTAAGTCTGCAGATTCAGAGACATCATTTCAGAATGCTGGATTGTTCAGAATGACCAAGACAGAAAGGCGGGCAGTTCATCTAAACGACAAGTGGAAAAACACAGTAAGCTTGGGATCGGTCTAGATGTAACTTAGCTACCTGATGGAGCCAGTACCAAAACAACCGGTGGCCTCAAATGAGGCAGGATTTGAGGTGAAAAGTCATGGCCTTAATTCATGCCACAGCAGTTTTAGCAAGTTTAGGCCTCATTAACATTACAACTCAGCTTTTCAAAATGAATTAAACTCAAATTCAGAAATCTGGTTTTTCAGATTTTAAGAATGTAAAACCTGAGTTTCTAAGATGACGCTGGACATATGTTTTATTCATACCAAAGATTTTAAAAGTCATCTTTTACAACTCAGGATTTAAATGTAAGATATTAAAATCTGGACTCTGGTTTCAAACTGGGCTTTAAATACTGAAGTTGTAGAGCTCAACTTTTAAAAATCTGGAATTACAATTTTCATTTCAGAATGTGAGATTTCAAACTCAGCTTTTAGATTTTAGAGCTGTGAAACCTTCAGAGTAGCAGATTAACTGGTCTTTAAATCTGAACACGCTCAGGTCTGAGCCAGGATTCATCTAGAATTCATCTAGGATTCATCTAGGATTCATGTAGGATTCATCTAGGATTCATGTAGGATTCATCTAGAATTCAACCAGGAATAATCTAGGATTCCACCAGGATTAATCTAGGATTCATCTAGGACTCAACCAGGATTAATCTAGGATACATCTAGGATTCAACAAGGATTCATCTAGGATTCAACCAGGATTAATCTAGGATTCATCTAGGATTCAACCAGGATTAATCTAGGATTCATCTAGGATTCAACCAGGATTAATCTAGGATTCTAGGATTCAAGGATTCAAAGGATTATCTAGGATTCCACCAGGATTAATCTAGGATTCATCTAGGACTCAACCAGGATTAATCTAGGATACATCTAGGATTCAACAAGGATTCATCTAGGATTCATCTAGGATTCAACCAGGATTAATCTAGGATTCATCTAGGATTCAACCAGGATTAATCTAGGATACATCTAGGATTCAACCAGGATTAATCTAGGATTCATCTAGGATTCATCTAGGATTCAACCAGGATTAATCTAGGATTAATCTAGGATTCCACCAGGATTAATCTAGGATTCATCTAGGACTCAACCAGGATTAATCTAGGATACATCTAGGATTCAACAGGATTCAATCATAGGATTCATCTAGGATTCAACCAGGATTAATCTAGGATTCTTTCATCTAGGATTCAACCAGGATTAATCTAGGATTAATCTAGGATTCAAGGATTAATCTAGGATTCTAGGATTCACCAGGATTAATCTAGGATTCATCTAGGATCAACCAGGATTAATCTAATCTAGGATACATCTAGGATTCACAAGGATTCATCTAGGATTCAACAGATTCTAGGATTCAAGGATTCTAGGATTCATCAGAATTCAAGATTCTAGGATTAATCTAGGATTAATCAGGATTCAACAGGATTATCTAGGATTATCTAGGATTCAACCAGGATTAATCTAGGATTCAACTAGGATCAACAGGATTAATCTAGGATTCATCTAGGATTCAACCAGGATTAATCTAGGATTAATCTAGGATTCCACCAGGATTAATCTAGGATTCATCTAGGACTCAACCAGGATTAATCTAGGATACATCTAGGATTCAACAAGGATTCATCTAGGATTCATCTAGGATTTAACCAGGATTAATCTAGATTCATCTAGGATTCAACCATGATTTCATCTAGGATTAATCTAGGATTCATCTAGGATTCAACCAGATTAATCTAGGATTAATCAGGATTAGGATCAACCAGGATTAATCTAGGATCAGGATTCAATTCATCTAGGATTCAAGGATCTAGATTATCTAGGATTCAACCAGGATTAATCTAGGATTAATCTAGGATTCAACCAGGATTAATCTAGGATTATCTAGGATCCAGGATAATCTAGGATTAATCTAGGATTCAACCAGGATTAATCTAGGATTAATCTAGGATTCCACCAGGATTAATCTAGGATTCATCTAGGACTCAACCAGGATTAATCTAGGATACATCTAGGATTCAACCAGGATTAATCTAGGATTCAACTAGGATTCAACCAGGATTCTAGGATCTAGGATTCATCTAGGATTCAACCAGGATTAATCTAGGATTAATCTAGGATTCCACCAGGATTAATCATCTAGGATCAACCAGGATTAATCTAGGATCATCTAGGATTCAAGGATTCAATCTAGGATTCATCTAGGATTCAACCAGGATTAATCTAGGATTAATCTAGGATTCAACCAGGATTAATCTAGGATTCATCTAGAATTCAACCAGGATTAATCTAGGATTCATCTAGAATTCAACCAGGATTAGGATTCTAGGATTCAATCAGGATTCATCTAGGATTAATCTAGGATTCAACCAGGATTCATCTAGGATTAATCTAGGATTCATCTAGAATTC
This sequence comes from Hirundichthys speculiger, assembly GCA_018398805.1. Classification (NCBI taxonomy): domain Eukaryota; kingdom Metazoa; phylum Chordata; class Actinopteri; order Beloniformes; family Exocoetidae; genus Hirundichthys; species Hirundichthys speculiger. The sequence continues at coordinate 114,723 of JAGFBZ010000911.1, forward strand.
AACCAGGATTAATCTAGGATTAATCTAGGATTCCACCAGGATTAATATTCATTAGGACTCAGGATCTAGGATACATCTAGGATTCAACAGGATTCATCTAGGATTCATCTAGGATTCAACCAGGATTAATCTAGGATTCATCTAGGATTCAACCATGATTCATCTAGGATTAATCTAGGATTATCTAGGATTCAACCAGGATTAATCTAGGATTAATCTAGGATTCAACCAGGATTAATCTAGGATTCAACCAGGATTAATCTATGATTCATTTAGGATTCAACCAGGATTAATCTATGATTAATCTAGGATTCAACCAGGATTAATCTAGGATTCATCTAGAATTCAACCAGGATTAATCTAGGATTCATCTAGAATTCAACCAGGATTAATCTAGGATTCCTCTAGGATTCAATCAGGATTAATCTAGGATTAATCTAGGATTCATCTAGGATTTAATCAGGATTCATCTAGGATTCAACCAGGATTAAAGCTGTTTGAAGCAAAAATCCCAACCTGATTTGTGACTTGTTCAGGACGGGGGTTAGGGTAAGGGTTAGGGTTAGGGTTAGGCCCTAACCCTAACCCTTAGAGAAGGTTTAATAACATCTCTCCAGGATCTCCTGCTGTGGATCCTCCTTCTGAGCTGAGTTCAAACTGAAACATGTGAAATCCTCAGTTTTGGTGTTTCTAATCTTGTCTCAGTGGCAGCAGCAGAGCCGTCATCATCTTTCTGTCTACGATCATCTTTTTCAAGGTTGCTGATATGAATCTGTGGTTTGGTGACGGGAAGCTGCTCAGCGTTAAACAGATTAAAGGGAACGTTTCTATTAGAACCGATGAGATAAAAGAGCCGCTCTGTTGGAGGGATCTGATAAACCTGATGGGTTACATCATCTGGTCTGAGACCAGTCACAAACCAAACTGATCTGGAATCTAAACTAGTTCACACCTGACATAGATTTAAATGTTCTCAATTCTACAGAAGTCAAGAAAAAAAGAATTGATGAAGAAAAACTCACAGAGCTGCTGGAGAGGAGCTGGAGAGGAGCTGGTGGACCCTGAGAGGAGCTGGTGGACCCTGAGGAGCTGGTGGACCCTGAGAGGAGATGGTGGACCCTGAGAGGAGATGGTGGACCCTGAGAGGAGATGGTGGACCCTGAGAGGGGCTGGTGGACCCTGAGAGGAGCTGATGGACCCTGAGAGGAGCTGGTGGACCCTGAGAGGAGCTGGAGAGGAGCTGGTGGACCCTGAGAGGAGCTGGAGCTGCTGCTGCTCATTGATGGGACTGAAACTGGTGCAGGGGAAGCTGGTGAGGTTGGAGTCTTCCTCTTTTAGAGACGCTCTCTCTTCCGCTTCCACATGTTTCACCCGAGACTGCTGAGGTTTTCTACTTCAGCTAATCAGCCTCTGAGGGTTTCTGGTGGATTCAGACGCTCCTCACGCTACACGTCTCGTCCTCTGGAGTCATTTATTAAAGCAGAACTTTATTTGTGCTTCACAAGCATCCTGTTTACTTTCTCAGTCTCAGCTGATGGAGACTCGCTCAGATATTTACGTCTGAATGAAGCTAAACTGTTCTGACGGAAACGTTTCTGTGCAGAACAGCTGATTAACATCCTGGAGCTCTGAACAGAGTCTCTGGTTCCTCTGGTCCTGACCCTGGTTCGCATGACTCTGACTCTTGTCCTCATGGCTTTTACTCTAGTTCTTCTAGCCTTGACTCAGGTTCTCATAGCCCTGACTCTGGTTCTCATTGTCCTGACTCTGGTTCCCATGGGCCTGACTATGGTTCTCTTGACGCTGACCCTGGTCCTTCTGGTCCTCATGGCTTTGACTCTGGTGATCTAGTCCTGACTCTGGTTCTCATGACTGTGACTGTGTTTCTCAAGGTTCTGGTACTCATGGCTCTTACTTTGGTTCTCATGACTCTGACTGTCGTCCTTATGGTCCTGACTCTGGTCCTCATGGCTCGGACACTGGTTCTCATGGTCCTGATTCTGGTTCCCATTGTCCTGACACTGGTCCTCATGGTCCTGACGCTGGTTCTCAAGACTGACCCAAGTCCTCTTGGCTCTGACTCTGGTGTTATGAATCTGACTCTGGATCTCATGGTCCTGGTTCTAATGACTCTGACAATGGGTTTCATGGTCCTGACCCTTGTTCTCATGACTCTGATTCTGGTTCTCAAGACTCTGACTCTTGTCCTCATGGCTTTTACTCTGGTTCTTCTAGTCTTGACTCAGTTTCTCATAGCTCTGACTCTGGTTCTCTTGGCTCTGACTCTGGTTCCCATGGCTTTGACTCAAGTTCTCACGGCTCTGGCTGTGGTTCTCATGGTCCTGACCCTGGTTCTCATGGTTCTGGTTCTTGTGACTCTGACCCTGGTTCTAATGGTCCTGACTCTGGTTCTCAAGACTCTGGTTCTTGTCCTCATGGCTTTTACTCTGGTTGTTCTAGTCCTGACTCTGGTTCTCATGGCTTTTGACTCTGGTTCTTCTAGTCCTGACTCTGGTTCTCATGGCTTTTGACTCTGGTTGTTCTAGTCCTGACTCTGGTTCTCATGACTGTGACTGTGGTTCTCAAGTTTCTGGTCCTTATGGTCCTGACTCTGGTCCACATGGCTCTATTTCTGGTTCTGAATTTCTTTTTTTTTCTCAATATATCTTCATGTCGTCTCAACGTGTTTTCATTACTACATATATAATTATTTTGTAATATTTCCTCCAGAATTATTTCTGATGTTTGTAACTTTAGGACTGATTTCATGAGACCAACATGGTTCAAGTTTCCTTCAATAAGAAAGTCAGAACACTTGACATCTGGAAAATGACCACCTCACCTTCAGAAACAAAAGATAAATCCATTTATTGAGTCGCTGACTGTACAGGTTAAAAATCATGAGACAAAGAGGTGCATGATGGGAGTTTCAGGCCACGTGCTCCATGTAGTCGGCGCCGTGGCTCTGGCTGAGCTGAGAGACACTCAGGTCCTGCGTGGTCTCATCGAGCTAGACGACGGACAAACGACAGCAGGTCAACCCCGATCAGACCAGAGTCAAAACAACCTCATTAAGGTGTCGTTACAACCTCATTAAAGCCAACTCACCTTCTCGCTGTCATCGGGACCTTCAATAGAAACCTCCTCGATCTCCTCGCCGATGCTCAGCTCACTCTTGGAGAAGTCAGAACGGTGGCTGAAACAAAACAACACCAAATCTGGAGCTGCCAAGATTCAACATCTGTTCATGTGTTGAACATCTGCAGATGTTTAATCACTCTGAGGACCCTGACACTGAGCTGCTGATGTCATCAGTGACATCCCAGCACCTGTCACCAGGCTCACCTGTTAAAGTCATCATCGTATTCCACGTCTTCATCTGTGGAAACAAGAGGTGAAGTATGATGAGCATGTCTTATCTATGAGTAGATCTGCAGGTCCTTCCAGTTTAAACGTAGATATCTATGAGTAGATCTGTAGGTCCTCCAGTTTAAACGTAGATATTTATGAGTAGATCTGCGGGTCCTCCAGTTTAAACGTAGATATCTATGAGTTGATCTGCGGGTCCTCCAGTTAAAACATAGATATCTAACACTAGATCTGCGGGTCCTCCAGTTTAAATGTAGATATCTAACAGAAGATCTGCGGGTCCTCCAGTTTAAACAAAGATATCTAACAGTAGATCTGCGGGTCCTCCAGTTTAAACAAAGATATCTAACAGTAGATCTGCAGGTTCTCCCGGTTAAACGTAGATATCTAACAGTAGATCTGCAGGTCCTCCAGTTTAACGTAGATATCTATCAGTAGATCAGCAGGTCCTCCAGTTTAAATATAGATATCTAACAGTAGATCTGCAGGTCCTCCAGATAGAACATAGATATCTATCAGTAAATCTGAAGATCCTCCAGATAGAACATAGATATTTAACAGTAGATCTGCAGCTCCTCCAGTTTAAACGTAGATATCTAGCTGTAGATCTGCAGGTCCTCCAGGTTAAACGTAGATATCTATCAGTAGATCAGAAGATCCTCCAGATAGAACATAGATATTTAACAGTAGATCTGCAGCTCCTCCAGTTTAAACGTAGATATCTAGCTGTAGATCTGGAGGACCTACAGTTTAAACGTAGATATCTAACAGTAGATCTGCAGGTCCTCCAGGTTAAACGTAGATATCTAACAGTAGATCTGGAGATCTGAGCTGGATCAGGTCTAGTCCTGGAACCAGTCTGAGCTGGATCAGGTCTAATCCTGGAACCAGTCTGAGCTGGATCAGGTCTCTGTGAGGTCTGGTCCTGGAACCAGTCTGAGCTGGATCAGGTCTAGTCCTGGAACCAGTCTGAGCTGGTCCAGGTAACACCTACCGTTTCTGCCGTGGCTCTGCTCAGAGATGCTTCCTCCTCCTCCTCCTGGTCTGGAGGCCTCAGACAGGGACCCTGCTGGACTCCCTCTGGTCCCAGACGTCTCCACCTTCCTGTGGAGCAGAAACCTTCGTTACTGACTCAGAGACCTCCAGAGTCCAGATCCCAGGGTGCAGCAGAGCAGAACGGTCCAGAACTGTTTCAGCAGGGGTTCTGTGATGGAGAAGAACACTTTCAACAAGAGAGATGATCTCAAACATTTTATCAGATGACATCACATCATCTAACTTCTACGGAGCTCCAGATCATGGTGGAAGTCTGACGTCTGTTTCTTCATCACATCTCGTTTCATTTAGCACCGCCTCTAACGAGGAGGGAACATCTGCCTCTCAGAGGGTGAAGATAGTTGAGATTGGATATTTGAGGATCAAAAGATCTACATAGTAACTAATCAGATCAGAGAAGAAGCCCTCAGAGGTGGTGTTTAGAGCCACATCCACCTGGTCAGTACGACAGGTAAAGACTGCAGTCACTGGGTCAAAAGGTTTGGAAACATTACTATGTTACAACATTACTGTTAATGGCTTTAAAGTCGTTATAAGTCATTATCTGTTAATTGTCCGTCTCATTATCCTTCATGACAGCTCACTGAAATGAGCAGCTACCTGTAGGCCACCACAGACTTTAGAGACCGGTCTACATGGGGTCTGGAGGCTCTGAGGGAACGCCTGAGCATCTGCTGGTCTCCTGATCTGAGACGGGTCACATGACCAAAGATGAGACGGACAGGTGCACGAGAGGCTCACCTGTGGTCAGAAAGCAGATGAACTCCCTCTGAGTCAGCAGCCAGGATGGAGAGACTGAACCCAGAGAGGAGGAAGGAAGAGGAACAGGAGGAAAAAGAGAGAAGAGTCAGTGGTCACGAGGTGAGGAGGATTGTTGGAACGGATACCTGGTGACTAAACCAGGACCTGTCCAGACAAGTCCTGCAGGACAGCAGGACAGCAGGACAGCAGGACAGCAGGGGCAGATAAATGCTTTAGTGAAGGTCAGCAAATATTTCTTCAAATGAAAGTGAAACTGATGATTTAATGTGAACTAAAGTTCTTTGTTCTGCTTTAACCAGGAATGTGAGGTTCTGTCTGATCCTGGTCCAAACCAGTCTCCTGGTGGTCATCAGCCGTTTAGATGAAGATGGTTTAATCCACCACAGCATCAGCACTACATCTACGTTTCTCTATTAATTACAGACCATTTTCACTCTGATGGAACAAATAAATCTGTTTTTAAAGCTTCTAGATTGACTAGATGTGCTGCAGCAGCATCGTTGCTGCTTTCATCAACAACTACTGAAGACAACATGAAGTTAGTTCCCAGACTGCATCAGGTCTGGCTGCACCACCAGGGTAGATCTGGTCTGATCAGGCCAACAGACCTGGACTGTTACCAGATAAAGGTTTACCCTCCTAACATCTGGTAACACACCTGGACTGTTACCAGATAAAGGTTTACCCTCCTAACATCTGGTAACAGACCTGGACTGTTACCGGATAAAGGTTTACCATCCTAACATCTGGTAACACACCTGGACTGTTACCAGATAAAGGTCTGTTCAGTCTGGAGAAGTCCTTCAGCCTCCTGGAGAGAAGATGATTATTATTCAAAGTCCTAACTGTATAACTGTCAGTTTTAGAGAGGTCAGCATGCACTGCTTCATTTTATAGTGAGACTTAAACAGGTTGTAGCCCAGATGTAGCCTGGCAACCACCATGGAGCACTAAGATCATGGTGTTGTCATGGAGACGTCTCTCGTCTCACTGGACAGAGGAAAGCGTGGACACTCACTCGTTGAGGCTTTTGCCTCGCCTCATGGGGGAGATGGCTGGTGCAGAGAGACCCTCCTCCCTCAGAAGGACAATGCTACAGGTGAGGAGGACAGGAAGGACAGGAGGGACAGGACAGACACAAACAGAACAGGACAGGTTGGACAGCTGTGAGGACATCCAAGAGGAAGGAGCAGACAGGCTGAAGGAAGGGTGAGGACACGGAGGAGTCTTTTTTCTTCAATGTGTAAAACTCAAGACTGGGACTTTTATTTTGGCAGCAGCTTCCTGCAGAGGAAGCAGTACTCACTCTCTGGGACCGTCGGTGGTCTCTGACGGGTCCTGGGGTCCAGTCAGAGAGTTCTGACTGCAGAGACAGCAGAGACAGAGAGCAGACAGACAGAAGAACGTTCAGGCTCCACAGCTGAGACCTGCTGTTCAGGTTCATGTTCTGCTTCAGGTTCTGTTCAGGTTCTGGTTCAGGTTCTATTCAGGTTCTGATTCTGTTCAGGTTCAGGTTCTGGTTCTGATTCAGGTTCTGTTCTGGTTCTGTTTAGGTTCTGGTTATGGTTCAGGTTCTGTTCTGGTTCTAGTTCAGGTTCAGGTTCTGATTCAGGTTCTGGTTCTGTTCAGGTTCAGGTTCTGGTTCAGGTTCCAGCTCTGTTCTGGTTCTGGTTCAGGTTCAGGTTTAGTTTCAGGTTCACGTTCAGGTTCTGTTCTCTTTCTGGTTCTGGTTCTGGTTCAGGTTCTTTTCAGGTTCAGGTTCTGGTTCTATTCTGTTTCTGATTCATGTTGTGGTTCTGGTTCAGATTCAGGTTCACGTTCAGGTTCTGGTTCTGGTTCTGGTTCTGGTTCTGATTCTGATTCAGGTTCTGGTTCAGGTTCTGGTTCAGATTCAGGTTCATGTTCATGTTCATGTTCCTGTTCCTGTTCCTGTTCCTGTTCCTGTTCCTGTTCATGTTCAGGTTCTTTTCAGGTTCAGGTTCTGGTCCTGTTCTGTTTCTGATTCATGCTGGGGTTCTCGTTCAGATTCAGGTTCATGTTCAGGTTCTGTTCTGGTTCTGATTCTGGTTCAGGTTCTTTTCAGGTTCAGGTTCAGGTCTGGTTCAGATTCACGTTCATGTTCTGTTCTGGTTCTGGTTCAGGTTCAGGTTCTGGTTCTGTTCTGTTTCTGATTCATGTTGTGGTTCTGGTTCTGGTTGTGAGTCCAGTCCCAGAGGCTTTCCTGGTCCATCTACAACCATTGTCATGTGGTCCTGACTCAGTTTTCATCCATGTGTCCAGATCACAGTGATTGATTGATGTGGCTCTTTAAAGGGTAACTCGGTACCCATAATGCACCACTACAGAGCAACCACAGACAACAGTTTTAGATCTCCACACCTGTCCCAGGTTTGGGTTCTCAGGATGTTACCATATATGTCATAATGTCAAAGTTAACGCGTTAATAATCCGTTAACTGGTAGCGTAGCTAACGCGTAGCTTTACGGTGTTGCAGATGGGTCTGCTGAGAATAAAAAGGTTATTAGTATTTACTGTCTCTGTGAACTGAGTTTCCACTGCAGGATGGTAACGTTAGTTTCACATCCAACATTCGCTTGTTTTTTTTCTCTTTAAACTTTAATAGCGTCATGAAAGCGGCACCGGTTTCATCCAGGTTGGTATCATTTTGTAGAATATCAGTGCGCCAGACATTTCACCAGTGTCATCAACCCTCCAAGCTCAGTGGGTGTGGCTACAACTCTAAGGAACAGCTGAATGTGCTTCTGAGTACCTGCTGCTGCCGTGGAGTTTAGGGACCGTCAGCAAATTACTGCGGTCAAGCAGCAGCCCCGACAAAATACACTAAGAAGCTGATGAATTAAGACCCCAAAGAGTACAGCAGCATTGGTGGACTTCCTGTTTTCAAAATAAAGGCTTAAAAAAAAAGAAGCAGATCCCCGTGAACCTGTATAGGACAAAATGGGTATAGATGATGGATGGATGGATGGATGGGTATAGATGATGGATGGATGGATGGTTGGGTATAGATGATGGATGGATGGATGGATGGATAACCAGAGCATTAAAAAAATTAATTTGTGCGATTAATTGTGAGTTAGCTATGAAAATCTTTCAATTAATCGCAATTAAAAATTTAATTGACTGACAGCCCTGGGTTTTAATAACATATCTAGAGGTGTGGCGCTACTTGATGGAGAGAACGTACAGGATGTGAAATGATTTTAAAGAAAATCAGTTCGACAGGTAAGTTTCTCCAGGTGAACACCTGAACACAGAGATGAAGCAGCCATGGAGCTGATGAGAGACACCAGTGAGTTTACAGTTAGAAGATGATTTTTAAAATTCTATGGATTAGATGGGCAGATAGATGGATCTATTAGATTAGATTAGATGGGAGGAGCTAGTCCAGTGAGGGCAGGTAGACTCCAGGTGGTGCTCAAGCTCCTCCCCTTTTACCCTCTGACTGGACAGGTGTCCTTTCTGCACAGAAAATGTTGCAATTCTGTTTAAAAATCCTGATTTGATGTCAGAAAGTCGTGATTATATAAAATTTGTAGTTTTATTTCAAAAAGTTGGGTCTTTGTAAAAGTCGATATTTTTTGATTTAAAAAAAAAAAGATAAAATATTAAGTTAAAAAGTCAATTTTAAATGAAAAATGTATGATTTTTACAACAAAAGGTTGGGACTTTTTATCAGTTTTGTAAATTTAGTAATTGTAAAACAAAAATTTGTTTGACATTATGAAATTTGTAATTCCGCCCAGTGATTCACGACCAGGATGGAACATGTTCCTCCTGGATCTGAGGTTCCTCGATCCACCAGAACCCCTGCAGACCTGACCAGGGACTGAGGATCCCCTGGAACTGGAACACACCCTCCGGTCCCCCTTCTGGGGAAAACTGGGGAACCACCACCCGGTACTGCCCCCGAGGACCACGTGATGTTGCAGAGACGGGTCAACCAGGACAGTCCAACAACCTCCACAGAAGGTCGTTGGTGTCATTGAGAAGATCCTCCCACCAACATCTCCAGTGGAGGTCAGCAGCTCCTCACCCTCACTGCTCTACATGCCTGAGGGACTTCTCAGAGCCAGCTGAAGGTCTCCATGGCCTCTCTGAACTCCTCCCACCTCCTCAGGCTGCTGCTGAAACATGTCATAAAAACCATCTGGCAACAAGCTGGACCATACCAGAACCTGAACCAGACCAGAACCAAACCTCTGACCTGGTTTTAACATCAGACTGTCAGAAATGATGACTTAAGAACTTTTAGATCCTCTGGCTGCAGAACCTTTGTGTTCAGAACCAAGATGAAACCATTTCAGCTGACACCAGAATCAGATCTTCTGGAACATCTCAGACAACAGCACCAGATATCAGAACCAATGTTCTGCCTGGTGTTGTGGAGCGGCGGTCCTCACCAGCCGTACGTCTTCTGTGGTTTGGGCAGCGGGTCGTCAAAGAAAGAATCTCCCTCGTCTGGGTCGTCCTCCAGCTCCAAGTCTAGATGGGCCGGCCTCACAGCTGAGGAAGACGAGGGCGGAGGATGAAGGTCTCCTTTACCTGGAGAGAGCTCGTGGTCCGAGTCCTGACAGGAAACAGCACAGTCTCTGGTGAACAACCACAGGAAGTTTACCTGCTGATGGACAGGTGATGAAGAGATTAACTGCTGATAAAGGTGATGAAGAGATTAACTGCTGACAGACAGGTGATGAAGAGATTAACTGCTGATGGACAGGTGATGAAGAGATTAACTGCTGATAAAGGTGATGAAGAGATGAACTGCTGACAGACAGGTGATGAAGAGATTAACTGCTGATGGACAGGTGATGAAGAGATTAACTACTGATAAAGGTGATGAAGAGATGAACTGCTGACGGACAGAGGAGGAAGACAAGCAGCTGATCTAATTGGTCCCTGCTCTGTCTCCGCCCTTTAGCGTGTGACATCACAGCTTCTGACCAATCCTGATTCAACATTTCTGCAGATCAACATTTTTATTTCAGATCAGATGTTTCTGTTCCAGATAATTGTTACTAATTCTGTGGTGAAAAACTAAAACTAAAACTTCACCTGATTCATTTCTCAAGAACAAGGTTTTTGTTTTTGGGTGAGATTTTTTTTTCAGGTATCGCTGCCACATCCAATAAAATAAAATAATAAAGCACAATAAAATAACGACTAATTGGTATTTTTCTCCAACACATCTCTTACCCACTACTACCAAAATATAAAATTAAAACAGGAGAAAGTATCAGACCGCTGGTGGACTAGTGAAGGACCAGTGGAGGACTAGTAGAGAACTAGTGGAGGACTAGTAGAGGACCAGAAGAGGACTAGTAGAGGACCAATGGAGGACTAGTAGAGGACCAGTGGAAGACTAGTAGAGGACGAGTGAAGGACTAGCCGAGGACCAGTGGAGGACTAGTAGAGGACTAGTAGAGGACTAGTGGAGGACCAAGGGAGGACTAGCAAAGGGCTAGTAGAGGACCAAGGGAGTACCAGTGGAGGACTAGTGAAGGACCAGTGGAGGACTAGTAGAGAACTAATGGAGGACTAGTAGAGGACCAGAAGAGGACTAGTAGAGGACCAATGGAGGACTAGTAGAGGACTAATGGAGGACTAGTGGAGGACTAATGGAGGACTAGTAGAGGACCAGTGGAAGACTAGTAGAGGACGAGTGAAGGACTAGCCGAGGACCAGTGGAGGACTAGTAGAGGACTAGTGGAGGACCAAGGGAGGACTAGCGGAGGACTAGCGAAGGGCTAGTAGAGGACCAAGGGAGGACTAGTAGAAGGCTAGTGTAGGACCAAGAGAGAACTAGCGGAGGACTAGTAGAGGACAAGTGGAGGACTAGGGGAGGACTAATGGAGGACTAGTAGAGGACCAGTGGAAGACTAGTAGAGGACGAGTGAAGGACTAGTAGAGGACTAGTGGAGGACCAGTAGAGGACCAGTGGAGGACTAAAAGAAGACTAATGGAGGACCAAGGGAGAACTAATGAAGGACTAGTAGAGGAGTAGTGAAGGACCAAGGGAGGACTAGCGGAGGACTAGCGAAGGGCTAGTAGAGGACCAAGGGAGGACTAGTAGAAGGCTAGTGTAGGACCAAGAGAGAACTAGCGGAGGACTAGTAGAGGACTAGTGGAGGACCAAGGGAGAACTAGCAGAGGAGTGGTAGAAGATTAGTGGAGGACTAGTGGAGGACCGAGAGAGGACTAGTACAGGACTAGTGGAGGACCAAAGGAGAACTAGCGGAGGACTAGTGACAGACTAGAGGAGGAGTGGTAGAAGACTAGTGGAGACTAGTGGAGGACCAAGAAAGAACTAGTGGAGGACTAGCGAAGGACTAGTAGAGGACAAGGGGAGGACTAGTAGAAGACTAGTGGAGGACCAAGGGAGGACTAGCGGAGGACTAGTGGAGGACAAAGGGAGGACTAGTAGAAGACTAGTGGAAGACCAAGGGAGGACTAGTAAAAGACTAGTGGAGGACCAAGAGAGAACTAGCAAAGGACTAGTAGAAGACCAAGGGAGGACCAAGGGAGGACTAGCGGAGGACTAGTGGAGGACCAAGGGAGGACTAGTAGAGGACTATTGGAGGACCAAGGGAGAACTAGCAGAGGACGAGCGACAGACTAGTGGAGGACTAGCAGAGGACCAGTGGAGGACCAGTGGAGGACCAGTAGAGGACTGACCTGATCTGACCTGAGGACTGACCTGATCTCTGACCTACCTCCTGACCCCAGGACAGGAGGTAGGTCAGTGATCAGGACAGAGACCAGGACAGGAAGTAGGTCAGAGATCAGGACAGAGACCAGGACAGATACCAGGACAGAGACCAGTGCAGAGAGCAGGACAGATGTCAGGACAGAGATCAGTGCAGAGACCAGTGCAGAGACCAGTGCAGAGACCAGTGCAGAGACCAGGTCACAGACCAGTGAAGAGACCAGGACAGAGACCAGTTCAGAGGCCAGTGCAGAGACCAGGTCACAGACCAGTGAAGAGACCAGGACAGAGACCAGTTCAGAGGCCAGTGCAGAGACCAGGACAGAGACCAGTGCAGAGACCAGTGCAGAGACCAGTGCAGAGACCAGGCAGAGACCAGTGCAGAGACCAGATCAGAGGTTAGGTCGTCAGAGTAGCTTTAATGGTAACAGGAAACAGGAAGCTCGTCCTCTCGTTACCTTGGCTGCTGTCTGACTCCTCTGGCCTTTAAACCTGGGAATCTGTGCATGACAGGAACAGTGAGCGTCAGATTCACCTGGACCACACCTGGACCTGCTGTCGTCTCCAGTCAGAGACTGTCTAAGACATCCAAATTCCTGTTCACGTCCCTAATACAGCTGACCTTTGAACAATGCTCCCATCCAAATTTCAGTTCTGACCTGGTTCTGGTATCAGAACCGTTGTCTTAGATCGTATCATCATTATTTTATTAATGTTTTTGTCCCAGAGGTTTTCTGCATCAATGTCACTCTGTGTAGCAGTACCACCTCTGACCATGCAGGAGATACAGATCTGGTGTGATGACCCTCTAACATCTATCCATCCATCCATCATCTTCCTCTTCTCCAGGTTCAGGTGGTGGGGGCAGCAGTCTAATCAGAGAGGTCTCCTCAGTCCACCTCCTCCAGCTCCTCCAGGAGGACACCGGGGTGTTTTCAGACCAGCTGAGGGATATTATCACTTTAGTTTCACCTGGGTCTGCATCAGGGACTCTGTGGGGCATGTCTGAAATGTCCAACCCCGGGTGGAGTTTCTCCCCAGGAGTCTTCCTGACCAGATGAACCTCCTCAGCTGGTTCCTCTTCATGTGGAGGAGCAGTGACTCTACTCTGAGTCTCTCCTGGATGATTGGGTTTATCCTCCCATCTCAAAGGGAGGGTCCAGGAACCCTGCAGAAGTAACTCATTATAGGAACACCCCCCCACCCCCCGGCCCAGAGGAACCAAACCTACCTTGCTGACAGGTGTAGAGCTGAGTTTGTCTTCAGGACGCTGCTGTTGACTCACGTCTGAAGCCTGAACCACCTGGACACAGATGACAGCTCCATGAGAAGACAAGAAATGTCACAAACACTCCTCAACAGCCTCATGTAGGTGAAACCAGATGAAACAAGGCAAAACCAGGAGAAACCAAGCAAAACAAGGCAAAATCAGGAGAAACCAGGTGAAACCAGATGAAACAAGGCAAAACCAGGAGAAACTAAGAGAAACCAGATGAAACAAGGCAAACCAGGAGAAACCAGGCAGAACCAGATGAAACAAGGCAAAACCAGGAGAACCAGATGAAACCAGGAGAAACCAGGTGAAACCAGGCAAAAACCAGGAGAAACCAGGCAAAACCAGGAGAAATCAGGCAAAACCAGGAGAACCAGATGAAACAAGGCAAAACCAGGAGAAACCAGGCAAAACCAGGAGAAACCAGATGAAACAAGGCAAACCAGGAGAAACCAGGCAAAACCAGATGAAACAAGGCAAAACCAGGAGAAACCAGATGAAACAAGGCAAACCAGGAGAAACCAGGCAAAACCAGATGAAACAAAGGCAAAACCAGGAGAAACCAGATGAAACAAGGCAAAACCAAGAGAAACCAGGAGAAACCAGATGAAACAAGGCAAAACCAAGAGAAACCAGGAGAAACCAGATGAAACAAGGCAAAACCAGGAGAAACCAGGCAAAACCAGATGAAACCAGGTGAAACCAGGAGAAACTAGGCAAAACCAGGCAAAACCAGGAGAAATCATGAGAAACCAGAAGAAACCAGGCAAAACCAGTAGAAACTAAGAGAAACCAGGTGAAACCAGGAGAAACCAGGTGAAAACAGGTGAAACTAAGAGAAACTAAGAGAAACCAGGTCTTGTGTTTCTGAGGGCACTGTGCCAGATTTTGTTAAGGGCGGGGGGAGGGGAGGGGGGTGTCCTGTTCTGTCAAACTCCTGTTTCACTTTCAAGCAGCACAAAGGAACTTTGCTGAGTTTTATCTCAGCAGCGCTGAGATGAAGTCAACTTTACGAAGCTGTCCGAGACCAGTCTGGTCTGGTCTCTTAGTCACTGTCTTGTATATGAGTCAGCAAATATCCGGTCTGAGTCCAGGTTCAAGTCTGCAGAGATTCAAGTCCGAGTCATTAAAGAAAAGTCTGGGTTCCAGTGAGTTTCACAGGAGGCGTGAGTTTCTAAACCATCTGTGTTATCAGCGGTCTTTCAGAGTCATCACCACTGTGGGATAATTGTAACACCACAGTTAGCTGCCTGCTAGTTGAGTCTCCACGTTGTTCAGGTCCTCATCTCTGAAACTGTTGTGTTGTTTAAACCTCCTCTGTGGTTTCAGAGTCTGATGACCAATAACAGCAGCAGGATAAAACCGACTCAGAGAGTCTGAGTCACCATCACAGAGAGGAGCAGAACCATGTGGTGGATTAAATTCCACTAAGAGACTGACAGCTCAGCGGTTGTTATCATTTCAGTCAGTCTTAGAGGAGAACTTCAGTGATCAAACTCTGGCAGCTACAGATGAAGAATAGTTCTGGATATTGAAGCTGGTCTTTCAGTTTGGGGCCTCTAGTGGCTGCAGGAGGTAACTACATCTGCATCATCTGGATACAGACCAACAGATTCCTGAAACTGAATCCACTCAGTGGTCCTCAGGTTGACTGTCATCAGTCTGAGATCTCAACACATTTGACATTCACAACAGAAATCAAATAAGACGTGAAGGAAATGCCTTCAAACCAAATTCATGCTGACTGAATTATTTACTCACAGAAACTGTCTGGAACTTCTGGTTTCATACACAGATCTCAAAGTAAGAGTTGAAAAGTTATTATTATTTATATTTTTATTCCTTTGTCGAGTTTGTTAGCTTGTTTGAAGTTGTACATATTACACAAAAACTCAATTAAACCTTTTGCAGGCTTTTACTGAACGCTTCAATACGAGTTCAGAAACTACAAACAGAAAAGTGTTTCCAGGATCTGGGATCAGTGATGGATCTGGATTCAATAATGGATCTGGGATAAATGATGGATCTGGGATCAGGGACAGATCTGGGATCAATAATGGACTTGGGATCAATAAATGATCTGCGATCAGTGATGGATCAATGACAGATCTAGGATCAATGACAGATCTCTGATCAATAATGGATCTGGGATCAGTGACTGGTCTGGGATAAATGATGGATCTGAGATCAGTAATGGATCTGGATTCAATAATGGATATGGGATAAATGATGGATCTGGGATCAATAATGGACCTGGGATCAATAAATGATCTGGGATCATTGACAGATCGATGACAGATCTGGGATAGATGACAGATCTGGGATCAACGACAGATCTGGGATCAATAATGAATGTGGGATGAGTGATGGATCAATGACTGATCTGGGATCAGTGACTGATCAATGACGGATCTGAGATCAGTGACAGATCTGGGATCAGTGATGGTTCGGATCAATGACGGGTCTGGGATCAGTGATGGATCTGGGATCAGAGACGGTTCTGGGATCAATTGTGGATCTTGGATCAGTGATGGATCTGGGATCAGAGACGGGTCTGGGATCAATTGTGGATCTTGGATCAGTGATGGATCTGGGATCAGTGACGGGTCTGGGATCAATAATGGATCTGGGATCAGTGACGGGTCTGGGATCAGTGACGGGTTGGATCAATAATGGATCTGGGATCAGTGACGGCTCTGGGAGCAGTGATGGAGACTCACCACACTTCTGCACTGGGCGAAGAGACGCTTGTAGATCCCCAGGAAGACGTGGAAGTGAACCGCTGAAACACAGAGGAGACCAACCACAGCTAAATTCAGAGGACAAGTGGAGCTGCTGCTGTCTGAGATTTAAAACCACCTCCTACTTACCATCAGAGGAGCTCCTGTCTGCAGCTCTGAGCTCATCACAGACAAACGTCTCCAACATGTTCCTACAAACACCAGACACCAGGTTACCTACTGAGTCAGCTCAGGTACAGTCAAGGGGGGTGGAGCCAAGAGGAGACTCGTTTATCTGTGGTACAACATAACTACAGCACCACCAGCTTTAACTTTAACTATCATAAAAAATAAAATAGCTTTAACTCCAGCTTTAATTCCAGTTGTGTATCGGCTATACGAGATAATATAACTACAGCACCACCAGCTTTAACTCCAGTCACTTATCTATTCTAAAAGATAAAATAGCTTTAACTCCAGCTTTAATTCCTTCAGTATTCTAACTTGATGTTGTAAAATACTGACCTTCAAAAAATTGCCACTTTTGACATAAAACTACGACTTTACGTCATAAAATTGTTAATTTTGTAGATGTAAAACTTTAGGTCCTAAAATGGCATTTCTGTTGTTCAGCAGAATGTCACAACATCTGAACATTTTATCACAGCCTAGCCTAGCCACTGTCAGGCACGGAGGTGGAGGGGTGATGATGTGGGACCTGACTGGACCATGAACGTCTCTGTAAAACCTGTCTGAGACCAGTCTGAGGCTGAAACTGGGACACCTGAGCAGCAGCTGAGGTTAAGCAGTAAATACTTCCTACTTGTTCACACTTGGGAGCAAATCTGTGAAGATGTTCTTCAGATCTTCTCTGCCAACAGAGCCGCTCTGATCCTGCAGGTGGAAACCACACGTGCTCCGTGACTGACCAGAGACCCTTCAGCTGTGCAAATGATGTCATCAGATGGTCACACTTACCTTGTCATAAGAGTCAAACCTCCGACGGGCTTCTGCTATCTGTTTCTGAGACAGCTCCTGTGGAGAGGACAGAAGAAGAAATCAGACCAGGTGAGAGCAGACACACCTATTCTTCGATGAAAGCACTCGCTGCAGGTGAAGGTGACGCTGAGAGGCTCCACCTGGCTCTCTGGTATGAAAAACTCTAGGATGTGGAGGACATTGAAGCTCCTTCTGCTTGTAGAAAACTAATGTTTGGGGTCAGGAGCATTTCTGGTAGTCCACATCAGAAGACCATGTGTTTCCACTGGCCGGGGGTCTCTGGGTAGTTTTTCAGGGCTGGATCATTGACATGTCTCTATTACCAGGAACAGCTCCACCAAAAAGACTTTCAGGAACCTTTACAGGGCTGGAGGTAGTCAGAGAGGCCCTGATGCACATCTGGATTGGGGGCTGTGACCTGCTAACTGTGAGCAGGAGATGATGTCATTCACCTGCCTAATGTCCTCTTCACCTACGACTCATTCAACGCCACCATTATGTGCTATACAAATGGCAGACAGAGCGCTACAGTTATCTTTAGCTCCTCCATTATTTTTCATGTGATTTTGGTTTGTTTTTCTTTGTTTATCTCTTCATTTTTGCCAACCTCCTCTTCTCTTTTCTGGCAGTAGAGAAATAGTGCAAGTGATGCACTACTGCCACCGGGTGGTTTGGAATGGTAGTTTATCTACAACCGGCTCTGTCAACATAAGTGGGGACATGACGACTGAACGTCTCTGTTAACAGTCCAGCCTCCTAGTTTACCCTGGACCTCCTGCTAGTGGAAACATCTAGAAACCATCAGATCCAGAACATCAGATCTATCAGGACCCACCAGAACCCATTTAGGAACCATCAGGACCCATTTAGGACCCATCAGGACCCATTTAGGAACCATCAGGACCCATCAGGACCCATTTAGAAACCATCAGGACCCATTTAGGAACCATCAGGACCCATCAGGACCCATTTAGGAACCTTCAGGACCCATTTAGGAACCGTCAGGACCCATTTAGGAACCGTCAGGACAGGTGTGACTCACCTGTGCCAGGTGTTCTCCCAGTCGTCCTCTCCTGATGAGCTCTAGCAGCAGTGGAGACTTCTGGTTCTGCTCAGAGTCACTCAGACCCAGTTCCTTGCAGACCAGGTCCCTGCTGTCCACACCGTTCAGCTGCGTAGATGCAAACATGCACATAAACAGAGGATCCACAGTTAACACACTGAGATGTTACACTAGGAACCTTTCTGACATTACCCGATGCTGTTAAACTGATCTGGATGACATCATTAACCCTAACACCTGATGGTTTCCAGTCCACAAGACTGGATGGATGGATGGATGGATGGATGGATGGATGGATGAATGGATGGATGGTTTCATTTTATCATCAGTAACTGCTGCCACCTGTTTTTCGTTAGCAGTCTCAGATTTCTCTGAAATGTCTGTGTCATCTAAACAGATGCATCATTATCATAATTGTTCTCAGCAGATGTTCTGCTCTGTCAGTAGAGGGTTAGGGGTTAGGGTTAGGGGTTAGGGGTCAGAGGAACCAGTGACCTTCAGCAGCTCTGAGCTCCGTGTCTTCAGCGCTCTCAGAAGACAGGAAGAGCATTACATCAGCATTTTATTGAGGTTTCAAAGCTGCTCAAAAACTCACCCAGTTGATCTCCGGCTGGAACACAGCCAGGCTGAAGTCCAGGCTGAAGACCTGCAGGAAGTCCATGATTAGACTGGCCACCAGGCGACCTGCAGGGACACCAGACTGGTTCAGGACCAGGACCGCAGCTGCATGCATGTGTGTTGAAGCTAAAATGTTCACAACAAACCTACTTCTAATCAGAAAACGTTGGGACAGGTGATGAAAAAACAGGGTTAGGGGTTAGGCTAACCCTAACCCCTAACCCCTAACCCTAACAGATGAGATTCTTGCAGATCTTTCATATTCTTTCCTGTCAGCATCATCTCAGTCACCACCATCACAAACATTCAACACAGGTCCAGTTTTCAGACCTGCAGCACCTCCCAGGAACAAAGGTGAACCTCATTTCTCATGAGCTGAACTCAAACATCTAAAACTTTTCTATGAACACTGAAGTTTTGTTTCTCTCACATACTGATCTCAAATCCGTCTAAAAGTGTCAGTGAGCTCTTCTCCTTCACAGGTCACAGGTGTGGAAGATCCAGATGATCAGACAGCAGGACTACTGCACAGGTGTCTTTGACTGGTTTCAGTGGATGGTCCTGGTTATCTTGAAGGCCAGTTCAAGGATCAGAGGAGCAACCAGGATCACCGGTTGTGTTGTGGAACAAAGTCGCCTGTAAAGCTGCCTGATGTCTTTCTGAGGTGGTCTGAGTCTGCAGAGACTTGAATCTTCTGACTATCAGTTGAAGTTTATGACGCTGTGACATCATAGTTCAGTTTCAGCAGCTCCAGTGATGAAACGATGACAGATGCTGCTGATGGATGAACCAGCTCTGAAGATCATGAGCTTCTATACTTGTGCTGATATTTAGTGGGTCAGAGAGAGAACTGAGCACACAAAGTTGATGTTTAGTCGATTATTTAGTCCATTATCGTAACGATTGCTTCTTGGAAATAAACTTTCAACTGTTGGGAAGCTGGTTTATTTCTCTTAGATGGAACCACATCTGTCAGGAACATCTGTTCGGAGCAGCAGAGCTGAGGATGTGGACTGATCCCATTAAAGACTGGACAGATTCTTTCATTTGTGAGTTTTTGACCTTTGACCTTGTGGTCCCTCTGGTACCTGTGATCATGGATCCTGCTACAGTGGTTGGTGTCTGCTCTAGGAATCATCATGTCACGTTTGGGCCCGTACAATGGGTCCACTTCAACACAAAACCAAGCTGTGGCGTTATTTGTTGCTGGCCCCAGAACCATCTGCAGACCTAAGATCCCAAGATCCATATAAGGGAGGATGTCAGAGACGGGCTTCAAAGCAGCTGTCCCAAGAGGACTGATTCCTCCTCCTGCCAGCTTTGAGGAACCACAGGCAGTCTTCTACAGACTGGCAGTCAAGGTTCTTCAGGACAAGATGCTCCACAGCTCTGACCAGTCACTCCTCAACAGACTGCAGCAGCCAGTCTCTGGTCTCTACAGCTGCCAGTGACATCATATCTCCAGTCTGGACCAAACCTAACCCTAACCCTAACCCCCCACAGAGCAGGTTTACCAGAGACCTCAACCCCACTGAACACTGGTGGGATCAGCTTGGACTGCTGTTGGTGACCAGCAAGACCTACACAACCACGTTGACTGGTTGGAGGGTGGGAATGACACCCCACAGCACTGAGACCAGACTGGAGATCAGCAGGAGGAGCCGGGCCATTGTAGCTGTGTATGGTTCTCTGGACCAGACTGGAGACCAGCAGGAGGAGCCGGGCCGTTGTAGCCGTGTATGGTTCTCTGGACCAGACTGGAGACCAGCAGGAAGAGCCAGGCCGTTATAAGGTGTATGGTTCTCTGGACCAGACTGGAGACCAGCAGGAGGAGCAGGGCCATTGTAGATGTGTATGGTTCTCTGGACCAGACTGGAGACAAGTAGGAGGAGCAGGGCCGTTGTAGATGTGTATGGTTCTTTGGACGAGACTGGAGACCAGCAGGAGGAGCAGGGCCGTTGTAACTGTGTATGGTTCTGGTATGTATGGACCAGACTGGAGACTAGCAGGAGGAGTCAGGCCGTTGTAGCTGTGTATGGTTCTCTGGACCAGACTGGAGACCAGCAGGAGGAGCTGGGCCATTGTAGCTGTGTACGGTTCTCTGGACCAGACTGGAGACCAGCAGGAGGAGCCGGGCTGTTGTAGCTGTGTATGGTTCTGGTATGTATGGACCAGACTGGAGACTAGCAGGAGGAGCCGGGCCATTGTAGTTGTGTCTGGTTCTCTGGACCAGACTGGAGACCAGCAGGAGGAGCTGGGCCGTTGTAGCTGTGTATGGTTCTGGTATGTATGGACCAGACTGGAGACCAGCAGGAGGAGCCGGGCTGTTGTAGCTGTGTATGGTTCTGGTATGTATGGACCAGACTGGAGACTAGCAGGAGGAGCCGGGCTGTTGTAGTTGTGTATGGTTCTCTGGACCAGACTGGAGACCAGCAGGAGGAGCAGGGCCGTTGTAGCTGTGTATGGTTCTGGTATGTATGGACAAGACTGGAGGCCAGCAGGAGGAGCCGGGCTGTTGTAGCTGTGTATGGTTCTGGTATGTATGGACCAGACTGGAGACTAGCAGAAGTCAGGCCGTTGTAGCTGTGTATGGTTCTCTGGACCAGACTGGAGACCAGCAGGAGGAGCTGGGCCATTGTAGCTGTGTACGGTTCTCTGGACCAGAGTGGAGACCAGCAGGAGGAGCTGGGCCGTTGTAGCTGTGTATGGTTCTGGTATGTATGGACCAGACTGGAGACTAGCAGGAGGAGCCGGGTCGCTGTAGCTGTGTATGGTTCTCTGGACCAGACTGGAGACCAGCAGGAGGAGCCGGGCCGTTGCAACTGTGTATGGTTCTCTAGACCAGACTGGACCAGCAGGGAGAGGGCCGTTGTAGCTGTGTAGGTTCTGGTATGTATGGACCAGACTGGAGACTAGCAGGAGGAGCCAGGCCATTGTAGTTGTGTATGGTTCTCTGGACCAGACTGGAGACCAGCAGGAGGAGCCGGGCCATTGTAGCTGTGTATGGTTCTGGATGTAGGACCACTGGAGACCAGAGGAGGAGCTGGCTGTTGTAGCTGTGTATGGTTCTGGTATGTATGGACCAGACTGGAGACTAGCAGGAGGAGCCAGGCCATTGTAGTTGTGTATGGTTCTGATATGTATGGACCAGACTGGAGACTAGCAGGAGGAGCCGGGTCGCTGTCGCTGTGTATGGTTCTCTGGACCAGACTGGAGACCAGCAGGAGGAGCCGGGCCGCTGTGTATAGCTCTCTGGACCAGATTGGAGACCAGCAGGAGGAGCCGTGCCGTTGTAGCTGTGTATGGTTCTCTGGACCAGACCAGAGACCAGCAGGAGGAGCCGGGCTGTTGTAGCTGTGTATGGTTCTCTGGACCAGACTGGAGACCAGCAGGAGGAGCCGGGCAGTTGTAGCTGTGTATGGTTCTCTGGACCAGACCGGAGACCAGCAGGAGGAGCCAGGCCATTGTAGCTGTATATGGTTCTCTGGACCAGACTGGAGACCAGCAGGAGGAGCAGGGCAGTTGTAGCTGTGTATGGTTCTCTGGACCAGACTGGAGACCAGCAGGAGGAGCCAGGCCATTGTAGCTGTATATGGTTCTCTGGACCAGACTGGAGACCAGCAATGGGAGCCGGGCCGTTGTAGCTGTGTATGGTTCTCTGGACCAGACTGGAGACCAGCAGGAGGAGCCGGGCCGATGTAGCTGTGTATGGTTCTGGTATGTATTGGACCAGACTGGAGACCAGCGGGACGGATCTGGGCCGTTGTAGTCATGTATGGTTCTTCCACACACTACTGAGGCTCCTGGTTGTTAAATTAATACACTCATCCATTCATTTCAACTGTTAAATTGTTTCTTCCGACTTCAATCATCCAATCACCAAACAACACTCAACAGCAAAAAAACAAAACGAAAACTGTTCTGGGGAGAAGATTTGTCCAATCTTGCATGGGTGTCGTCAACATCCTCAGCTCAGCTGCTCAGAACAGATGTTCCTGACAGATGTGGCTCCCGATTAAAAGAGAAATAAACAGGCTTTCCAGCAGTAGAAGGTTTATTACCAAGAAGCCTTAATATGACAGAAATAATCTACCAAACATTAATTACCTCAGTTTTTGTGCTTAATTTTCACAGATCCTTAGACAGACAGTGCTGCCTCCCTGTGGTGAAAGACATGAACTGCAGCCAGGCAGAACCAGCAGGACAAACTCACCGTCTTTGGTGTTGAGACATTTCTTCATGGTCTTCGTTGACCAGAGGAGTTTTGTTCTGAGGGAAGCACAGACCAATGGGATCTTCAGCAGGGTTGATGATGTGGAGAGTGAATAAAATCAGCATTAAGACTCACCTCCAGCCTGTCCTGGTCCTCCATGGCCAGAAACACGGCTGCCCTCATCTCTGCCTGCAGCAAAAAACACATGACCAACGTTAAACCGAGCTATCCAACCATCTAACAGCAGACCAGCCACTTCATCAACCACTAGATCAATAAATCCCCCTGAAACTCATAATAAGATGGTCTGAAAACATGAACCTGAACTTAAACCTGAACCTAAACCTGATAAACCTGGACTTAAACCTAAACTTAAACCTGAACCTGAATTTAACCTAAACATGAACTTAAACCTGAAACTAAACCTGAACCTGAATTTAAACCTAAACCTGAACCTAAACATGAACCTGAACTTAAACCTAAACCTGAACCTGAACTTAAACTTAAACCTAAACCTGAACTAAAACTTAAACCTGAACTTAAACCTAAACTTGAACCTAAACCTGAACCTGAACTTAAACTAAAACTTAAACCTGAAACTAAACCTGAACCTGAATTTAAACCTAAACCTTAACCTAAACATGAACCTGAACTGAACCTAAACATGAACCTGAACTTAAACTTAAAGCTAAACCTGAACTTAAACCTGAACCTGAATTTAAACCTAAACTCCCTGATTCTCATTCCACCCCGGACGATCTAACAGCTTTATACAACTCTGGTCTCAACAACATCCTCAACTTTCTTGCCCCCATGAAAACCCGGACTGTTTCATTTACATCATCTGTCCCCTGGTACACTCCAGAACTCCGGACTATGAAATCAAAAGGTCGACAACTGGAAATTCTCTACAAGAAAACTGGACTCATCATACACAAAAACATGTACAAATATCACATTCTGCTCTATAAGGACTTCATCACTCACTGCAAATCTGCCAATTACTCTGCTCTCATGTCTGCAAATCAAGGAAACACCAAATCTCTTTTCACTCCTCAACAGAATCCTCCAGCCTCCACACTCCCTCCTTCCTCATCTCTTCTCAACTCACACCTGTAACTCTTTAATGAGTTTTTTCAACAACAAAATCACCTCCATCCACCAGCACCTCTGTTCACACCCACCACCCCTGCCCCCCTCCTCACCTGAACCCTTTCTCTACAGTCAGCCCCTCTCCTGTTTTCAACTCCCCAGTACCTCTGACATATTTAATCTCATCTGCAGTTCCAAGTTTGCCAGCTGGACCCTCTTCCCACATCCCTGGTCAAATCCTGCCTCCCCTCTCTGCTTCCCCTCATTTCCGCCATTATTCACTCCTCTCTCTCCACCGGTATTGTCCCTTCTGCTTTCAAAACCGCTGCTGTCACCCCCATCCTGAAGAAATCCAATCCCATGTAGGTCAGATCCCAACGACTTCAATACCCTCCATCCTATTTCCAACTTGCCTTTCATTTCAAAAACCCTTGAAAAAACAGTTTCCTCTCAACTCCATGCCCATCTCACCCTCAATAGCCTCTACAAACCCTTTCAATCTGGTTTTCGCCCCGGTCACAGCACTGAAACAGCCCTCCTCAAAATCACTAATGACCTCCTCACTGCAGCTGACTCCGGTTCACTTTCCATCCTCATCCTCCTTGATCTGAGTGCAGCCTTCGACACTATTTCTCACCCCATCCTCCTCTAAAGACTCTCCTCCTTAGGTATCTCCAACACCCCCCTTAACTGGTTTCATTCATACCTGACAGGCCACACTCAGTTCATCCAACTCGGGACCTTCACCTCCAATCCCTCCCCAGTCACCACAGCTGTGCCCCAGGGCTCTGTCCTGGGGCCCCTCCTCTTCATCATTTACCTACTCCCCCTTGGTCAAATCTTCAGAAAATTTAACATTTGATTTCACTGTTTCGCGGATGACACCCAGCTCTACCTTTCAACCAAACAAAACTCCAACCTCCCTCCCCCTCCCTTTCCTCCTCCTGTCTCTCTGAAATAAAATCCTGGTTCACTGCAAACTTCCTCAAACTTAACAGCAATAAAACAGAATTTTTACTCATGATTTAAATATAACTTTATGGTGGAAACAAAAACTTTGTCATTAAGAACTCAAGTTTTTATTTTTAAAAATCACAACTTTCTGTCCTAAAATCAAAATGTTTTTGTTGTAAATCACTAATTTCACAAAATTCTGATTTTTTTTTTAAATGTCAAAAATAAAGTTTTGTCATAAATCACAAAATAAAAGAATACTTTTAGACAAACTTTAATAATAAAATTGTGCCTCCTGTAGAACTGACCACATTTATTGTTTAAAAAAAAAAATCACTTTTAAACCATTAAAAACTCATATGTAGTTAAATCACAACTTGAAAAAAGATGATGACACACATACATGCATTTATAAATTATATATATATATATATATATATATATATATATATATATATATATATATATATATATATATATGTATATGTATGTAGGCGTTTTCTAATTGTGTGATGGGCTAAATCCTGCTAATTTACATGCGTGAACACTGTACGTAGATTAAAATGATTTCTGTATGAATAAACTCACTCTATAGAATATTGCATAAACGTAATTATTCAGCAGAGGCCTACTCATATTAATGTGATTATTGTCAACATAAATCGTTTCAGGACTCCTCACTGCTAAAAACAGAAGAATAATGTTGAAACATAAACTGTTTAGGTGCGAAACTGAATCACAGTTTCTATTTTCTAATCCAGTTTGACCAGTTTCAAAGTGATAGAACCGCAAAAATGTGTATTAAAAGCAAAAACGAGTATGGAAACAGTTCTCTTTTCTGTGGTCTTTTCTAAGTTTGATCCAAATATTTCATTTGGTCCAGCTTTTATTGTGAAGGTGCTTCTGGTGCAGCAATAACTCGGACCCATTTCTAATTAACTCTGTTACCGTCCCGTTTCGGAACCGAACTTCTCATGATCCCATGAACACCACAATCTGTTTTAACATATTATATTAAAACGCATGTTTCTGGTCTAAAAGTTGATAAAACGTCCGTTCTCGTCCCAGAGCGGAGGTCTCGCGATGCGTCCTGCTCAGCTACCGTTAGCCCGGAGCGGCTAACCGGCGGAGCGACGCTTACGTCCCGTTTCTGAGGTCCGGTTCTGACCTTGAGTTTGTTCAGAACTCCGCTGTTCTCCAGGTTCTGAACCAGCAGGTCCCTGAGTTCCGTGTCCTCATCCGCCGCAGACATGGTGATGTGGAGCAAAGCTAACTGCTGCTAACGGCAACAACAACAGCAGCCTCTTCTTCTACGGGTTTGACGGTGGTCACCTTCAGCCTCCAGGCTCACACCGCCTCCTACCGACGGCATAGCGAAACACGTCCTTCGTGCAAATATACTAGAGATGCGCGGTTGAACCGCGCACCCGCGGGCGGAGCGGATAATCCGCATATCGGGCGGATGACTCGTCAAAAAATAATACTTTAATTAAATTCGGGCGGGTTGCGGTTTAAGCACTCAAATAATAATAATAAGAAAAAATATTTTACATATTATTAAAAAGGATGGCAGGTCGGTTCGGTTTTGAAAATTGGTGAAAAAACGTTCCTGCAAATGGATAGCGGGCGGATAGAGATTTTAAGAAGCGGTTGCGGGTTAAAATATACGTCATCCGCGCATCTCTAAAATATACATCATAAATACCAACCTCTTCCTAATTCATGTTATACAAAATGTTTCTTCCAAAACTACATCTTCAGGGATGTTGCAGTCATCACATGTAAGAAAGCCTTCAGGGATGGAGACAGGGAGTTATTGAAGACAACACAAAAACAAATTAAAGCACAAACCAGGAAGTGCAAGGAGGACTACAGGAAGAAGCTAGAAAGGCAGCTCCAGCAGAACAACGTGAAGGATGTGTGGTCTGGAATGAAGAAGATCACCGGCTTCAAGGCAAAGGGGGACCAGACTGATGGAGGTCTGGACAGAGCTAATGAACTGAACAGGTTCTTCAGTAGGTTCAGTTCCCCCCCTGCCTCCAGCCCAACAGACCACACCCCCTCCGTGAGCCCACAGCTTTCCTGTCACACCTCCACTCTGTCACCCTGCAGCTCAGTCATGGACCAGAAACCAGCATCATCTTTCTCCACATCAGAGACCTCCTCTGCCTCCCCCTCCACTCTGTCTGTCTCCTGCAATCAGGTCCAAAACAACTAGAGAAACTGAACCAGAACAAGGCTGCAGGTCCAGACGGTGTCTGTCCCAGAGTTCTCACAACCTGCTCAATGCAACTATGTCCGATTCTCCAGCACCTCTTCAACACCAGTTTGAGACAGAGAACAGTTCCTGTGCTGTGGAAAACATCCTGCCTTGTTCCAGTGCCTAAAAAACCACAACCAGCTGAACCTAATGACTACAGACCAGTTGCCCTGACATCTCACATCATGAAAGTCCTGGAGAGACTCTTACTGGCCCACCTCAACAAGCTGGTCAGCACCTTTCAGGACCCATTACAGTTTGCATATCCTAATGGGCTTGGGGTTGAAGACGCCATCATCTACCTGCTTCACAGAGCCCACTCTCATCTGGACCAATCAGGCAGCACTTTGAGGGTCATGTTCTTTGATTTCTCAAGTGCTTTTAATACAATTCAGCCTGCGTTGTTATGTGAGAAGCTCCATAAGTTCCAGGTGGATTCCTCCACAACCTCCTGGATTTATGACGACCTCACAAACAGACCACAGTTTGTGAGACTGAAAGGTTGTGTGTCTGAGATGGAGGTCAGCAGCATTGGAGCACCACAAGGAACTGTTCTCTCACCATTTCTCTTCACGCTCTACACCTCTGACTTCCAGTCCAACTCTGAGTCCTGTCATCTGCAGAAATACTCTGATGACTCTGCAGTTGTTGGGTGTATCAGCAACGGACAAGAAGCAGAGTACAGAGAACTGATCTGTCAGTTTGTGAAATGGTGCGGTAACAATCATCTCGTATTAAATACCAGCAAAACTAAGGAGATGATTGTCGACTTCAGGAGGAGCAAGAATCAACACAGCAGTGTTTCCATCCTGGGAAAGGAGGTGGAGGTGGTGGAGGAATACAAGTATCTTGGAGTTCAGCTTGACAACAGACTAGAGTGGAAATGCAACACAGAATACATCTACAAGAAAGGTCAGAGCAGACTCTACTTTTAAGAAAGTTGAGATCTTTTAATGTCTGCACCAAGATGTTGCACATCTTCTATAGGTCTGTTGTTGAAAGTGCAATCAGCTTTGCAGCCATCTGCTGGGGCAGCAGCATCAGAACCAGAGACCTGAAGAGAATCAACAAACTGATCAGGAAAGCTGGATGTGTGCTGGGTGTAACTCTGGAGCCGCTGGAGCTGATTGTTCAAAAAAGAATGCTGCACAAGCTGATGAAGATGATGGAGGAGTCTTCACACCCTCTCCATGACACAGTGATCAAACAACAGAGTGTGTTCAGTGAGAGGCTTCTTCAGGTCCGTTGCAAGACAGAAAGATACAGAAGATCATTCCTGCCAGCAGCCATCAGCCTCCACAACAAGACTTAACACCTGTTATTATATTATTATTATTTCTGTTTGTTGTTTATAAAAAAAAAAAAAAAAAAAAAAAAAAAAAAAAAGAGAGAGCCCTTACTACATTGAATTTCCCTTTATGGGATAAATAAAGTATTTTTCATTTCATTTCATTTCATTTCATGTATCTGTTCACATTTCTAAAAGAACCAACCTGACTAAGAAGACAACGTGTCAGAGACCTCTCATTCATCCAGGTCTCTCTCTTCTACATCTTCCTACAGTCGTCCCAGTAAAAGCAGACAGGATCACCACTGGTCTCACAGTCAATCAAACTTTATTAGCAGCTTTTCATAGAACTTCTACAACACAAAGTGTTTTATAGAATTAAAACAAAAGCAACAGAAGCAATAATTAAAAAAAAACTTAAAACACATTAAAACAGAGTCAATCAGTCTCATTGATCCACAGATCTACAGAGCCTCATCAACAATTTAGATAACGGAGCATCTTCATTCTGAGAGAAAAGACTGAGGAACTGTTTAAATATACCAACACTAACAAATAAATAAGATATGAAATAAACAAAAACAGAAGATGTAGTTGGAGTTCCAAAGATAGAAGAATGTTTGTCTGAATTAAATCAGAATAAAACCGTCAAAGATCATTTAAAGGCTAAATGAAAGAGATGATCTGGAGTTGATTTAAGAACCTTCAGGTCTCTCAGTTCTTCGAGTAGATGTTTCTGGTGTCACTCTGGAATCATGGAGGTCTACCACCAGAACCACCAGAAGACCTGAGAGTCCCAGGAGGTTCATTCATCAGCTCTGAAACCATGAAGACAAGGATCTTCAACCAGAGACTTTAAGATCTTCAACCAGAGACTTTAGGATCTTCAACCAGAGACTTTAAGATCTTCAACCAGAGACTTTAGGATCTTCAACCAGAGACTTTAAGATCTTCAACCAGAGACTTTAGGATCTTCAACCAGAGACTTTAAGATCTTCAACCAGAGACTTTAGGATCTTCAACCAGAGACTTTAAGATATTCAACCAGAGACTTTAAGATCTTCCTGCTGAGATCTTCTTCTTTGAGACCAGAAACAAAAGCATTGCAGTAGTCCAGTCTGGATGGAACAAAAGCTTGGACCAGAGCCTCCTGGAGACGGCTTTGATGTGGGGATCTTAACTCTGAGTCCAGGATGGTTCCTGGAACTCAGTCCTGGGGGTCTGGAGCTGGTTTTTAGTTTCTCCCTGATCTTCAGGACCAGTCACCAGGATCTCAGTTTAGTCCTGATGGAGCTGCTTTGTCCCCTCCATGTTTGGATCTCTACAGTCATAGAAGCTTCTGACGGGACTCATGTCATCAGGAGACGCATCATCAGTGTTACCATGGAAACTGATGCCACGCCTCCTGATGGTGTCTCCAAGAGGAAGAACATAAATATCAGAGTGCTGGAGCTGAACCTGATCAGTGTGGACCAGGTCCTGGCTTAATCAACGGGAACATCACCTGGAATTTCTCGTGAGGTTCAGCTTGTCCACATTCGTCCTCGCGTTGTTCTCATCCTCTCGTTGAATCACATCTTCTGAATCGGTGGAGTTCAGTCGCTTCAGAACCAGAGGTTCATGTGAGTTTATGCTGCCACCTGGTGGACGGTATTTTCACAGCGCTGTTGTTTCCCGATGAGATAAACAGCTGGTTTTCACCTTTAACCCCGAGTGTCTCAGTCAGAGGAGATGACCTGGTTTACGTCCTCCTCTGAAAGTCTCCATTCGTTTCTATATAATTCAATGTCTCAACTCCTCTTCTGTCATGGATCCTTCGTTTCTGTTCTCAGGAAACACTCACCTGTCCATCCATCATCTTCTCTGATCTGAGCTCAGATGTCCAGACCGTCCAGCCATGGAGACCCAGACCTTCTCAGGCTCCACTTCCAGATCTGAAAACTGGGTTAGGGTTAGAAGTCAGAATCAGGACAAAAACGAAACAAACCTGCACCAGTTTGTCTAAATGGTCTTTATTTGACCCTGAAATGTCCTCAGTTCCTTTATTCATTTAAATAAAACACATTCAAGACAATCCGAGGACATAAAGAGGAAGCTGAAGCGTTAAAGTGTCCAGAATCAACAGGAGGTCAGAGGTGAACCACAGGTAACCAGCTGGTCTCAGATGACAGATCTGTTTACAGGTGACATCAGCAGTTTCAGGTCCGCAGCAGCCCAAGCCTCTGATTGGCTGATGGAGCTGTGACAGGTGAAACAGATGAAGAAGAACTTCCAGCCTCCCATCAACATGACGGTGAAGGATCCACACTCACAATCCTGTAGAGGGACGTTCAGGGACAATCCAACTGAGTCTGGATCCAGGTGTGTCTGGGTCCAGGTGAGTTTGGGTTCTGTCCAGGTGAGTCTGGGTCCAGGTGAGTCTTGGTTCTATCCAGGTGAGTCTGGGCACAGGTGAGTCTGGGCCCAGGTGAGTCTGGGTTCAGTCCAGGTGAGTCTGGATCCAGGTGAGTCTGGGGCCCAGGTGTGTCTGGGTTCCATCCAGGTGAGTCTGGGTCCAGGTGAGTCTGGGTCCAGGTGAGTCTGGGTCTAGGTGAGTCTGGGTTCCATCCAGGTGAGTCTGGGGCCAGGTGAGTCTGGGTCCAGGTGAGTCTGGGTTCCGTCCAGGTGAGTCTTGGTTCCGTCCAGGTGAGTCTGGGTTCCATCCAGGTGAGTCTGGGGCCACGTGAGTCTTGGTTCTATCAAGGTGAGACTAGGTCTAGGTGAGACTTGGTTCCATCCAGGTGAGTTTGGGTCCAGGTGAGTCTCAGGCGATCAGCAGAGGGACATTCGTTTGCGGTACTGCTCCACTAGCGGTACCAGACACCTCGGTGGACCGGCCTGCAGCAGGAACGGGTGCTCCAGCAGATCAGCGGCGCTGCAGCGCTGCAACGTGTCTCGAGTCAACGTGCAGTCCAGGAAATCCTTCAAAACCGGAGACACCTGAACACAGAACCAGGGACATCAGCAGAGAAAGAACTGTAGAACCAGGTCTGTTTGAGAGATTCCTGCTCTGAAATTACTCTGACCTAAAAACCTGAACAGTTTGGAACATTTAGAAAGTCTTGGTCCAATAAGTGCTGAGATGTTCTAGATTCTAGAACATCTCAGCACTTATTGGACCAAGACTGATGTTTCTGTCATGGAAGAGAGTTTTACAGACGAAAAGGAATATTTAGACAGTCTTTTGGTTTATTTAGTCACACCTGTGTCAACTATCAACCTGGATTTATTTGAGTTCATGTCTGGATTCCTTCTAACTGAGCTGCTCTTGTTTGTTTGTATCTTCAGTCTGTGGAGCCGCTGAGCTGAAGCTGTTTCTGCAAGAAGATATCTCAGGAACGATGGATGGATCTGGAAAACTGACACTTCTATGGAATCTTCACAGACAACAGAATCAAGAATCACTTCACAAATCCACATCACTGCAGGGCAGGGATTATCCAATCAGAATGGAGCAGAGAACCGCATCCTCTAGTGGTCGGTAGAGGAACTGCAGCCTCTAGTGGTCAGTAGAGGAACTGCAGCCTCTAGTGGTCAGTAGAGGAACTGCACCCTCTAGTGGTCGGTAGAGGAACTGCAGCCTCTAGTGGTCAGTAGAGGAACTGCAGCCTCTAGTGGTCGGTAGAGGAACTGCACCCTCTAATGGTCGGTAGAGGAACTGCAGCCTCTAGTGGTCGGTAGAGGAACTGCAGCCTCTAGTGGTCAGTAGAGGAACTGCAGCCTCTAGTGGTCGGTAGAGGAACTGCACCCTCTAATGGTCGGTAGAGGAACTGCAGCCTCTAGTGGTCGGTAGAGGAACTGCAGCCTCTAGTGGTCGGTAGAGGAACTGCAGCCTCTAGTGGTCGGTAGAGGAACTGCAGCCTCTAGTGGTCAGTAGAGGAACTGCAGCCTCTAGTGGTCGGTAGAGGAACTGCAGCCTCTAGTGGTCGGTAGAGGAACTGCAGCCTCTAGTGGTCGGTAGAGGAACTGCAGCCTCTAGTGGTCAGTAGAGGAACTGCACCCTCTAGTGGTCGGTAGAGGAACTGCACCCTCTAATGGTCGGTAGAGGAACTGCAGCCTCTAGTGGTCAGTAGAGGAACTGCAGCCTCTAGTGGTCAGTAGAGGAACTGCAGCCTCTAGTGGTCGGTAGAGGAACTGCACCCTCTAGTGGTCGGTAGAGGAACTGCAGTCTTTTATTTAATTTTACATTATTTTATTTTATTTTATCTAGAGTGAAACAGAGAAATAAAACACTACTTCAGCTACATGGAGGCTGAGACGGCTGTTGACCAATGACATCACAGACTGTGGTCATGTGACATGTGGTGCAGGGTTTGGGCTGCAGTGAAGATCAACAGGAACCAATCAGGCGGCAGCAGCATGTGAGGACCACCTGAGTCTACAGAACATGTTCAGGTAATGAATGAGTGCTTCTGACCTTCTGGATGTTCTTGGCGGTGGGGGCCGCCTCGTCTCTCAGCCTCTTCATGGCGCTGATGGGCGTTTCGTTGAAGTATGGCGGTTCTCCGTCCACCATCTCCACCACCATGATACCGAGAGACCACACGTCCACCTGAGGAAGACAGGAGGCTGTCAGAGAGCAGGTATGAGGGACGGTCTGTCATTTATCAGCTTCTCAGTGTTTTTGGAGTGAAGCTGGAGCTGAAATCACTTCAGAGTCTGTGTCACCTTCAGCAGAAGCTCTGAAACCAGATCAGGTAGTTTATATTCGACAGCAACAATGAAACAACAGAATAATTTTATCAGCTTTCATCCAGAACTTCTCATGAAAGACTTGTTTCTTCTGTCTTGGTCTGAAAACAGCTGATGCTCATCAGGGAGGAAAAATCTGATTTGGTTCTGGACATATTGGTCTGCTGAGACGGAACAATAAGACCAGTGTGACGGAGCTCCCCAAGACCTCCCCAAGACCTACTTAAGACCTCCTTAAGACCTACTCAAGACTTCCTCAAGACCAACTCAAGACCTCCTCAAGATCTACTCAAGACCTCCTCAAGACCTAGTTAAGACCTCCTCAAGATCTCTTCAAGACCTACTTAAGACCTCCTCATGACCTACTTAAGACCTCCTTAAGACCTCCTCAAGACCTCCTCAAGACCTCCTCAAGATCTACTCAAGACCTCCTTAAGACCTCCTCAAGACCTAGTTAAGACCTCCTCAAGACCTCTTCAAGACCTACTTAAGACCTCCTCAAGATCTCTTCAAGACCTAGTTAAGACCTCCTCAAGACCTTGAGACCTCCTCAAGACCTAGCTAAGAGCTCCTCAAGACTTACTTTAGACCGCCTCAAGAGCTCCTCAAGACTTCCTCAAGACCCACTTGAGACCTCCTCAAGACCTCCTTAAAACCTACTTAAGACCTCCTCAAGAGCTCCTCAAGACCTACTTAAGACCTCCTCAAGAGCTCCTCGGGACCTCCTTTCATGTTCCTCATCTTCAGTTTCCAGTCATCTCACCTGCTTCTGTCTGCATGCAGACCAGGCAGAGACCATCTCAGCTGTGTTGACGCCAGGGTGGAGGGTTGGTTGCAGTTCCTCTGCTGACCACCATGCTGAGCCACCAGGCTACAAGGTCACTGTCATCGTCCAGAATCAGAGGAGAAACAGAGGAGCCTCCAAAATACAATCAGGTCCTTCTCCATGCAGAAGAAAGTCTCCAGCTCTGGGTCAACTACATGTACTGTAGTTGTTGCTTCTCAGCTCTTCTCTTCAGGCCGGTTGTCATGGAAACATGCTGAACACTGACAGCTTGACTTGTGGCATTTTAGTGAGAGTGAGAACGACGTCATGTGATCACGATCTGATGTAATTTGGTGCCAACGGACGTTTGAGAACAACCAGAGAAGAAGCGGCGAACAGCTGCTCCTCATCTCTGCTGTTACTTCCTCATCTGTGATCTGTGGTCTCACTGTTACTGTCTTCACCGAGAAGAAAAGACAATCCAAGACCCGTCCACACATGAACCTTCTTTTATTGATCATGTTTTGGTTTGAGATGAGGGGATGACAGATTGGAGGTGGAGTCCCTAAGGGTCTGGCGCTGGGCCTCATAATGTTCACGACTGAGGTTGATGGTCCCAGTCCCTCAGGGTCCGGTGCTGGGCCCAGTACTGTTAACGGCTGAGGTTGATGGTCCCAGTCCCTCAGGGTCCGGCGCTGGGCCCAGTACTGTTCACGGCTGAGGTTGATGGTCCCAGTCCCTCAGGGTCCGGCGCTGGGCCCAGTACTGTTCACGGCTGAGGTTGATGGTCCCAGTCCCTCAGGGTCCGGCGCTGGGCCCAGAACTGTTCATGACTGAGGCTGATGGTCCTGGACAGGTCTCAGGTGTCCTCACCTACTGAGATCTTTCAGGATTAACGTTCACGTCTGAGAGGGAGCGGTTTTATCATCTTCAGCTGAACAGAACCACCTCTGAATGCAGATAAAACCAAACATTTGCTCTTTACCTCTTAAAAACCGACCAGGATGGTAGAACCAGAAATAGCCGACACACCAAGTTGGTGTCTACGTTAAACATCTGGGGTTTTCAACTGGAGCACATCCAGCATCTTCTCACTCTGGTGAGGACTTTATCAGAGAATCACGTCTCACTTCTCCTTCTGTGTGAAGCAGAAACTGGTGGAAGCAGCTTTGTGATGGAGATGTGTTGGTATGAACATATCTGTCCACGTCTTCTCCTGCTGGATGGCGTCCACCACGGAGCGCCGAGGTTCATGACCAGCAGTGGTCTCCTGACTCTCCATGGTGCATCTGCTCTGAAGGTACCTGGATGTCTCCATGTGTCTGGTCCCTGTGTTCAGTTACTGTTCTGGGCATCACTGCTCTTCTTTATCTGCTCCTCTAACCAGGAACCATGAAGTTACATGTCTGAAGATGATCTGCAGGTTGTTGTCTCTAAAGTACTGAGGAATCCAGATAGGAAAGTATCCTGATGGTGGAATCACTGCAGTTACCTCACCAGTGTGAACGTTTTATATGATGTTAACTGAACCTGTTATGTATTGTCTCTAATGTATCTCTGCTGCTGTCCCGTTGGCCACGCCCACCTGCCACCTGCCTGGGTTCTGAGAATCAGTGATGAATGCATCCAACGTGGTTCTCTATCACAGCCAGGTTTCAGTTCCCAGGGATCTGGAGATGCCCTGCTCTTAGTGTAACGGTTCACAGTCCAATAACTCCAAACCAGCTGATGGAGGAACATCTGTTCACAGTTTCATCTGAACAGATGTTTTCATCTGAACAGATGTTTGAGAAGGTAAAACAGTCTGAATGTGGAGGTTCTCTGCTTCTTACCTCAGTGCCATACGGAGTTTTGGAGATGACCTCCGGAGCCATCCAGTACGGAGTCCCGACCAGGGACTTCCTCTTTGGGACATCTTTACTGATCTGAGCACAGAAACCGAAGTCTGACAGCTTTATCTGCAACACGGGGAGTCAAGGAAGTTAGTTAGTGATAACATCTCCACCTGTCAATCATCCACACCTGACATATGGAAACTGTTTTTATTCTTTATGAGGACTTGATACCTGATACAACTAGATGAATAATACATATCTATACCAACAACTAGTTTGTTAAACGGACTTAAAGCCTCTAGTGTTCGGTAAAGGAACTGCAGCCTCTTGTTATCGGTAGAGGAACTGCAGCCTCTAGTGGTCAATAGAGGAACTGCAGCCTCTAGTGGTTATTAGAGGAACTGCAGCCTCTAGAGGTCAGTAGAGGAACTGCAGCCTCTAGTGGTCAGTAGAGGAACTGCAGCCTCTAGTTGTCGGCAGAGGAACTGCAGCCTCTAGTGGTCGGTAGAGGAACTGCAGCCTCTAGTTGTCGGTAGAGGAACTGCAGCCTCTAGTGGTCAAAAGAGGAACTGCAGGCTTTAGTGGTTATTAGAGGAACTGCAGCCTCTAGAGATCCGTAGAGGAACTTCAGCCTCTAGTGGTCAGTAGAGGAACTGCAGGCTCTAGTGGTCAGTAGAGGAACTGCAGCCTCTAGTGGTCGGTAGAAGAACTGCAGCCTCTAGTTGTCGGTAGAGGAACTGCAGCCTCTAGTGGTCGGTAGAGGAACTGCAGCCTTTAGTGGTCGGTAGAGGAACTGCAGCCTCTAGTGGTCTGTAGACGAACTGCAGCCTCTAGTGGTCGGTAGAGGAACTGCAGCCTCCAGTGTTCGGTAGTGGTAGTGGTCTTACTCTGCCGTCCAGCGTCAGCAGGATGGAGTCACTCTTGACGTCTCGATGGATGACCCCCTGACTGTGGAGGTACGCCAGCGCCTGCAGGACTCCCTCACATACCGTCGCTATCTGCTCCTCGTCCAACCTGAAGATCAAACGCTGTCAGACCTGAGATGAATCAGCCAAACAGCAGATGACGCTCACGTCCTGCTCACCTGGCCTCGCTGATGATGTGCGTTAGAGCGCCGCCCTGCAGGTACTCCATGATGACCCACAGCTCCTCCTCCACCAAAGAGCTGCGGAACATCTCCACCACGTTGGGGTGCTGGTAGTCCCTCATGATCACCACCTGAGACCAGCAGATGTTGAGGTGGTGAAGGACAGGAACCCAACCAGCAGCCACACACACCTTTACCTTTATTATCTATCTTTATTCTTTGTTGGATTTTTAAATGTAAAATTCATTATTTTTACAACAAAAGTTCATGATGATTAAATGAATGTTGCTGATTTTTGTTAAAACTTCTGTAACTGTAAAGGTTGTGATGATCCTCAGTAATGAGGTTGGACCAGCGATGGAGACAGTGAGAAGGTACCTCGTTGAACAGCAGCTCTCGGCGCTGCTGCTTCCTCAGGTCCATCATCTTCACCGCCACCTGACGCCCGCTCTGCCTCTCTCGGGCGATGCACACGACACCCGTGGACCCCTCCCCGATCTTCACAAAGTTCTCCAGGGTCATCCTTGGGTCTCCCGGGTCCACCACCATCTGCAGCGCCGCCCTGAACTGCTCGTGGGTCACCTTCTGAGGGCCTCCGTCAGGTCTGGCCTGGTCCGGGGCCGAGGACCGGGGAGGGGCTGGGGAGCCAGTGGGGGGAGGGGCGGGGCTTGGAGGGACGCACCTGAGTCGGGGGAGGGGCGGTTTGTCTGGGACCGCTGAAGTTGGGGGAGGGGCTGAGTGAGGTGGGAGGTAACCCTCTACCTGTGATGACGGGACTGCTGGTGCTGTTGGGAGGGGGGCAGCAGAGGGTGGGGGGAGGGGGAGGGCACCTGAGGGGGAGCAGAGACAGAATCAGACTTGATGCTCAGATGTAGGGGGAGCTGTGCTGGTTGATGTACCCAGCCCCCTGGGCTTTAACTCAGGGGTCTCCAGCTGCAGTCCTGGGGGCCTAATGGGGGCCCGGTGGGAGGTCTTAGATGTTTCCCTGCTTCAGCACACCTGACTCAGATAAACGAATTATTAATACACCTGGATGAGCAGCTGTGATCCAGTCATTAGGATCAGATGTGTTGTGTCAGGATTCATCTAAGACCTGCAGGACAGCGGCCCTCCAGAACTGGAGCTGGAGACACCTGCTCTAAGATCACACGGCTAATTTAAGGTGAGACTCAGCAACTACAAGGTGTCCTTGACTAAATATGGCGACTAAGTAAAGGTAACACAGGTGAGATTACAACAGAGGTGTAAAAATGTGCACACAACCAGGACGGAGTCCATGAAGCTGGAACAGAGAGAGAAACTAAAAACTGATGGCTGTGGAAGCATCTGGTGGTTCTGTTCCTGGCCTCGTAGTCCACATGGGCCAGACCTGGGATCCTTTCACGACTGATTTGGACATGTTCTGATGTGGACATGTTCCTGATCTGGACATGTTCCTGATCTGGACTTGTTTCTAATCTGGACTTGTTTCTAATCTGGACATGTTTCTGATCTGGACATGTTTCTGATCTGGACATGTCCCTGATCCGGACATGTTCCTGATCTGGACATGTTTCTGATCCGGACATGTTCCTGATCCGGACATGTTCCTGATCTGGACATGTTCTTGATGTGGACATGTTCCTGATCTGGACATGTTCCTGATCCGGACATGTTCTGATCTGGACATGTTCCTGATCTGGACATGTTCCTGATCTAGACATGTCCCTGATCTGGACATGTTCTGATCTGGACATGTTCCTGATCCGGACATGTTCCTGATCTGGACATGTTCCTGATGTGGACATGTTCTGATGTGGACATGTTCCTGATCTGGACATGTTCTGATCTGGACATGTTTCTGATCTGGACATGTTCCTGATATGGACATGTTCCTGATCTGGACATGTCCTGATCTGGACATGTTCTGATCTGGACATGTTCTGATCTGGACATGTTCCTGATCTGGACATGTTCTGATCTGGACATGTTCTGATCTGGACATGTTCTGATCTGGACATGTTTCTGATCTGGACATGTTCTGATCTGGACATGTTCCTGATCTGGACATGTTCTGATCCGGACATGTTCCTGATCCGGACATGTTCTGATCCGGACATGTTCCTGATCCGGACATGTTCTGATCCGGACATGTTCCTGATCTGGACATGACAGAGTCTTACCTTGAGGTCGTAGGAGGAGTGAGGTCTTCTGGCAGATGACAGCAGGTCGGGCAGGTGAGTCGCACCTGCTCCCGTCCTCAGGTGAGTCCTGCTGGTCTCTGCCGTCTGCATGAGACAGGAGGTCGGCCTCTGTCGTAGCCCCGCCGCCTCGCTGTGGGCGTACCGTTTCCCCGTGTCACCTGTCCTCTGAGGTGTCCCAGGTGTGGGGGGCTTGGCTGCAGGTGGAGAGCTCACCTGGCAGGAGGACTTGGCTTTCAGCAGGGCCCCGTCCAGTTTGGGGCTGCCGCTCTCGCTGCGCACCTGCCGGATGCGGTCCTGCCAGTAGGTGGAGCCGCCGCCACCCTTCACGCTGTTGCTGCGACGACTGATCTCCTCGTACTGGTAGGCCCCGCCCTCCACCACCTCCCCCAGGCGGCCCAGCGACTGCGCCCGTTTCCGTGCCGACGGGCTGCTGCGGCGCAGGGAGTTGGAGCTGGCGGCGGACATCTGGGAGATCACATGACTGATGTAGTCGCCGTGACCGATGAAGCTGCCACGAACGATGAGCTGCAGACACAAACATCTCACACCTCAGCTCCTCCACAATGACCTTCAACACCAGCTACCTGTGACCTCTGACCTTCTTCGGTCCCAGTTCCACATTTGTGATCCTGGACGGGTCCACCAGGGGGCGGGGCCTCTTCAGCGTGTCAATCAGGCTCTGCCACTGAGGCGGCAGGCCCACGTAGCGTCCCGTGGCCACATCAAAGGACGTGTGGACGCGGTGCTGGAAGTCCCTAGGGGCCGAGATCTCCGGCTGCCGCTTCTTCTTCCTGCGGTGGAACATTGGCACGGCAACGAAGCCGCGGCAGCGAAGCCACGGCAACGAAGCCGTGGCAGCCGGGCGATGAGACCTGAAGGAGACAACAAGACCAACCATGATCCAGACAGTCAGAGCAGCGACTGTTCATCCTCTGAGCTGGTCACATGACCTCCTCCCAGCTGTCAAGGAGACAGACACGAGGTTAACCTGATGGTTGACCTGGAGGTCCACCTGATGGTTCACCTGGAGATTAACCTGATGGTTCACCTGATGGTTCACCTGGAGGTTCACCTGATGGTTCACCTGAAGGTTCACCTGATGGTTCACCTGGAGGTTCACCTGATGGTTCACCTGGAGGTTCACCTGATGGTTCTCCAGGAGGTTCACCTGGTGGTTCACCTGATGGTTCACCTGGAGGTTCACCTGATGGTTCACCTGGAGGTCCACCTGATGGTTCACCTGATGGTTCACCTGGAGGTTCACCAGGAGGTTCACCTGGAGGTTCGCCTGGAGGGTCACCAGGAGGTGAACCATCAGGTTTGACTTCCAGGTGAATCACATGACCACGCTACATAACAAGAATGTGATCAGCAGCAGACCAGACGTTCAACTGAGATTAAACATCATCTTCACCATCATCATCCCGATGGGTCAAGATGGGTCATAATCTTCTTCATCATGCTCATCATCTCCATCATCATCATCATCTCCATCTCAGCAGAGGACCTGAAACTTCTTATTTCTGCATCAGTTTCCAGACAGAAGTGTTTGTTCTTGGATTGAACACTGCAAATTATTTGGTTCTTACCAAGAAAAAAAAACTTACATTCGGAAACGTTAGATATTTTTTCTTGTTTTAAGAATTACTTTCTTATTTTAAGTCAGTATAATCTTATATCAAATAAAACTTTACTTTTTTGTCTCAAACAGGCAGGGAATCCTAAAATGAGACAATTAACATTTAAAATAAGATGTATTGCGTTTTCTTCCTCCTCCTCATCTCCTCTCCTCATCAAAATAAATCTTGTTTTAAGATTCAATAACAAACTATACCTTTCTTAAATCTGGAAACAAGTGTTCCTACAATCTTAATTTAAGAAATCTTACCAAGTGAAATTATCTTGCTGCATGGGCAGATTTTTTCACTTGTTTTGAGAACCTTTTTCCTTAGTTGTAGCGTTTTTATCTTGTTTAAAGACCCCTTTTTTTGCAGTGAAGAAAGAAACTCTGAGGTCACATTTATCACTGTTACTAACAAAATAAAAGAGCCTGGGAGCTGGCTTTTCAAAATAAAAGTCACATAAAGTTCTCCTCAGAATTATATGTTTCTGCCACTCCTGTTTACATTATCAGTCCTGGTTCTATTCCAGACCTGGTTCTAATCTGGTCTTGGTTCTAATGTGGATCCAGTTCTGGTCTGAACCTTCACGGTCCCCTCAAGTTCTGAAATTCCAGTCAGTCCTCGCAAAGACACAAGCACTCACCTGAGTGTGAGTTGGAGTCTCTTGCCCTCAGGTAGTCCAGGTCCAGGTCTAGGTCCAGATCAGCTCAAGCCACTTGGTCCTGGAGGGAAACAGAAGATGTTGAAGCTCCTCTTCATCATCCATCATCGTCATTTCTGTGTGACCGGATCAGACCGCTCCACATCCTCCTCCACCCCCCTGAACAAACAAGGGGGGGTTCTTACCAGCTGTTGGTCAGGTGACCATGTCAGCCAATCAGAGAGCAGCAGCTCACTTGAGTCTGTTCTAACCCTGCAGCTGCTTCACACCTGACCAGAGTCATGTGACTGACTGTGACTGGAGCAGATCACATGACTCACCTGAACCCAGCTGAACACACAGGTGAGAGCTCAGGTGTGCTGGAGGATGATCCTGTGGTCACATGTGTGAAGAAGTTCCTGTTAAACTACGGCAAGTAACGAGGGCCATAGAGTCACAGTTGTGTCAGGCAGCAGAACATGGTGGC
Source organism: Hirundichthys speculiger (assembly GCA_018398805.1). NCBI lineage: Eukaryota > Metazoa > Chordata > Actinopteri > Beloniformes > Exocoetidae > Hirundichthys > Hirundichthys speculiger. The sequence continues at coordinate 156,465 of JAGFBZ010000911.1, forward strand.
GCCATGACCTTCAGTAGGAACATTAATGATTAGTTTATAAAGTTAAAGTTTTGTGACTTTATCAATTCAGAAATGTTGACTTTTCTCTCAAAAATACTCTGATTTTATACTTTAACTCTTCCAGCTCATAAAAAATGAATTTCAGGTTGTTGTTTTTTTTTCATAAACTTGCACGTTTATGGGATGGTCTGGAGGTTCTGGTTGGTTCTGGAGGTTCTGGGATAGTCTGGAGGTTCTGGGATAGTCTGGAGGTTCTGGTTTGTTCTGGAGGTTCTGGGATAGTCTGGAGGTTCGGGGATGGACTGGAGGTTCTGGTTTGTTCTGGATGTTCTGAGTTGGTCTGGAGGTTCGGGGATGGTCTGGAGGTTCTGGGATAGTCTGGAGGTTCTGGGATAGTCTGGAGGTTCTAGGATAGTCTGGAGGTTCTGGGATAGTCTGGAGGTTCTGGTTTATTCTGGAGGTTCTGGGATGGTCTGGAGAGTCTATGTTGGTTTGAAGGTTCTGGGTTGTTCTAGAGGTTCTGGTTTATTCTGGAGGTTCTGGTTTATTCTGGAGGTTCTGGGTTGGTCTGGAGATTTGGGGATGGTCTGGAGGTTCGGGTTTGTTCTGGATGTTCTGGGTTGGTCTGGAGGTTCGGGGATTGTCTGGAGGTTCTGGTTTGTTCTGGATGTTCTGGGTTGGTCTGGAGGTTCGGGGATGGTCTGGAGGTTCTGGCTTATTCTGGAGGTTCTGGGTTGGTTTGAAGGTTCTGGTTTATTCTGGAGGTTCTGGGTTGGTCTGGAGGGTCTGGGTATGTCTGGTTCTTTTTTCCTGATTGTGACATCATCAGTCAGGTGTCTGTTGTGTTCCAGGTGTGATGACACCTGCTCAGATCAGGAGGTCTCCTCAGCAGATGTTCCAGACTGAGGAACTGAATAGATCTTTAAACTCTGATCCAGGTTGTCCAGAACTAACTCCTGGTAATGTTGCTTTATGTTGTCATGGTGATGAGTTCAGAGGAGGAGCATGTTTCCATGGTGACAGCTGGTAACAGTTTATTGTCAGTAACAGACAGGTGTGATTTTAAGGTGTGACTCAGCAGCATACCTGAGGAGTCACTCAACAAGACCAGACAGGTCCACCAGACTCCCTGTTCTACTCGAACCAGACTGGGACCAGACTGGAACCAGATGGGGACCAGACTGGGACCATACTGGGACCCAGCTGTAGATCTGGTTCATGAGTGAACTGATGCTGATTAGTGGTCAAACAGTGAACCTTCACAAACCTGTAGAGGTTCAGACTGTTATACCAGTAAACCTACACACAAGTTTCTGTACCAGTTAACTACACAAACCAGTTAACTGCACAAACCAGTTAACTGCAAAAAACAGTTGACACAATAGTGGAATTTACACAGATTCATTGTTGTCCTCATGAATTTAGACGAACTAGTTAACCATAACCATGAACCAACAGATTAATAGTTGTAGGAGCAGGTCCATGTTGTCATGATGTCATGGGATCTCAGTTCCTCTACTGACCACTGGAGGCTGCAGTTCCTCTACTGACCACTAGAGGCTGCAGTTCCTCCACTGACCACTAGAGGCTGCAGTTCCTCTATCGACCACTAGAGGCTGCAGTTCCTCTACCGACCAATAGAGGCTGCAGTTCCTCTACCGACCACTAGAGGATGCAGTTCCTCTACCGACCACTAGAGGCTGCAGTTCCTCTACTGACCACTAGAGGCTGCAGTTCCTCTACCGACCACTAGAGGCTGCAGTTCCTCTACTGACCACTAGAGGCTGCAGTTTCTCTACCGACCACTAGAGGCTGCAGTTCCTCCACTGACCACTAGAGGCTGCAGTTTCTGTACCGACCACTAGAAGCTGCAGTTCCTCTACCGACCACAAGAGGCTGCAGTTCCTCTGTAGACCACTAGAGGCTGCAGTTTCTCTGTAGGCCACTAGAGGCCGCAGTTCCTCTAGTGACCACTAGAGGCTGCAGTTCCTCTAGTGACACAAGAGGCTGCAGTTCTTCTGTAGACCACTAGAGACTGCAGTTCCTCTGTAGACCACTAGAGACTGCAGTTCCTCTGTAGGCCACTAGAGGCTGCAGTTCCTCCACTGACCACTAGAGGCTGCAGTTCCTCTACTGACCACTCGAGGCTGCAGTTCCTCTACCGACCACTAGAGGTTTTTTTCTGCTTCGCGCGGGCTCGATGTCTTCAGGGTTTGTTCTTGTGTATCATTCGTGTTGCTCTGGAATTTCACCAACAACCACTGGAGGGCAGTGTGGATTTTTTTCTGCAGTGCTGAACTTGCTGTTGTTTATTTCCTGTAAATATCTCAGTTGGCTTCAGTCGTTTCTACAAACTATAATTCTACTTGACTGGAAAGCAACTACAAAGAATTAGCAGCTGGAAAAATGAACACAAAGATGAAAGATCTTTTCTTTTTGTTGAGGAGCTCTTTCAGGTCTCTGGTGGTCCAGGTTTGTTCCTGGTGAAGCTCCTCTCTGTTCTGGTGGAGATGGTGCTGATGGAGTCAGTGATGTCATCTCCATGTGGATCACAGAGGTTCTTCATCTTCCTGGGACCTCCTCCTCACAGTCTTTCTGGTCTCAGGTTGTCTCTTGATGATGTTTTGTAGGTGAACCAGATGATGATCTCAGGTTGTCCAGAGGAGCTGGACGCATCTCAGATGTTCTCGTCTCTCTGGTGGAGCAGGTAAACTGTTGAACCATTGGAGATGTCTCAGAGAGACGTGGTGGACACCAGCAGGAACATCCAGGAACCAGCTGGGTTCATGTGTCTGTAGCTCAGCAACAAAAGAGCTGATGACATCACGCAGCATCATCTCCAGGTGATGGAGGGATGGAAACCTCAGATGATGACAGAAACTCACAGCTGACGGTTCAACATCCAGTTCCAGAAATTATGTTGGACAGTAGGATCACCGCTGCAGCTCCACCACCTCCACAGGTCCTGGAGGACACCATCTGGTGGTGACCACCGCTGCAGCTCCACCACCTCCACAGGTCCTGGAGGACACCATCTGCTGGTGACCACCGCTGCAGCCACGTCTCAGTGAAGAACCTTCAACTGATGAACCTCCAGGTTTGTCCTGGTCAGAGCTTCAAGCTGCTCCATCTGGTTACTGGGAGATCTCATGTTCTCCATCATGAAGAACTGGTTTCCACCTCCTCTTCATGTCTCCACTGCTCTGAGGCTCTGGAGTCTCAGTCTGGGTCGAGTTTGTTTACATGTTGATCAGCTGCTCCTGATGGTAAACAACTCTCTAGTTGCTATGCTTACTCATCATAACAGCATTAAAAAAAATGAATGGACCACCAGCACCACCAGGAGCCAGAGGTCCACCAGGTCCACCAGGACCACCAGGAGCCAGGAGCCCACCAGGTTCACTAGGACCACCAGGGGCCATAGGTCCACCAGGTCCACCAGAACCACCAGGAGCCATGAGCCCACCAGGAGCCCACCAGGTCCACTAGGACCACCAGGAGCCCACCAGGTCCACTAGGACCACCAGGAGCCAGAGGTCCACCAGGTCCACCAAGACCACCAGGAGCCCACCAGGACCACCAGGAGCCCACCAGGTTCACAAGGACCACCAGGAGCCAGAGGTCCACCAGGTCCACTAGGACCTCCAGGAGCCAGGAGCCCACCAGGTTCACTAGGACCACCAGGGGCCATAGGTCCACAAGGTCCACCAGGACCACCAGGAGCCATGAGCCCACCAGGTCTACCAGGACCACCAGGAGCCAGGAGCCCACCAGGACCACCAGGAGCCCACCAGGTCCACTAGGACCACCAGGAGCCAGAGGTCCACCAGGTCCACCAAGACCACCAGGAGCCAGGAGCCCACCAGGTCCACCAGGACCACCAGCATCACCAGGAGCCAGAGGTCCACCAGGTCCACCAAGACCACCAGGAGCCAGGAGACCACCAGGACCACCAGGAGACCACCAGGTCCACCAGGAGCCAGGAGCCCACCAGGTCCACCAGGACCACCAGCATCACTAGGAGCCAGAGGTCCACCAGGACCACCAGGAGCCAGGAGACCACCAGGACCACCAGTCAGATGTCCACCAGTACAGTGGAGAGGAAACCACATCAGTGGAGTCTGGAGCTGAAGGATCAGCAGAAACGTTGGTGTTTATATTCAGTCTTTCTGCATTAAAACAATAAAGTTTTCTGAAGTCCAGCTGTTGTCACATCTGCAGGTCACAACTCAGGACAGAAGAACCATCACTGGAGCCGCCTGGTGGAGACACAAAGACCAGATACACCTACAAGAAATGATCTGATGTCTAAGCTTCTGGAACCAGAACACCATCACGCTGATGGACAAGTTCTACACACTCACAACAGGTCCATGTCCAGGTCCATGTCCATGTCCAGGTACAGATCCAGGTACAGGTCCATGTCCAGGTCCAGGTCAAGGTCCAGGTCCAGGTACAGATCCAGGTACAGGTCCAGGTCCAGGTCCAGGTCCAGGTCCAGGTCCAGGTCCAGGTCCAGGTCCAGGTCCAGGTCCAGATCCAAGTCCAGGTCCAGGTCCAGATCTATGTCCAGGTCCAGGTCCATGTCCATGTCCATGTCCATGTCCAGATCCAGGTCCATGTCCATGTCCATGTCCATGTCCATGTCCAGGTCCATGGTCCATGTCCATGTCCATGTCCAGGTCCATGTCCAGATCCAGGTCCAGATCCAGGTCCAGATCCAGGTCCAGGTCCAGGTCCATGTCCATGTCCATGTCCATGTACAGGTCCAGGTCCAGGTCCAGATCTATGTCCAGGTCCATGTCCTTGTCCAGGTACAGATCCATGTCCAGGTCCATGTCCTTGTCCAGTTCCAGGTCCAGGTCCAGGTCCAGATCCAAGTCCAGGTCCATGTCCAGATCTATGTCCAGGTCCAAATCCAGATCTATGTCTAGGTCCATGTCCTTGTCCAGGTCCATGTCCTGGTCTTGTCCAGGTCCAGGTACAGATCCATGTCCAGGTCAATGTCCATGTCCTTGTCCATGTCCAGGTCCAGAAGACAGTTCTTCCTGGAAGCTCAGTGAAGAACAGGTGACTCCAGCTGATGGTATCTGGTTTCCGGTCTGGTGCTGGTTGGTGCCCCAGTCACCATTAATATCAGGATCAAGGTGAACTTGAGAAATACAGAAGTAAAAATAAAGGAGACTAAAGTGAGATCAGATCAACCAGACTGGAGTCCTGATCTACTCTGGATCTTCTCCTGGAAACAGAACAACAAAACTTATTTGTGCATTTAACCTGAAGTGTTGCCTCCTGAGACCTGATGACATCGCTGGAGGTGGGTAGGAGATCTCAGGATGTGGTGGAGGAGGGTCTGCAGCTGGTAGGTGGGACAGAAGATGGAGGACAGGCTAAGGTAGAAACGGAGGACACGCTGTGGCTGAAGGAGAAGAACAGCTGGAACTTCACAGAAGGGTTCTGGGAGGAACCTCCAGAGTCAGAAAGGTTCTCAGATCAGTGAAGGTAGAACCACCAGAGCCTGGTTCTGTAGAGAACCTGGAATCAGGACTTACTGTAAAGGTTAGTTCCAGTTTCAACTCTGGAAGCACAGAAACAAACACTCACCTGGTCCAGGTAGGTCCGGATGAGTCCAGCTGGGTCCAGGTGAGTCCAAGTGGGTCCAGGTGGGTCCAGGTGAGTCCAGCTGGGTCCAGATGGGTCCAGCTAGGTCCAGCTGGGTCCAGGTGAGCCGGTCTCTTCACTCGGTCTCCTCAGACTCCTCTCAGCTCTTCTTCTCTGTTGTCCCGCTGTCTGCCTCCCTTCCACCCCCACACCACTCATCCATGTCTCACCTGGTTTGAGGTGGAGGGGGCGGAGCCTAGGGTTGACTGAACATTTCAAATTCAAACAGGCTTTCCAGACGCAGATGAGCTCCAGCTGAGTGGTGCTGCTGGTGGAGCAGGATCTGAAGACTTCCAGTATTCCTGAAGTTTGCTGTGTGACCTCAGCTCAGACACGTTGGTGTCCACAGGTCTGAGGACGCTGGTGTCCACAGGTCTGAGGACGTTGAGGCAGCAGGAACAAAGCAGTGGAGGAGGATCCTGTCTGTCTGCAGGCTGCAGCATGTCGCTGCCTCAGGACAGGACATGACTCAACCAGACTTCACCTACTCCACATTTTACTCACTTCTCAGTAGACCACACCCCTGCTTCTGTCTTTCTTCTCTAACACATTTTATTCAGAGAATGTGAGAGATTATTTTAATTATTTTTACACTTTTCTATCCTCGTGGACCATTTCAGGTATTAACTGTTACTTTCTGGAGCTCCTGAGCTCACAAACCAGACACCATCTCAGTTTAAAATGAAAGAATCTGCCTCATGTTGGATGAAAAAATTCCATTTCACTGGACACTGACAACCACAGACACCTACAACAACCATCATCAGAGACATCTACAACCCCAGATGTCTACAACCATCAGAGACACCTACAACCACAGACAACCTACAACCACCAGAGACACCTACAACCATCAGATACTTACAATCACATCAGAGACATCTACAACCACAGATGTCTACAACCTTCAGAGACATCTTCAACCACAGACACCTACAACCAGAAGTCTACAACCATCAGAGACATCTACAACCACAGACACCTACAACCAGAAGTCTACAACCATCAGAGACATCTACAACCAGAGACATCTACAACCATCATCAGAGACATCTACAACCACAGACACCTGCAACTACCATCAGAGACATCTACAACCACAGAGACCTACAACTACCATCAGAGACATCTACAACCATCAGAGACATCTACAACCACCAAAGACATCTACAACCACAATGTCTACAACCACCATCAGACACATCTACAACCCTCAGAGACATCTACAACCACAGACACCTACAACCACCATCAGAGACATCTACAACCACAGATGTCTACGCCCATCAGAGACATCTACAACCACAGACACCTACAACCACCATCAGAGACATCTATAACTATCAGAGATGCCTACAACCACAGATTTCTACAACCACCATCAGAGACATCTACAACCATCAGACATCTACAACCACAGATGTCTACAACCACCATCAGAGACATCTACAACTGCAGATGTCTACAACCACCATCAGAGACATCTACAACCATCAGAGACGCCTACAACCATAGATGTCTACAACCACCATCAGAGACATCTGCAACCATCAGACATCTACAACCAGACACCTACAACCACAGACACCTACAACCATTATCGGAGACATCTGCAACCAGGGGTTAAATTGGGCCGAGTCTGTCCGGGGCTGAGCCCTGGTACATAAGCTCTGAGCGGATGGCATATGATCACGCACACATCAAAAGCAACAAACCCTTTTCCCGATTTTCAGTTATGAATAATTAAATATTGTTTTATTAATCAATAAACCCATGACTTTTATGAGATAGTTCATAGTTTTCCTGATAACAAGACGACCTGTCAAAGCTATTTAGAACAGAACTTGCGATCAGAGATTCTGGTTTCCGGAACACTGCGTGGGTTGCCAATTCCGCTTTTTATAAGGGACTTCTTTTTTTTTTTTTTGTGAGCTCGCTTAAAAAAAAAAATCAGAAGTCGTGGTTTGCGGGTTTTGGGACTTATATTTCAGCGTTGTGACTTGTTTATAATTTTCCCCGTACACCGTCTCCCCTTTTACCGGCATACGGTAATCCATCAATGACGCACCAGGCACACAGCAGATCTGGCAACCTGCGACAGAGAAAGTCGGAGGGAGCATCTCGTAGCAAAACACGTCTTGTTCTCTAGCCTTAATTAACTGTCGATACAGTCAATTTCACTTTTATACAAGAAGGTTAATACATTGTTTTGTTGTCTTGGATTTTTAGAGGTCAGCAGCTAAAGATTAAAAATGAGGAAAGCAAAGAGGAGGAAGCTTACAGATTTCTTCAAAAGGTGGGCAGCAAACAACATATGTGTTAAAATGTTAATGTAAGGTACCGTACTGGTAGCCTGGTTAGCACCAGACCATATCACTGGTCTGGGGACCCTTCTATTCTAAATCCCGTAAGGGAGTGTGGTTTACCTAAACCAGAGCCAATTAATGCATTTTCATTCACAAGTTCTCTGAAATGTTTTACTTAGCCTATGCCAGCAAAAAGTAAACTTTTCTGTGTGTTTCTGTCTGCTTTCGTTGCTTATTAGAATTTTTTCTGGAAGTGATAGTGCGCTACAAAATAGTCACATACTTCTACTGCTGTTACAACTACTACTAATAATAATATTAACAAAACAGTGAACATAATCATTATCATATTTTTTATTATTAAAAACAAAATATCAAATAATACTGAACACTTTGACAGCATGTGTTTTGCTGCATTCCAAATATATAGATTTTTTTGTATAATATTGTAATTTGAAATCTATTGTATAATAAATCAACTGTTTTGGTTTAAGATTGTGCAAGCCTTCACATTTTCTCACTGAACATTTCTCTTTCACATTTTTCACCTGTAGACATGTGACAAGATTTAATATGATATTGCTCAACCTACATCTGTAAAGTCAGCTAACAACTTATTAAAATGCACCAGAATTCAGCAAATAACATGTATGATAATAAAAAAACACACCTCCCTCTGCTGGCTGAAACTCAGAACTTCAAATGGACCTGTATCTCCTCTAAAAGTTCATGAATTCAGATCATCTCTTTATTTTATTGGTGGCAATCAGGAAGAATTAATTCTATTAATAAGTAATAATAAGTAAGTAAATGTCAGTTTAGTAGAAATCTGGTTCAAATGTAAAAACTAGCATCTTAAACTCAGAACTGGTCACCATGACAGCAGTCAGCTCATGGCTGATGCATCTTCTAAGACTTCAACAGATTCTTCTGGAACTTCTAGCTGCAGGTTTCTGAGACGAATTCAGAGGAAACTTCAGTCAGGGAGAAAATAAGAGCTCTTTATTTTATATTGAGTAATGACAGAAGACAGACACAAGGACATACACAAGGACAGACACGAGGACAGACATGAAGACAGACGGACGTCCTCAGAGGAAGAGTCCAGACAGCTCCTCCTTCAGCTGGACCCTCAGTGATGAGTGATGTCCAGAGTTCAGCAGCGAGTGGAAGAACCTCCTCCAGGTCCTGGTGTAGAGGTCACTGCAGGAGACCAGGGTCAGTTCATCAGGGACCAGCAAGACCTTCACTGAAGACACACCTGAGACACCTGTTCTGATGACGTCTACCAACATCTGGAACCAGGCTGAACATCCACCCATGACAGGAGCAGCAATAACAGGACACTGAAGCTCCTCCCATCAAGGAGATCTCCTCAGGTGAGTCACAGGTGAACCGTTTCCCCCTGCAGGTCCAGACTGGACCCACTAATCCATCCTGGACTCAGTGAACCTGCAGAAACCTCCTGTTGGTGTTTTCAGGCTGACAGACATCTGCTGCTGATGTCACCCCCAGTCTTGTTACCAAGGAAACACCACATCCATGTTTCTGTGGTCCGCGACTTAAAAACCAAGGAGGTGAACCGAACCCCTCGCTTCACAGTTCTGAGCTCCGAGACCCAACCAGACCAGACCAGACCAAACCAGGTCCAACCCAACCAGACCAGTTCCAAACAAACCAGACCAAACTAAACCAGGTCCAACCAGACCAAACCTGGTCAAACCAAGCCCAAACCAACCAGACCAGGTCCAACCAAACCAGACCCAATTGGGCCCAACCAGGCCCAACCAGACCAGGTCCAACCAAATCAGGCCCAATCAGACCAGGTCCAACCAAATCAGACCCAACCAGACTAGATCCAACCAAACTAGACCCAACCAGATCAGATCCAACCAAACTAGACCCAACCGGGCCCAACCAGACCAGGTCCAACCAGACCAAACTAAACCAGGTCCAACCAAACAAGACCCAACTGGGCCCAACCAGGTGCAACCAGGACTGACCAGACCAGGTCCAACCAGACCAAACCAAACTAAACCAGGTCCAACCAGGCCCAACCAGACCAGGTTCAACCAAACCAGACCCAACCAGATCAGATCCAACCAAACTAGACCCAACCGGGCCCAACCAGACCAGGTCCAACCAGGTCCAACCAGACCAAACCAAACTAAGCCAGGTCCAACCAGACCCAACCAGACTAGGTCCAACCAAACCAGACCCAACCAGGTCCAACTGGGCCCAACCAGACCAGACCCAACCAAACAAAACCAGGTCCAACAAGGCCAAACTAAAACAGGTCCAACCAGACCAGGTCCAACCAAACCAGGCTCAACCAGACCAGGTCCAAACCAGGTCCAACTGGGCCCAACCAGGTCCAACCAGGCCCAACCAGACCTGGTCCAACCCAACCGGGCCCAACCAAACCAAACCAAACTAAAACAGGTCCAACCAGACCCAACCAGGCCCAACCAATTCAATATAATTCATTTCTTTTATTTGTATAGCGTCAGTTACAATGTCAATTGTCTCTAGGAGCTTTACAGAGACCCAAAACATGACCCCCGAGCAAATATGATTAACTAAAATTATAATATTAAATCCTAATCAAGGATAATGGCAGGTTAAAAAAAACTCCCACAGCGGGAGAAAAAAACCTTTAAGCCAAACAGTGGCAAGAAAAAACTCCACTTTAAGAGGAAGAAACCACGTCCAACCAAACCAGACCCAACCAGGTCCAACCAGACCAGGTCCAAACAAACCAGAGCCAACTAGATCCAACTGGGCCCAACCAGGCCCAACCAGACCAGGTCCAACCCAAACAGACCCAACTGGGCTCGACCAGGTCCAACCCAACCGGGCCCAATCAGGTCCAACAAGGCCAAACTAAACCAGGTCCAACCAAACCAGACCAAACCAGGTCCAACAAGACCAGGCCCAACCAAATCCAACCAGACCAGGTCCAGCCAGACCAAACCAGACCAGGTTCAATCAGACCAAACCAGACCAGACCCAACCAGGTCCAACCAGACCAGGTCCAACCCAACCAGACAGAACCAGTTCCCTGATCAGAGACCAGTTTAACCAGGTGAAGCAGTTTCAGGTACCAGACAGAACCAGTTCTGATCAGAGACTAGTTTAACCAGGTGAAGCAGTTTCAGGTACCAGACAGAACCAGTTCCCTGATCAGAAACCAGTTTAACCAGGTGAAGCAGTTTCAGGTAACAGACAGAACCAGTTCTGATCAGAGACCAGTTTAACCAGGTGTAGCAGTTTCAGGTACCAGACAGAACCAGTTCTGATCAGAGACCGGTTTAACCAGGTGAAGCAGTTTCAGGTACCAGACAGAACCAGTTCTGATCAGAGACCACTTTAACCAGGTGTAGCAGTTTCAGGTACCAGACAGAACCAGTTCTGATCAGAGACCACTTTAACCAGGTGTAGCAGTTTCAGGTACCAGACAGAACCAGTTCTGATCAGAGACCACTTTAACCAGGTGTAGCAGTTTCAGGTACCAGGGTTCGTCTCCTCTGAAGTGCTCTGCTGTCCAGCCACTGGTGTCTTTTACCGGAACCATCCTGCTGTTGGTCAGGAGCAGGTGAGTGGTCTCGGCCACACCCACCAGGTCCACCTGGCAGGTAGAGACAGGTGTCATGATCTGCTGGTCCCAGTGGAGCAGGCGGGGTTAGTAGAGTCTGAATGGACGTGTACCAGTGTGGGGGTGTGGTGGGCTCCAGCAGACCCAGACTGATGTAGTTCTGTGCTGATGGGAGGTTCTGGACCGCAGTAATGTCCTGCTGCAGGTCCAGGTCCACCGACGAAGACCAGTCCACTGGGAAGACCCAGTCGGACTCCTGGAAGCTCCTGGACAGACATCAGAACCATGGAGCTCAAAACCTCAGAGAGCAGACTCACCTTAACCCCCCCGTGATGATGTCATACAGGTGACAGCAGGTGAGGATGTCCGGTCGTAGCGCTGCATGCAGCAGACCGCAGGAGTGAAGCTGCCACACCAGCCGCAGCAGACCCACCACCTCACAACCAACCAGCAGCTCACTGGGGGTCGACTCCGTCAGCTCCTGGAACCGACACAAACGGGTCAGGGTCACATGGTCAGGGTCACATGGTCAGGGTCGCACAGGTCAGGAACTGGAAATACAAACATGAACCTGGAATTCAACGATCGAGAAGATCAGAGAAAAATAATATTACTGATCAGTTTATGATTCAGTCTCTAATCTGGAACACAAACTGAACTGGACAAAAACCAGAACATTAATGATTAAACAGGAGGACCTGCACATCTACTGTTAGATATCTACGTTTAAACTAGAGGAGCTGCGGATCTACTGTTATATATCTACGTTCCATCTGGAGGACCTGCAGATCTGCTGTTAAATATCTATGTTTATACTAGAGGAGCTGCGGATCTACTGTTAGATATCTACGTTTAAACTAGAGGAGTTGCAGATCTACTGTTAGATATCTACGTTTAAACAAGAGGAGCTGCAGATCTACTGTTAGATATCTACGTTCCATCTGGAGGACCTGCAGATCTGCTGTTAAATATCTACGTTTATACTAGAGGAGCTGCGGATCTACTGTTAGATATCTACGTTTAAACTAGAGGAGTTGCGGATCTACTGTTAGATATCTACGTTCTATCTGGAGGACCTGCAGATCTGCTGTTAGATATCTACGTTTAAACTAGAGGAGCTGTGGATCTACTGTTAGATATCTACGTTTAAACTAGAGGAGCTGCGGATCTGCGGTCAGATATCTATGTTTAACCTGGAGGACCTGCAGATCTACTGTCAGATATCTATGTTTAACCTGGAGGACCTGCAGATCTGCTGTCAGATATCTATGTTTAACCTGGAGGAGCTGCAGATCTGCTGTCAGATATCTATGTTTAACCTGGAGGAGCTGCAGATTTGCTGTCAGATATCTATGTTTAACCTGGAGGAGCTGCAGATCTGCTGTCAGATATCTATGTTTAACCTGGAGGACCTGCAGATCTGCTGTCAGATATCTATGTTTAACCTGGAGGAGCTGCAGATCTAGTGTTGGCAGATCTGTGGTCCAGACTCACCATGAACGGGTGGTCCTGGGGGGTGGTGTACATGGTGATGCAGCCGTCCAGAAACAGGAAACATCTGATCAGAGGAAGTCCTTCAGGACAGGACGAGCTCTTCTTCAAACGATGAAACTGATGAAAATCCCAGGGGGCAGAGCAGCTGTCTACCTGCAGCAGGAGACACCTGTTAGCACCAAGACTAGGACTAGGAGTTAAGCCAGCTCATCCCTGCATGAGCATCCATGTTCATGATGGTGGAGAAGTTTTTTAACGATGACACACCCCCACTCAGTGAAAGGGGAGGAGCTAAAAGACCTGACCAGACCTGATGCATTGTGGGATATACTGAGTGATCTGTGTAGGGATGACCTGCTCTTCTCTATATTCAGACACCGCTCCAGGATGGAGACCATGAATGCAGGACTACATAGACACTAGGGGGCGCTGGAGGGTCTCTGATCAACCCTCAGATTGGGTCCCTGGTTCTGGTTCAGATAAACGCTCAGACTCACCTTGAGGAGGATGTACCAGTTCTCTGCAGCTCCTTTATAAATGGACCACCTGCCACTGTCCAGAACTCTGGAGTAGATGTGAACCACGTCGCCCCCTGTTGGACAAAAGCAGACAGCTGACATCAGGGAGGAGTAACTGGTCCATTAGAAGGGGACCAGGACTGTCCAGGCCCCTCAGGACCAGTTCTGATCAGAACAGCAGCTCTCATTTATGGATCAACTGAGGACCCGGTTCTACAGGTGAAGCATGCAGAGCTGGTACCCAGGTGTAAAAAGCTGCGCTCCTCTACATCAGTAAGGGGGCGGGGCTCTGAATGCAAGTCTGGAGAGGAAGTGATGTCACAAAGCTCCAACAGCCGCCGTCGAACTTCCAGGTCACAGGGATCTACGGCACCTGCAACAGGAGGAGAAACCAGAACCAAGCAGCTCAGAATCTGGACCTGCTGAAGTCTTTCCCAGCATGCCCTGCACTAACAGGGTCAGGGTCAAAAACCAGAATCTGTCCAGATCTGATGAAACCATTAAGAGAGAGGGTCTACCTGGGTCAGGTATACTGGATCCTGAATGAGATCTGATCCCAAATCAGTCCAGATCTGATTCTGATTGAATCCCGGGTCACACTGGATCTGATTCAGATCTAGAGCCCATTCAAATCAGACACGGACCGATTCTCTTCTGGATCTGAAGATTTCACAATCTCAGATGGTTGCTGATAACATCTAGCCCAGGGGTATTCAACTAAAATTCAAAGAGGTCCGGTTGGAGAAAATTTCCTAAAGCAAAGTTACAGAACACCATAATGTCATAACGTTATGATTTGTGTGATATATACTAAAGTAGCCTAGTAGTTGTATCAACATCTGCATGTAATCAACATCTGATCAAATAAAGAAAGTAGAATTCAAAAACATTTTGACAGTATTTATTGTCACTTAACATTAAACCAGACAGATTTGAATTTAATAATTAAAATAGAGAAAATCTTTTTTTTGGAAAAATTGTGCATTATAGAAGAAAGTATTTAATTTTAGAAAAAGTAAAAGTGAAGCAACAGCTTGAATATTCCTTAACTTCTGAAAGTTAAACTTAACTGAAAGTTAAACTCCTTTAACTTTCACATCCTAACAGTCTCAACTAATTTGAAAATAACAGCTGAACAGTCATACAGTTTCTCTTTCTTTCCTTCTTTTCTCACTCTCCACACTTTTTGTTGTTCAGTGAGAGAACTGAGCTCGAGCTTGTCCTGTCAGGATTTTAAACCTGGGCTGGAATGGTGTTAAGGCCGTTCTCATACACATGTGCAGGTGCTCATTAGTGAGCCTGGAATGATATTTAGTTTTAATTATATTCATTGTGGAGAAAGCTGCCTCACAGCTGTATGTGGAGCCAAACATGGTCAAGATGTACAGGGCTACTTTCCTCAGACCTGGGAAAGCTGTCTCAGGGACCATTTGGAGCCAGAAAGTGGCAGGGTCAGTTCTTACAAACTGCTCTTTCAGGGCCACATCTGCTTGGAGATCAACCAGTTGCATCTGGAGAGGCCCAGCATTTGCCCACTTGAAGTGCTGTGTGACTTCCTTTGAGAACTCCCTGAGCTCCTCCAGGACCCTCAGTGACGAGTGATGACCAGAGTTCAGCAGCGAGTGGAAGAACCTCCTCCAGGTCCTGGTGTAGAGGTCACTGCAGGAGACCAGGGTCAGTTCATCTGGGACCAGCAAGACCTGCACTGAAGACACCACCTCCCAACCAACCAGCAGCTCACTGGGGGTCGACTCCGTCAGCTCCTGGAACCGACACAAACGGGTCAGGGTCACATGGTCAGGGTCACATGGTCAGGGTCGCACGGGTCAGGAACTGGAAATACAAACATGAACCTGGAATTCAACGATCGAGAAGATCAGAGAAAAATAATATTACTGATCAGTTTATGATTCAGTCTCTAATCTGGAACACAAACTGAACTGGACAAAAACCAGAACATTAATGATTAAACAGGAGGACCTGCACATCTACTGTTAGATATCTACGTTTAAACTAGAGGAGCTGCGGATCTACTGTTATATATCTACGTTCCATCTGGAGGACCTGCAGATCTGCTGTTAAATATCTATGTTTATACTAGAGGAGCTGCGGATCTACTGTTAGATATCTACGTTTAAACTAGAGGAGTTGCGGATCTACTGTTAGATATCTACGTTTAAACAAGAGGAGCTGCAGATCTACTGTTAGATATCTACGTTCCATCTGGAGGACCTGCAGATCTGCTGTTAAATATCTACGTTTATACTAGAGGAGCTGCGGATCTACTGTTAGATATCTACGTTTAAACTAGAGGAGTTGCGGATCTACTGTTAGATATCTACGTTTAAACTAGAGGAGCTGCAGATCTGCGGTCAGATATCTATGTTTAACCTGGAGGACCTGCAGATCTACTGTCAGATATCTATGTTTAACCTGGAGGACCTGCAGATCTGCTGTCAGATATCTACGTTTAAACTAGAGGAGCTGTGGATCTACTGTTAGATATCTACGTTTAAACTAGAGGAGCTGCGGATCTGCGGTCAGATATCTATGTTTAACCTGGAGGACCTGCAGATCTACTGTCAGATATCTATGTTTAACCTGGAGGACCTGCAGATCTGCTGTCAGATATCTATGTTTAACCTGGAGGAGCTGCAGATCTACTGTCAGATATCTATGTTTAACCTGGAGGACCTGCAGATCTACTGTCAGATATCTATGTTTAACCTGGAGGAGCTGCAGATTTGCTGTCAGATATCTATGTTTAACCTGGAGGACCTGCAGATCTAGTGTTGGCAGATCTGTGGTCCAGACTCACCATGAACGGGTGGTCCTGGGGGGTGGTGTACATGGTGATGCAGCCGTCCAGAAACAGGAAACATCTGATCAGAGGAAGTCCTTCAGGACAGGACGAGCTCTTCTTCAAACGATGAAACTGATGAAAATCCCAGGGGGCAGAGCAGCTGTCTACCTGCAGCAGGAGACACCTGTTAGCACCAAGACTAGGACTAGGAGTTAAGCCAGCTCATCCCTGCATGAGCATCCATGTTCATGATGGTGGAGAAGTTTTTTAACGATGACACACCCCCACTCAGTGAAAGGGGAGGAGCTAAAAGACCTGACCAGGTCAGGGTCAGACGAGGTCAAGGTCAGACCCCCCCATCCACTCACATTTATACCTCACCGATCTTCCTCTATATTTGTCTGTTTTTATTTTTTCCTCTCAGGTGCAGTACATGATGGTCCAGATGTTTGACCCGTGACCATTGATGAAACTGCTGTTCCTGATGCATTGTGGGATATACTGAGTGATCTGTGTAGGGATGACCTGCTCTTCTCTATATTCAGACACCGCTCCAGGATGGAGACCATGAATGCAGGACTACATAGACACTAGGGGGCGCTGGAGGGTCTCTGATCAACCCTCAGATTGGGTCCCTGGTTCTGGTTCAGATGAACGCTCAGACTCACCTTGAGGAGGACGTACCGGTTCTCTGCAGCTCCTTTATAAATGGACCACCTGCCACTGTCCAGAACTCTGGAGTAGATGTGAACCACGTCGCCCCCTGTTGGACAAAAGCAGACAGCTGACATCAGGGAGGAGTAACTGGTCCATTAGAAGGGGACCAGGACTGTCCAGGCCCCTCAGGACCAGTTTTGATCAGAACAGCAGCTCTCATTTATGGATCAACTGAGGACCCGGTTCTACAGGTGAAGCATGCAGAGCTGGTACCCAGGTGTAAAAAGCTGCGCTCCTCTACATCAGTAAGGGGGCGGGGCTCTGAATGCAAGTCTGGAGAGGAAGTGATGTCACAAAGCTCCAACAGCCGCCGTCGAACTTCCAGGTCACAGGGATCTACGGCACCTGCAACAGGAGGAGAAACCAGAACCAAGCAGCTCAGAATCTGGACCTGCTGAAGTCTTTCCCAGCATGCCCTGCACTAACAGGGTCAGGGTCAAAAACCAGAATCTGTCCAGATCTGGTGAAACCATTAAGAGAGAGGGTCTACCTGGGTCAGGTATACTGGATCCTAAATGAGATCTGATCCAAAATCAGTCCAGATCTGATTCTGATTGAATCCCGGGTCAGCCTGCATCTGATTCAGATCTAGAGCCCATTCAAATCAGACACGGACCGATTCTCTTCTGGATCTGAAGATTTCACAATCTCAGATGGTTGCTGATAACATCTAGACCGATTCAGAGTCTGATATGAATCAGTTCTGAACCGGATTGGACTGAATCAGATCTAGACAGATTCAGGATCAAATCAAAACCAGATGTCAACCATTCTGGATTAGCAGTCTCAGATCTGGACCGGGTCAGATGTAAACCAGAACTAGAGCTGTGTGTGTGTGTGATCAGAATGAGAGCTGGATCTGGTTCTGGGTTTGATCTGGACCAGTATGTTGTGGTTTGTGTTTTCATCAGTAAACCGTCAGGTTTCTGTTCAACGTTAAACTTTAATCTGGTCTGACAGGAACAAACTGGTTTTTGGTTTCAAGAAAGGCTCCATACAGGCCTGATCAGACTCCTCCTGGTCCTGGTCCAGCTGGTCCTGCTGGTCCTGCTCCTGGTCCAGCTGGTCCTGCTGGTCCCGCTCCTGGTTCTGCTGGTCCAACAGACTACAGTTCCCAGTGGACAGTCCTCCCAGGGAGCTCGGGGATCCGGCCTCCAGCTCCTCTCTGTGTTTGGTAGAGAGGTTCTGGGAACCAACCGGGGGACGAGAGTCTGGCCCGGTCTGGAGGTCCCTGGTGGTCGGTCTCTGACCTGATAAAAGCTTGGACATTCAACTCTGAAACCAGCACCTGGGGCAGAACCAGAGTCCAAACAGAACAAAAACACGACACTGAGATGACAGACCAGAGGGACCAGCTGGTTCTGCTGAACCAGCACCAACTCACCATCACCGGTTCTGATCAGAGCAGCAGTTCTGTGATGCCGGACCTGGTCTGAGCAGAAACCCAACAAAGACAGACTTCAGTCAAACCAGAGGAAGGAGATGACCTTTCACAATAAAACACCAGCAGAGGCTGGCGGGAGAAACAGAGTCTGAACAGGTGCAGCTCACCTGAGAGGGTTTGGACGAGCCGGCGCCACCTGAGGGACAAAACAGAGGGTCAACAGATGACCGAGAGACGACCGACAGACAGTCAGACAACCAGACGACCAACAGATGGTCAACGGACGACCAACAGGTGACCGACCAGTTTACAGTCGACACTGGAGCTTTAAAGACCAGTTCCAGGACTGCTGGTTCAACTGGTACGAAACCAAACCAAGTCACATGACATCAGGACCCCTGAATAAGAAGTTCACAGAATAAAGGCATTCATTTACTAAAGAAGAGGGTTAAGGCAGGTTAGTTGGGTCGGTTAGTTGGGGTTAAGGTAGGTTAGTTGGGCAGGTTAGTTGGAGTTAAGGCAGGTTAGTTGGGCAGGTTAGTTGGGGTTAAGGTAGGTTAGTTGGGTAGGTTAGTTGGGCAGGTTAGTTGGAGTTAAGGCAGGTTAGTTGGGTAGGTTAGTTGGGGTTAAGGTACATTAGTTGGGGTTAAGGCAGATTAGTTGGGCAGGTTAGTTGGGTAGTGTTATATATTGGTTTGATTAATGACCTCTAACGGCCACCGTTGATCTGTAACGTGATGTTACATACAACCGTCACTAGAGGGCATTCTTGTATCAGAGTTGAAGTCAAGTAAATAAAGAAGAAGACCTGCCTGGCAAACAGAAGTGACTCGTGATTATATTGGTCTATAGTATAAGTAGGAGAAATATCTATAAGACACAATAAAGTGGCGACGAGGATAAAGCGGCGGATGCGTGTATCCTGTGCTCACGAGGAAGAGGACTTTGAGCGAGTGTTTGTTTTCCGACTCTTTTGCTGTGCCTGTCGGAGGTTAGCAGGAAAGCTAACTAGCTTCACCGTCAAGGACGCACCGAGCCAGCGACTGTAAACAAAGAGCCGTGAGTACAGTGAATGGAAACCGGAACAGTAACTTGCCAACAGAGCTAAAATGGCTGGACTGGTCGGCAGTGTCGGTCCCTACGATGAGAGGGAAGAACAGTGGAGCTCTTATACAGAGCGTTTTGATTGCTTTGTCCAGGCAAACGGCATTGATGATAACAAGCTTGTGCCGACATTTTTGAGCGTGATGGGGCCGAAGACGTTCAACTTGCTGCGTTGTCTGGTTCAGCCTGTAAAGCCCGTGACCAAAAGCTATGATAGCATAGTGGCTACCTTAGCAGCTCACTTCGCACCGAAGCCCCTGCTAATTGCTGAACGTTTTCGCTTCCATAAGAGAAATCAAGAGGAAGGAGAGTCTGTAACAGTGTTTGTGGCTGCATTACGGAAACTAGCAGAACATTGTGAGTTCGGGAATGTGTTGAATGACACAATCAGAGACAGACTCGTGTGTGGGCTGAGGAGTGAAGCGGCGCAGAAACGTTTGCTAACTGAAAGTGCACTTACCTTGGAGAAAGCTATTGAAATCAGCGTGTCCATGGAATTAGCCGCCAAGGAATCTCATCAGCTCAATTCAAGTGCAAAACTCCACAAGGTCTCCACAGAAGAAAAGGGAGCGCAGAGCAAATGTTACCGATGTGACAAAAGTGGACATTTTGCGGCAGAATGTTGGAGTAAGGACATTAATTGTAGGAAGTGTGGCAAAAAGGGGCACATTGAGCGTGCTTGTAAGAGCAAGGGAGCTGACAAGAAAGAAACCAAAACAATACAACCAGAAGCCAAAATACAGATTTAAAAAGAGACAGTCTGTGCATAACATGCAGCAAAGCCACACCACTGCTACGGGCAGCAGCTCATCAGATGAGGCAGCAGTGTATGTATTGTCAGTTACTGGAGGACCAGATGGATACTGGGTTTCTCCACTGCTGGATGGGCGGCCAGTGCGCATGGAAATTGACACAGGGTCAGCAGTCTCCCTCGTGCCTGAGACTGTTTATAAAGAGACTTTACAGCACATTCCCTTGCAGCCCTCCAGCCTCACTCTGAGAACCTACACCGGGGAGCCAGTTCCAACAAAGGGGCAAATTGATGTCACAGTCCAGGTAAATGGCCAGACAGCTAAACTACCACTGTATGTAGTTAAAGGAAATTTCCCCTCACTGTTGGGCCGTTCTTGGCTTAAGAAGATCACATTGAACTGGCCTGAAATTCACATGCTGTGCAGAGGTGACACAAGTCTTTCAGCTATTCTGAGCAAACATGGAGAAGTGTTCAAGGAAGGACTAGGGAGCATGAAAAACATCACGGTCAAAGTGAATGTTAAGCCTGATAGCAGACCCAAGTTTTTCAAGGCAAGACCGGTTCCCTATGCAATAAAACCAAAGGTTGAAGCAGAGCTGGAATCCTTGATCAAGAGCGGAGTGCTGGAGCCTGTCAGCCAGAGTGACTGGGCCACACCAATAGTGCCAGTCATAAAAAAAGATGAATCTGTGCGGGTATGTGGAGATTTTAAAGTTACAATCAACCCGGTACTGGAAGCTGAACAGTACCCGCTGCCTCACATTGATGATCTGTTTGCTGGTTTAGCAGGAGGAAAAAAAAATTCAGCAAGATTGACCTCAGCAAAGCCTACCTCCAGATGCATGTGGATGAAAAGTCAAAAGAACTGCTTACAATAATCACTCACAAAGGTCTCTACCGGTACTGCAGGCTACCATTCGGAATAACATCGGCCCCAGCTGTGTTCCAGCGTGCGATGGATCAGATATTGAGTGGACTGTCTGGAGTCCAATGCTATCTGGATGACATACTTGTCACTGGAAGGACAGATGAAGAGCATCTAACGAACCTGGATGCCACGCTGCAGCGACTGAAAGACTACGGACTCAGGGTTCGCAAATCCAAATGTGAATTCTTCCGGAAGTCAGTTGAGTATTTGGGCTACGTGATCGACTCTGAGGGTTTGCACAAGGCGCCATCCAAGGTCAAAGGTGATCGTGGACGCTCCAGCGCCTCAAAATGTGAGTCAGTTGCGCTCTTATCTTGGTCTCCTAAACTACTATGGAAGATTCATTCCAAGTTTGTCTTCTCTGCTTAACCCACTGCATCAGCTGTTGTGTCACAATAGACCCTGGAAATGGACGCCGCAGTGTGAGAGGGCCTTCCTTCAGACAAAGACTGCATTATTAGGGTCTGATGCACTGACACATTTCGACCCCAAACTGCCTTTACAACTTGCATGTGATGCGTCCCCCTATGGGGTGGGGGCGGTTGTTTCACATATCATGGCCAATGGGGAGGAGCGCCCCATAGCGTTTGCGTCACGCACCCTCAGCAAAGCAGAGAGCAAGTACGCACAAATTGAACGTGAAGCGTTGGGGATTGTTTTTGGAGTCCGAAAGTTCCACCAGTATCTTTTTGGGAGGAAGTTCATTCTTCTCACAGACCACCGTCCCCTGACAACAATTTTTGGACCCCACACAGGTATTCCGTCTTTGGCTGCTAGTCGCATGCAGAGATGGGCCTTATTGTTGTCTGCTCACACCTATGATATAAAGTACAGAAAGTCAGAGTTGCATGCAAACGCAGATGGTCTGTCCAGGCTTCCCCTACCTGTGGATCATGGTGGGTCACAGCCAGCTGACATTTTCTACTTCAGGCAAGTAGAGGAAGCTCCTATCACATCTGCTCAAGTGAAACGGCAGACCAGGAGGGACCCGGTGCTGTCAAAGCTGCTGGATGTGGTCATGAATGGAGGATGTGGGGATCTCCCGGAGCTAAAACCTTACATGACAAGACAAAGCGAGCTGTCTGTGCAGGCCGGCTGTCTTCTATGGGGACACAGAGTGATTATTCCACCAGTGCTGCGGAAAAGGCTACTGCAGCAGCTGCATGCAGGCCACTGTGGTATCGTTCGCATGAAGGAGCTTGCCAGAAGCTACTTCTGGTGGCCAGGTCTTGATGGGCAAATTGAGGAAACAGCCAGAACATGTCCATCATGTCAAACAGTTCGTTGCATGCCACAGCAAGCCCCTCTTCATCCCTGGGATTGGCCAGGGTCTCCCTGGCAACGCCTTCATGTTGACTTTGCTGGGCCTTTTGAAGAGAGGATGTTCCTCGTGGTTGTGGATGCACATAGTAAGTGGCCAGAAGTGTCAATAATGAGGACAACAACAGCAGAGAAAACCATTGAGAAACTTGGTGAGATGTTCAGTCGATTTGGCTTTCCTGAACAACTGGTGAGCGATAATGGGCCCCAATTTATCTCACAAGAGTTCGAGAGATTCCTCGAGGCAAATGGGGTGCAACATATTCGCTCTTCTCCCTATCACCCTTCTACAAACGGACTAGCGGAGAGATTTGTTCAGAGTTTGAAGCACGCTTTGAAGGCCTCACAGGGACAAGGATCCCTCCACCAACGGCTGAACAGTTTCCTGTTGTCCTATAGAAATGTCCCACACTCAACCACAAAAGTTGCTCCTGCAGTGCTTCTCATGAAGAAACAGCTTCGTACCAGTCTCGACCTCCTGAAACCACCTGACACTAAAAAGACTGTGCTACAAAAGCAAGAAGCCCAGGTTGAGAGGCGCAAACAAAGATCAAAGGGAAGGATTTTCCACCCAGGTGATCAGGTACTTGCACGCAACTACACCAACGGCCCTAAATGGGTTCCTGCTGCTGTCATAGCACAGACAGGTCCTGTGTCTTACACAGTCAAAACCTGTGGGAACATTGTCTGGAGGAGACACGTGGACCAACTGCTTGATGGAGCTACAACACCTGAGGAAACAACACCAGTGAGTTGTGCTGAACCGGACCAGCAGTTCAGTCCTGCTCAACCCACATGCACCCAGGATTCAGGACCTGCTGGAGAGCCCGCTCCTTCTGGGGTTCCACCAGCGGATCCACAAACTGAACTGTTCCCATCCCTGTCACCAACATCTGTTCCTGACACAGCCAGTGGGGGTACGCCAGGTGGCAGTGCTCCCCGCCGCTATCCACGGAGAGAACGGCGGTCTCCTCAACGCCTAACTCTGTAGTATGACATACCCAGAAGTATGGGGCAGAATAATCCCCAGGGTTATGTCAGGGTCTGAGTAGTCCACCTCATTCCCTTAGCAAAAAAAAAAAAAAAAAAAAAAAAAGAAACAAGACGGACATTTAAGTTGTGTATTATATATGATGGCATGGCTGTATAGTTCAATGTTTCGTAATTGTGTTACGTACTCTTACAGTATTTGAGAATTGTTATTTCTGAAATGCTCACAGTGATGTGCTAAGCAAGTTGGAGTACTGGAGGTGCTTCATAGTTCTATTAATATAACATACATGGCATAACATCTTATGAGGTTGATGTTTGGTTTAGTTGTTGTATGCAGGTGCAGTTGTTCAGTAAGTGGGGAGGAGTATGTTATATATTGGTTTGATTAATGACCTCTAACGGCCACCGTTGATCTGTAACGTGATGTTACATACAACCGTCACTAGAGGGCATTCTTGTATCAGAGTTGAAGTCAAGTAAATAAAGAAGAAGACCTGCCTGGCAAACAGAAGTGACTCGTGATTATATTGGTCTATAGTATAAGTAGGAGAAATATCTATAAGACACAATAGGTAGGTTAGTTGGGGTTAAGGTACATTAGTTGGGGTTAAGGCAGGTTAGTTGGGGTTAAGGCAGGTTAGTTGGGGTTAAGGCTGGTTAGTTGGGCAGGTTAGTTGGAGCTGGAAACGTGTTGGATTGAGAAATGCATCTAAACATTAGAAGAAAATAGTTGTAACTCCAGGTGAACAAACCCACAGAAGAATAAAACCAGAACAGACTGAACCCACAAATGTAAAAAACTAATCAAGTAAATTAAAACGGAGCATAAAAAGGTCTCATTTCATGAGAATGTTTATGTACATTTTTGAGGTGTAAAATTTATGGAAATAAGATCAAAATATCAGAAGAATCATTTTGTCATTTTTGTTAATTTTGTATAGGAAATAAACATTTGTCTTAGTAAATTTTATTCAACTTAAAATTCACAAAAAGAGAATAATTTACAAGTAAATTGTGACCATTTATGGGAAAAAAAGTGAACAACTGTCATTTTTGTTGACTTTGTAACAAATAAAAGTCCAGACGGTGACAGGAACCACTGGAGCCACCTGCAGGCCGGTCATGTGACCTGCAGCTCCTACACCTGCACCTGTGTCCAGTGTGAAAAATCCTCCTCAGACTCAGCTGAACGGTCCTCAGGTGAGTCTTGGAACACAAGGTAGGAAACTGAGCCTCACCTGGTTGCCATGGAAACTGGACCTGCACACAGAGCCCCACCTCATCAGGACGCAGGAAGGCGTTGTCTGGCAGCTCGTTAGGAGACGCAGCAGAGATCCTGGTGGACAAGAGTCTGACCATCGGATCTGTGGTCACTAGAACCGAGATGACGTATGTGTGTGCTCATTACCCAGAAGGCCATGTGGTGGCGGACTGAGACTTGTATATGTGGAAGGAGGTGGCGGCAGGAGGCGTAACCGAGTCCCTGAGCTGAGAGGAGGAGTCCTGAGGACAGAGAACCACATCATGACCAGACGTCCCAATACACATTCAACATCTCTGAACTGGTCAGGGACATCCAGAAGCTGCAGACTGGTACCAGTCCACCTGGGTCAACACCACCACCATCACCCAGCAGCTGCTGACTGGTACCAGTCCACCTGGGTCAACACCACCACCATCATCCAGCAGCTGACAGACTGGTACCAGTCCACCTGGGTCAACACCAGCCACCATCATCCAGCAGCTGCAGACTGGTACCAGTCCACCTGGGTCAACACCGCCACCATCATCCAGTCCAGCAGCAGACTGGTACCAGTCCACCTGGGTCAACACCGCCACCATCATCCAGCAGCAGCTGCAGACTGGTACCAGTCCACCTGGGTCAACACCACCACACATGCATGGTACCAGTCACCTGGGTCAACTCCACCCAGCAGCAGCTGCAGACTGGTACCAGTCCACCTGGGTCAACACCACCACCCATCATCCAGCAGCAGCTGCAGTCCACCTGTGGACTGCAGTTACCAGTTCCACCTGGGTCAACACACCGCAGTCAGACACCACCACCAGTCACCAGTCCAGCCACCATCATCCAGCAGCAGCTGGTACCAGTCACTGGGTCACCAGTCCACCTGGGTCAACCTGGGTCAACACCACCACCATCATCCAGCAGCTGCAGGTCCAGTCCAGCACTCATCCAGCAGCTGTGGTACAACCTGGGTCACCACCAGCAGCACTGGTACAGTCCGGGTCACCAGCAGCTGCAACTGCAGCACTGCAGTGCACCAGTCCACCCACCACCATGGGTCAACACCACCACCATCATCCAGCACTGCAGGTCAGCACCATGGGTCAGACACCAGCCACCATGGTCCAGTCAGACACCACCAGTCACCTGGGTCAACACCACCACCATCACCAGCAGCTGCAGGTACCAGTCACCTGGGTCAAACACCGCCAGCATGCAGACTGGGTCACCAGCAGCTGCCACCAGGGTCCACCTGGGTCAACACCACCACCACCATCATGCTCATGGTTCACGTGCAGACAAACTGAACTGCAGCACTCAGATATCCAATCAGCACTGCAGACTGGTACCACCAGAACATGCAACCTGTGCCACTCTAGCAGCTCAGGTGTTTGAGTGAAATCATACTGTGGTCCCCAGTAGCCTCTAGTGGTCATTCATTGAACTGCATGGTCAGCTGGGTTCTGTGGTACCTGACTGGTTCTGAGCAGCAACAGCTTCTTCTGCTGCTGCAGCTCCTCCTCCTCCTCATCCTCCTCCTCCTCCTCCTTCAGACGCCTCAACTTCTCTGAAACAGACAAACATCAGCAGGTCAACACAGACCAACCACCCATGGCAGCTGATGTCCTGTCCCACAGGCAGTGGAGACATGGAGGACAGAGACATGGAGGACAGAGACATGGAGGACATTTCTGATGGAGACATGGTGGATGGAGACATGGAGGACATCTCTGATGGAGACATGGAGGACAGAGTCATGGAGGACATCTCTGATGAAGACATGGTAGATGGATACATGGTGGACAGAGACATGGTGGACATCTCTGATGGAGACATGAGGACAGAGACATGGTGGACGGAGACATGGAGGACATCTCTGATGGAGACATGGTAGATGGAGACATGGCGGACAGAGACATGGAGGACATCTCTAATGGAGACATGGATGATGGAGACATGGAGAACATCTCTAATGGAGACATGGATGATGGAGACATGGAGAACATCTCTAATGGAGACATGGAGGACAGAGACATGGAGGATGTCTCTGATGGAGACATGGAGGACTGAGACATAGTGGAAATCTCTGATGGAGACATGATGGGTGGAGACATGGAGGACATCTCTCGTGGAGGACATCTCTCATGGAGGACATCTCTCGTGGAAGACGTCTCTCGTGGAGGACGTCAGTGAACCCACCGTCCACCTCCCTCTGCCTCTCCTGTCCGTAATCTCTCAGCCCGCAGCTCCTCGAAGCTCAGCTCCTCCCCTCCTCTCATCAGCTGCTCTCTGCAGTACGCGCTCCTCTGGTTGGCCCCGCCCTCCTCAGGAGGACACGCCCTGCTGCTCACATGTGACTCGCCCCGATAGGCCGACCTGCAGCCAATAGGAGGAGGATCAGAGACTGAAGTAGCGTCAGTGACACCAGAAGCAGCTTTGAGGAGCATCTGGAGGAAGAAACTCTGAAGGGCTGCTCATGGACCTGACAGTTACTAAAAACTTCAAAAAATAATAATCACAATTTCACAAACAAATTTGTTTTTCCTTTTTTTCTTTAGAGACACAAAACAAGTTATTTCACAACAAAATTGTAAAATTGCTAATTTTGTGAGCGAAACTTTTTGTTCTAAAACCAAAACATTTTGTCGTGAAAAACAAAATGTTGCAAAATCATGGCTTTTTAACTTGAAATTAGAATATTTATTATTTGTATTTATTTGTTTGATGAAGCTCCTCTACATCTCAGTTATGAGCATTTTGTTTTTACATCATTGTTGAGTTTTATATAGTTCCATCCATCCATCCGTTATCTTCAGTCATCAGCTCATGGTGGCAGCAGCTTCAGCAGAGGTCCAGACCTCCCTTCCTCCAGCTGCCTCCACCAGTTCCTCTGAGAACACCGAGGAGCTCCAGACCAGCTGAGAGACATCATCTCTCCAGTGAGAGCCTGAAGATCTGGTCCCGACGGGCCAGACTCTGGCTCTGTTTGTTCAGGGACTGGACAGCCCGTAACAACGGGTCCAGGACCCCAGACTCCTGGAGTACCCACCACTGAACGACATCTCCAGTCGAGGCCCATGGCCCATTCAGACTCAATGTCCCCCACCTCCCCCAGGATGCGATTGTAGCTCTGTCGGAGGTGTGAGTTGTAGATCTCACTGACAGGTTCCTCTGCCAGACGTTCCCAGCAAACCCTCACTCCACGTTTGGTCCTACCAGGTCTGACCAGCATCCTCCCTCCATCTGATCCAACCCACCACCAGGTAGTGATCAGCTGACAGCTCAGCTCCTCTCTTCACCAGAGTGTCCAGAACATACGGCCGAAGATCCGATGATACGACTATAAAGTCGGTCATCGATCTGCAGCCAAGAGTGTCCTGATGCCACCTGCATTTATGGACTCTGATGTTTGAACCTGGTGTTTGTTCTGGACAAACTGTGACGAGAACAGAAGTCCAACAACTAAACACCACTCTGGTTCAGATCAGAGAGGCTGTTCCTCCCAGTCACCCCCCTCCGGGTACCGCTGTCATTGACCACGTGATCACTAAAGTCCTCCAGCAGGATAAAGGAGTCCCCATTAGGGGGACTTTCCAGGACCCCCACCAAGGACTCCAGAAGGCTAGATACTCTGAACTGTCATTCATAAACACAGATGACAGTCAGAGTTACCCTCTCATCCACTGGAGAAAACCCCAATGTACAGACTCAAAGCTGGGGGGCTATAAGACCACACCAGTGGTCTTATAGCCCCCCAGCTTATATATATATATATATATATATATATATATATATATATATATATATATATATATATATATATATATATATATATATATATAGGGCTGTCAATTTCTCAAAATAATTAATCATATTAAATGCATGACTGTCAATAGTTAATCATGATAAATCACAAATTAATCACATATTTTTATCTGTTCTAAATCTACCTTATACAGATCTTTTTCAAGTTGTATTACTCTTATTAATACGAGTCCTGACTAGAACCAGGAAATATGACCATATTAGTCCAGTCCTGAGGTCTCTGGCTTCCTGTCACTCAGAGAATAGACTTTAAAACAGCTCTACTTGTGTTCAAGTCTCTTCATGGCCCCAAAGTCCATCTGACATGTTAGA
Source organism: Hirundichthys speculiger (assembly GCA_018398805.1). Classification (NCBI taxonomy): domain Eukaryota; kingdom Metazoa; phylum Chordata; class Actinopteri; order Beloniformes; family Exocoetidae; genus Hirundichthys; species Hirundichthys speculiger. The sequence continues at coordinate 185,428 of JAGFBZ010000911.1, forward strand.
GCCATATGAACCAACCTGGACTCTAAGAAACCTCAGGTAGTGGTCTCCTGCTGGTGTCCAGAGTCAGGACTAAACAAGGTGAAGCTGCATTTCAGTTTTATGCTCCGAAAATCTGGACCAGTCTTCCAGAAGATGTGAGACAGACCTGAACTCTGACAATGTTCAGATCCAGACTGAAAACAGTTCTGTTTAGATGTGAAGATGATGACTGGAAGGATTTTATCTACACTCTTAATTTTTAATTCAATTAATGATTTTTTTTATTAATTAATTTTATTTATTATTGATTATTTTTATGTTTGTATGGAATGATTCTATTTGCCTTCTTGTGACTTTATGCATCTGTAAAGCATTTTGACTTGCCTTGTGTACGAATTGTGCTCTACAAATAAAGTTGCCTTGCCTAATATGAGAGTACACAAATGCTTGGCTTATGCAAAACAATTCATGTTTATTTATTGCTACAATGCCAAATCCATTATATATTATATATATATATATATATATATATATATATATATATATACTCAATATTTTCTCTTATGTTCTTCATACCAAAAAAAATATTTTCATGGTTTGCTTCAAATATATATATACACACACACACATGAAATGAAAAATACTTTATTTATCCCATAAAGGGAAATTCAACTTCAAATTCAAATTCAGTTCATATATATATACATACACATATATATACATACATAGATACATATACATATATATATACATATACACACATATATATACATACATACATACACACACACACACAGTGGAGGAAATAAGTATTTGATCCCCCGTTGATTTTGGCAGTTGTCACACTAAGAAATAAATGAACAGTCTCAGGCTTCTATGGCAGCTTTATTTTAACAGTTATAGAAAGAATATTGAAAAAAAAATTTGAGAAAAATACATGAAATGAAAAATAAAAATCAATTTATAAGTCATTGAGGGAAATAAGTATTTGATCCCTGACCAACCTTGACCAGTGTAGGTGCAGTTTTTTTTTTGTTTTTTTTTTTAAGTTTCAGATGTTTGAAGATGGACTCTGCAGATGACTCTGAAACATCACGTTGCTACTCAACTTCATAACGTTTGTGTCTAAACTGAGATTATTGATCAGCTGTGAACACTCACTGGCTCAGCTGATCCTCCATCAGGATCAAATCACCTGAAATCAGAGCCAGATCAGAGAAATCAGTGAGGCTGAAGAATCGAACAGAGAAACACAAGAAATACAGTTAAAATGCTAATAGAATTGAAATGATCAAATAAAATTAAATAAATAGATACAAATCAATAAGTTAATACAATTTAAAGATATGAAGATAACAGAAATTTAAATACAAGATATTAATACCACCATATAAACTCGAAATAAATGAAATGAAAGTGCAAATATTTAAAATTAAAAAAATGAAATTTAACATTTAAAGATATTAAACATAACTTAAAAAAGAAATGACAAATTGAAAATTTGCAAATGTTCAAAAAGTCATCATTTCAATTTCTTTCAAAGTTTTGTAGTTTGATCACAGCTCCGTCAGACATCTCATTTATTGTAGAATAAGAACGTTTTTGAATGCAATTTGGTGAGTGTCAGTTACGTTTATAACCTCGTCTTTCGAACTGATAAAGATCGTCAACGACTAAAAAATTGAGATTGTAGAAATCCCGTCCCACTATCCCATTACTAATAAAACTTACCAGTATATTTTAAACCGAAACAATCTCAAATCAAAACAACTTTTTCAGCCGAGTTTAAAGCTTCCTCCGCAGCTTCTGATTGGACGACTGAACGAGCTGGTCTGTAACTTCCGGTCAGTCTGGAAAAGCGCAGCGCCGCTGCTGGTCAGTGTCGGTACTGCTGGTTAGTGATCCACAAAACTGAAATCAGTAAATCCCTAATCAGTCGCATGTACATATAAAACTTCTGAATATATATATATATATATATATATATATATATATATATTTCAGTCAGTCAATCAGTCAACACACTGATTGATTGACTGACTGACTGACTGATTGACTGATTGATTGATTGATTGATTGATTGATTGATTGATTGATTGATTGATTGATTGATTGATTGATTGATTGATTGATTGATTGATTGATTGATTGATTGACAGGAAGCCAGCATCTGTTCTGACTGTCCTGAATGAGTCGTGCTCTTTTAGTGGGTCAGTTGGATTTTGGTTTCAGATTTTCTCTTTAACGTTTCTCTTTTCTGTATGATCTGAAGAGTCAAATATTCATTAAGGTTTGGTTTTATCTTCTGCAGGACGCAGAAACATATCTGAATACTCCTGACATGATGCTCGTTTTTAACCGTCTGGGAATTTAGATGGTTTTCACAGAAAAAAAAAAAAACTAACAAATGATCAAACAAATAAATGAGTAGACAGATAACTCACCGGAAAACTTAAAAAGAAAAATTATTCAAAATAATTTCACAGTTTTTTTTCCCACACACGCACACACGCACGCGCAGAGAGAGAGAGAGAGAGAGAGAGAGAGAGAGAGAGAGAGAGAGAGAGAGAGAGATCACGTTTCCACCTGTCAGGCCGCACCTGAGTGACGTCAGAGGCTCTGCAGCCTGTGGCAGGGTGTGTTTACGTGTTTTTCTTCCTGTCAGTGAACAGGTGAGACGCACCTGAGACACACCTGAGCGACGCTGCTGACGAAGTCCAGCTAGAAGGTTCGTCTGAACTGGGACACAAACAGAAGCGGAGCGGCGGATCCTTCCTTCTTTCCTTCCTTTCTCCTTCCTCTCTCCTCAGTCTTCCCGTGGATGAAAGATGTCTCGGCGGGGCCCTTCCTCTCTCCTGGCCCCTCTCCTCCTCCTCTGCTCCTGGTCGCGGCTCTCCGCCGCCGGAGCGGAGGACGCGGCGGCCTGCAGCGGCAGTTTCCGCTCCGGTCAGAGCGACTTCGTGCTGGACGCGGAGGACGCGGCGCGCGAGGGCCGGTTCGCTGGCCACGGCGCGCGCCCTCCGGTCGGAGCCAGGAGAGCGCTGTAGACGCGCCGCGATCACGAGTAGACGATAACTCACCGGAACCACGTTTTAGGCACGCGCTCACGTTTCCACCTGTCAGGCCGCACCTGAGTGACGTCAGAGGCTCTGCAGCCTGTGGCAGGGTGTGTTTACGTGTTTTTCTTCCTGTCAGTGAACAGGTGAGACGCACCTGAGACACACCTGAGCGACGCTGCTGACGAAGTCCAGCTAGAAGGTTCGTCTGAACTGGGACACAAACAGAAGCGGAGCGGCGGATCCTTCCTTCTTTCCTTCCTTTCTCCTTCCTCTCTCCTCAGTCTTCCCGTGGATGAAAGATGTCTCGGCGGGGCCCTTCCTCTCTCCTGGCCCCTCTCCTCCTCCTCTGCTCCTGGTCGCGGCTCTCCGCCGCCGGAGCGGAGGACGCGGCGGCCTGCAGCGGCAGTTTCCGCTCCGGTCAGAGCGACTTCGTGCTGGACGCGGAGGACGCGGCGCGCGAGGGCGCGGTTCTGCTGGCCACGGCGCGCGCGCCCTCCGGGTCGGACTGCCAGCAGCTATGCTGCGGGAACCCGCGCTGTAACCTGGCGCTGCTGGCGCCGCGCGCGATCGGCGCGGAGTCCGAGGACACGCGCATGTGCGCTCTGTTCGACTGCTTGCACAGGAACCGGTTCGTGTGCCGGTTCGTGAACCAGGAGGGTTACGAGAGCTACGTCAGAGGGTCCGTGTACGAGAAACACCTGCAGGGTCCAGGTGAGGGCTCCCATCAGGGCCGCTTCCAGCTTCTCAGGGGCCCTGGTCGAGCCCGTCTGCAGGGGCCCCCTTTACTGAAAAAAACTGTAAACCGGTTAGTGGTTTAGCTTGCAGTAGGGAAGTTAACGGCTGGTGAAGCAGGTAGAGCTAGAAGACTGACTAGTTCAGGTTTCTCTGGACTGCAGGGTTTTCTTCTGTCTCAGAATCCTGGGACATCTTTGTCTCTGGTCCAGATCAGCTGTCCTACAATGTGGAGAAGACGCTGGTCCCAAGATGACCAGATACACAGTTCTAGATCCTCTACTTACCTGCCCATTAAAATTCAACTTCAGCGTTTCCTGATGACCTGACTGGTTAGGAGTTCAGATGCTCCTCATCAGTCTGAGAACCTTCTGGACATCGTAGACCAGGTGTAGCAGGGCCAGGTGGATCAGTGGAGGAGTTGAGAACGTATACAGGTGTAGCGGGACCAGGTGGATCAGTGGAGGAGTTGAGAACGTATACAGGTGTAACGGGACCAGGTGGATCAGTGTAATATATACAGGTGTAACGGGACCAGGTGGATCAGTGGAGGAGTCAGGAACATATACAGGTGTAGCGGGGCCAGGTGGATCAGTGGAGGAGTCAGGAACGTATACAGGTGTAGCGGGACCAGATGGATCAGTGGAGGAGTCAAGAACATATACAGGTGTAGCGGGACCAGATGGATCAGTGGAGGAGTCAAGAACGTATACAGGTGTAGCGGGACCAGGTGGATCAGTGGAGGAGCCAGGAAAGTATACAGGTGTAGCGGGACCAGGTGGATCAGTGGAGGAGTTAGGAACGTATACAGGTGTAGCGGGACCAGGTGGATCAGTGAAGGAGTCAGGAACGTATACAGGTGTAGTGGGACCAGGTGGATCAGTGGAGGAGCCAGGAACGTATACAGGTGTAGCAGGACCAGGTGGATCAGTGTAGGAGTCAGGATGGTATACAGGTGTAGCGGGGCCAGGTGGATCAGTGGAGGAGTCAGGATGGTATACAGGTGTAGCGGGGCCAGGTGGATCAGTGGAGGAGTCAAGAACGTATACAGGTGTAGCGGGGCCAGTTGGATCAGTGGAGGAGTCAGGAATGCATACAGGTGTAGCAGGACCAGGTGGATCAGTGGAGGAGTCAGGATGGTATACATGTGTAGCGGGGCCAGGTGGATCAGTGGAGGAGTCAGGAACGCATACAGGTGTAGCGGGACCAGGTGGATCAGTGGAGGAGTCAGGATGGTATACATGTGTAGCGGGGCCAGGTGGATCAGTGGAGGAGTCAAGAACGTATACAGGTGTAGCGGGACCAGGTGGATCAGTGGAGGAGTCGGGAACCTATACAGATGTACCAGGGCCAGGTGGATCAGTGGAGGAGTTGGGAACCTATACAGATGTACCAGGGCCAGGTGGATCAGTGGAGGAGTTGGGAACCTATACAGGTGTAGCGGGACCAGGTGGATCCTCCACTACAATATACAGGTGTAGCGGGACCAGGTGAATCAGTGGAGGAGCCAGGAACGTATACAGGTGTAGCAGGACCAGGTGGATCAGTGTAGGAGTTGGGGATGTATACAGGTGTAGCGGGGCCAGGTGGATCAGTGGAGGAGTCAGGAACGCATACAGGTGTAACGGGACCAGGTGGATCAGTGGAGGAGTCGGGAACATATACAGGTGTAGCAGGGCCAGGTGGATCAGTGGAGGAGTCGGGAACGTATACAGGTGTAGCGGGACCAGGTGGATCAGTGGAGGAGTTGGGAACCTATACAGGTGTACCAGGGCCAGGTGGATCAGTGGAGGAGTTGGGAACCTATACAGGTGTAGCGGGACCGGGTGGATCCTCCACTACAATATACAGGTGTAGTGGGGCCAGGTGGATCAGTGGAGGAGCCAGGAACGTATACAGGTGTAGCAGGACCAGGTGGATCAGTGTAGGAGTTGGGAATGTATACAGGTGTAGCGGGGCCAGGTGGATCAGTGGAGGAGTCAAGAACGTATACAGGTGTAGCGGGGCCAGTTGGATCAGTGGAGGAGTCAGGAACGCATACAGGTGTAGCGGGACCAGGTGGATCAGTGGAGGAGTCAGGATGGTATACAGGTGTAGCGGGGCCAGGTGGATCAGTGGAGGAGTCAAGAACGCATACAGGTGTAGCGGGACCAGGTGGATCAGTGGAGGAGTCAGTAATGTATACAGGTGTAGCGGGGCCAGGTGGATCAGTGGAGGAGTCAAGAACGTATACAGGTGTAGCAGGGCCAGGTGGTTCAGTGGAGGAGTCAAGAACGTATACAGGTGTAGCGGGACCAGGTGGATCAGTGGAGGAGTTGGGAATGTATACAGGTGTAGCAGGGCCAAATGGTTCAGTGGAGGAGTCAGGAACATATACAGGTGTAGCGGGGCCAGGTGGATCAGTGGAGGAGTCAAGAACGTATACAGGTGTAGCGGGACCAGGTGGATCAGTGGAGGAGTTAGGAATGTATATAGGTGTAGCGGGGCCAGGTGGATCAGTGGAGGAGTCAGGAACGTATACAGGTGTAGCGGGGCCAGGTGGATCAGTGGAGGAGTCAAGAACGTATACAGGTGTAGTGGGACCAGGTGGATCAGAGGAGGAGTCAGGAACGTATACAGGTGTAGCGGGACCAGGTGGATCAGAGGAGGAGTCAGGAACGTATACAGGTGTAGCGGGACCAGGTGGATCAGAGGAGGAGTCAGGAACGTATACAGGTGTAGCGGGACCAGGTGGATCAGTGGAGGAGTTGGGAACCTATACAGGTGTAGCAGGGCCAGTCTGGGTGCTTTTATTGCACCTACAATAACATGAAGTTATCAGGTGCAGAAACACCAAGGGGATCTGGATCTGGTTAGCCTTGGCTTAGACTTGTCCGCGGACCCGTCCACACCAGCCCAGAACCAGTCCCGGACCCTTCCACACCAGCCTAGAACCGGTCTCAGACCCTTCCACACCAGCCCAGAACCAGTCCCGGACCCGTCCACACCAGCCCAGAACCAGTCCCAGTGTCAGACAGTCCATATTATCAATGAAATAATGTTTTTTATTCACAGGGAGCTAAAATGATCAAAGGTGACCAGAGGCTGCTTCAGAACCACTTTGTCTCTGATGTCACTGTGTCTCTCCAGATAAACAGGCTCCGCCCATCGCCAACGCAGGCCGTGATGTCGTCATTCAGCCCGGAGAGACGGTGACGCTCAATGGCATCGAGAGTCTGGCGCTGAACGGAGAGGAGATCACCGACTACAGCTGGAGTCTGGAGAGCGGAGACCCCGGTGTCACAATGGAGGTAACAGCCACTGGGGGCGGGGCCAAGCAGGACCTGTTCACACTGATGATGTCACAGCAGACTCCATCCAGACCCTGACTAGTTTCAGTCTGCTTTGTCTTCTAACCACAGCAGCCATTAAAGTGTAAAACCTGACACCTTGTTCTGAACAGGTGTGGCTGCAGGTGAAACCCGGTCCCTCCCCCATACCTTCCTCCCCCACCCCAGACTGAGCTTGTTATTGTGACTGTATCTGCTGAAACATGTAAATACTGACGTTTCTGGGTGGGATTTCTGCAGAAGACAGATCTACCTGACCAGGTGAAGCTGTCCAACCTGCAGCCGGGTCGGTACGTCTTCCAGCTGACCGTCACCGATTCCAACAACATGTCAGGGTCCGCCAAGGTCAGCGTCCTCGTCCTCAGCCCGGAGCTGTCTGCCTGTGAGTGCTCATGGGAAATGTAGGCCTGAATATGATGGCTTATCATTTCTGAGAAAAAAATACGGCCTTTTTCTTCGTTCTAATTGGATAATGCTGAAGGGGTGTGGATTACTGAACTGTCCATTGATTCTATTGGCTGTGAATATTCTTTAGAGGTGTCAATCATCCAGATCCATCCATCCTTCCTGAGATATGTCCTTCAGCTTTATTCATCATAAAACCAAAGGTTTTAATGTGTTATAAAATCACTTTATCCATTTAAAATCCTCGTAAATCATTTTTTCAGGTACAATTTTTACCTTTTCTCATTATTCCTGATTTGAAATCACAACTTCTCATAAATCTTCCTTTTTTTCATGTAAAATTTTATTTTTTTTAATCACATTTTGTTTATATGTTTCAAAAATTGGAGATTTTATTTTCAAAAAGTGACTTTAATAATCATGACTTTTTAAAATGAAATGGTACTTTTTGTCATAAATGTACAATTTTTAAAAAGAGCAGAAATGTCGGTCCAGTTCTTTGCAAGAGCGTCGGTCTGATCCTGAGAAGGTACATCAGTAGGAACGTAGGTCTCTGCAGGAATGTCTGTCCGGTCCTGTGAAGGAACGTCAGAAGGAACATCGGACAAGTCCTTTCCAGGAACATCAGAGGGAATGTCGGTCCGGTCCTGTGAAGGAATGCTGGTCTGGTCCTGTAAAGGAAAGTCAGTCCGGTCCTCTGAAGGAAAGTCAGTCCGGTCCTGTGAAGGAAAATCGGTCCGGTCCTGTGAAGGAATGCTGGTCTGGTCCTGTAAAGGAAAGTCAGTCCGGTCCTCTGAAGGAAAGTCAGTCTGGACCTATGAAGGAATGTCAGTCCATTCCTGTGAAGGAATGTCAGTCCGGTCCTGTGAAGGAAAGTCGGGCCGGTCCTGTGAAGGAAAGTCAGTCCATTCCTGTGAAGGAATGTCAGTCCAGTCCTGTGAAGGAATGCTGGTCTGGTCCTGTGAAGGAAAATCAGTTCGGTCCTCTGAAGGAAAGTCGGGCCAGTCCTGTGAAGGAAAGTCGGTCCGGTCCTGTGAAGAAATGCTGGTCTGGTCCTGTGAAGGAAAGTCGGTCCAGTTCTGTGAAGGAATGCTGGTCTGGTCCTGTGAAGGAAAGTCAGTCCGGTCTTGTGAAGGAAAGTCGGTCCGGTTCTGTGAAGGAATGCTGGTCTGGTCCTATGAAGGAAAGTCAGTCCGGTCCTCTGAAGGAAAGTCGGTCAGGTCCTGTGAAGGAAAGTCGGTCTGGTCCTGTGAAGGAATGTCAGTCCGGTCCTCTGAAGGAAAGTCGGTCCGGTTCTGTGAAGGAATGCTGGTCTGGTCCTATGAAGGAAAGTCAGTCCGGTCCTCTGAAGGAAAGTCGGTCCGGTCCTGTGAAGAAATGCTGGTCTGGTCCTGTGAAGGAAAGTCGGTCCAGTTCTGTGAAGGAATGCTGGTCTGGTCCTGTGAAGGAAAGTCAGTCCGGTCTTGTGAAGGAAAGTCGGTCCGGTTCTGTGAAGGAATGCTGGTCTGGTCCTATGAAGGAAAGTCAGTCCGGTCCTCTGAAGGAAAGTCGGTCAGGTCCTGTGAAGGAAAGTCGGTCTGGTCCTGTGAAGGAATGTCAGTCCGGTCCTCTGAAGGAAAGTCGGTCCGGTTCTGTGAAGGAATGCTGGTCTGGTCCTATGAAGGAAAGTCAGTCCGGTCCTCTGAAGGAAAGTCGGTCCGGTCCTGCGAAGGAAAGTCAGTCCGGTCCTGTGAAGGAAAGTCGGTCCGGTCCTGTGAAGGAACGTCGGTCCGGTTTCCTATTTTACATTCATGCTTTATTCAAACACACCTGCAGTCGCTGAGATAAATTAATTTCAGGTGAGACATGACATTCCAGAGCAGGAATGTCAGAAACAGGCCTGGTCAGGATGTGTGACGGTATTGATCACTGTGATGAACACAATCAGCTGCTGTAGTTCAGTGAAGCTCTGATGACTCACAGCTGCAGTCAGACTGGTCAGACTGGATTATCCACAACACAGCAGGAACCACACCTGCTCTGACTTTCCATTATTTTCCCACCAGGTTTCAGTGGATACCTGGTTGATCACGTGTTGATCGCTGCTAGCCACGTGCACAGGTAACTGTAACCTGAGAAAGGTGGTGCTTCATCAAGACTGGGGGGGGGGGGCTGCTGACCTCAACTGGAGATGTTGTTCAGCGGTGGAAGTAATACTTGGAGGACCGTCTCAGTCCCACCAACATGTCCTCCACAGAGGACGCTGTCTGTGGACTTGGAGGTGGACTGGTCCATTACTGGAGCTGAGGTCACAGGTAGTTAAGAAGCTGCATGGTTGCATGGTGGCAGGACTCCAGGGGTGGAGGAGATCCACCCTGAGCTCCTGAAGGTTCTGGATGTTGGAGGACTGTCCTGGTTGACACGTCTCTGCAACATCACCTGGACATCAGGGCCAGTACCTCTGGACTGGCAGACCGGGGTGGTGGTTCCCCGTTTTCAGAAGGAGGACTGGAGGGTGTGTTCCAGTTACAGGAGACCCAGACTCCTCAGCCTCCCTGGTCAGGTCTATGCAGGTCTGCTGGAGAACAGAGTCCCATCGATGGTTGAATCTCAGATCCAGGAGGAACAATGTGGGTTCAGTCCTGGTCCTGGACCAGCTCTAGACCCTCACTAGGGTCCTGGAGGGATCATGGGAATTTACCCAACCAGTCCACATGTGTTTTGTGGACTTGGAGAAGACATTTGACCGTTTCCCTCGGGGGGTCCGGTAGGGGGTACTCCAGGAGTCTGGGGTACTACAGGAGTCTGGGGTCCTGGACCCATTGTTACTGGCTGTCCAGTCCCTGAACAAATAGAGCCAGAGTCTGGTCCACATTGATGGTTGTAGTCAGACTGGTTTCCAGTGAGAGCTGGACTGTTTTCCAGTGAGAGTCAGGCTGGTTTCCAGTGAGAGTCAGGCTGGTTTCCAGTGAGAGTCAGGCTGGTTTCCAGTGAGAGTTGAACTGGTTTCCAGTGAGAGCTGGACTGGTTTCCAGTGAGAGTCAGACTGGTTTCCAGTGAGAGTTGGACTGGTTTCCAGTGAGAGCTGGACTCCATCAGGGCTGATCTTTGTCTCTGGTTCTGTTCATCACGTTGATGGACTGAATTTCTAGGAGCAGCCAAGGAGCAGTGGGGTTCCAGTTCAGTGGTGTCAGGATTTCATCTCTGCTGTTGGAGGACCTGGTCCTGTTGGGACCATCAGGTCCTCAGCTCTCACTGGAGCGGTTCACAGCAGGAATGAGAACCAGCACCTCCAGATCTGAGACCACGGTCCTCAGTCTGAAAAGGGTAGAAGGTCTTCTCCAGGTTGGGAGTGAGGTTCTGATATTTTATTTCAAAATGTTGCAATATTAAGTTAAAATGACTCTTTATTTCATGAGAAGTTGTGATTTTTACAGAAAAAGTGATTTGATGTCATAAAATTGTGATTTTAGGATCTAAAATTGACAAAATTCACCATTTTGTAACATTAAGTCATCATTTTATGTCAAAAAGTTGCAAGTTGGCTTTTTTTTTATACAAAATAAAAATCTGGTGCGTAAGTAGACAATTGAGAAAAGTAGATCTGGTGGTCCTGGTACCATGGTTACCAGCACCAACACAGCTGGCTGGAAACACGGTGGATGATTGACGGGTTCATGTTTACAGTCAGCAGCACAGACTTGTGAGTCAGCAGCAACAGAAAGTGATGTCATGCACCTGTCCTCTGTCTCCAGCGTTCTGTCTGGCTCCAGAGAAGGTGGGCCCGTGTCGTGCGGCGTTTCATCGATGGCGTTACGACGCTGCATCGGCCAGCTGCAAAGAGTTCATGTTTGGAGGCTGCAAACCCAACAAGAACAATTTCCTGTCCAAAGATGACTGTTTGTCTGCCTGCAGAGGAGTCACAGGTAGGACACACACCTGATGGGACACACGCAGCTGCTGGTGATGATGATGATGAGTTATGTTTGTGTTTGTTTGCAGCATCATCAGAGAGGAGCGTGACCCTTCCTGCTGCAGGTGAGTCCCACAATCCAGCTGTTCACCTGACATGACGTCATTGAGGTAGAAACAAACACTGCAGTTCCTCTACTCACCACTAGAGGCTGCAGTTCCTCTAATGACCACTAGAGGCTGCAGTTCCTCTACTGACCACTAGAGACTTCAGTTCCTCTACCGACCGCTAGAGGCTGCAATTCCTCTACCGACCTCTAGAGGCTGCGGTTCCTCTACGGACTGCTAGAGACTGCAGTTCCTCTACTGACCACTAGAGGCTGCAGTTCCTCTACTGACCGCTAGAGGCTGCGGTTCATCTACCGACCACTAGAGGCTGCGGTTCCTCTATCGACCACTAGAGGCTGCGGTTCCTCTACCGACCGCTAGAGGCTGCAGTTACTCTACCGACCACTAGAGGCTGCAGTTACTCTATCGACCACTAGAGGCTGCAGTTCCTCTACCGACCACTAGAGGCTGCAGTTCCTCTAATGACCACTAGAGGCTGCAGTTCCTCTACTGACCACTAGAGACTGCAGTTCCCCTACCGACCGCTAGAGGCTGCAGTTCCTCTACCGACCACTAGAGGCTGCAGTTCCTCTACTGACATCAAATAACTACTTTTTAGTTTTTTGGTTTCGTTTTTTTTTTTTAAGTTGACCAGTTGTGTTCAGAAACTTTCTGGAGTTGACTTTCTCAAAATGACCCGTGAAGTTGGAGGTGAAAGGGGGAGGAGTCTACCTGTGAACGTGCCTGATGATGACCATGCCAACCATAAATATGTGTGTGTTTGTGTTTTCAGAAGAATGTGGGTCTGCGTGTCGTCCTGATCAGCTGACCTGCAACAACAGCTGCTGTCTGGACAGAAGTCTGGAGTGCGACGGCGTGCAGCACTGCAGCGACGGCTCCGACGAAGACCACTGCAACAAACGTAATGAACACACCTGTCTGACGCAGTGAGCTGTCCTCACCACACCGGTCCTCTAGAGGATCATCAGTGTTCGGTTCGTCCATCACTCTGGTCTGTAGACCAAAGACCACCTGACCACGACCCATCTACCTACCAGCCGGTTACACTGCAGCTTTCAGGGACGTGGTCATCCATGACCCCCTGGGGTTCTACTCTCTAAAAGACGAAGGATTCTGAGTAGATCAACAATTAACCTTAAATAACAAGACTTAGCAACAGATTTCACTAAATTTATTCTCCATTTGGATGTAAAAGCGCCCAGATCTGCACCTCAGCAGGAGATGCAGGAAACGACAACAGAAGAAGAAGGTGAACTGTAACAGAAACGTCCAAGACCAAACGCTGAGACAGGACTCCTGGCTGGCGTCCATGACGGCGTCCATGACGCCGTCACTCAGGAGGAAGCAGTTAGATAGGGGGACCAGATCAGAAATGATGTCCAAATGATGTCCCTGTGACCTCTAGACCTCCAAACAGCAAGTTTACCAGCAGCATCTGAAAAGAACCAGAAGAATCCTCCTCTTCTGTCTGAGCAGGACCTGGACCAGGACCAGGACCAGGACCTCGTTGTTCTCCTTGAAAGGGTTTTCAGCAGATTAAAGCTGCAGCAGAGCCGTTTATTCCCAGCTGTTGTTCCTGATGACTGGAGCTTCAGTCTACCACCGTCCTGGATGTGGTACCAGGATGGAGCAGGAGAACTTGGGGCCAGGTTTCTGAGCTGTAGACAAGAACCGGTTCCACCAGAATGAGATTTTATCCTTATTTATAGTCAAGAGTTTCAGTTTTCATGTTCATTCATGTTCACTCTCAGTAGTTCAGCGTTCGTTAGGGTTAAGCTTCTTATACCTGCTGTGATGACTGTCATTTCCTCAGTGGGCGGGGCTAACCTTCCTCTCCCCCTCCTCCTCAGTGAACCAGACCTTCAGCCGTCTGCTGAGCATCGATGTGAATCAGAGGAAAGGTGAGCGTGGTCTCTACTCTGTCATGGTCTCCGTGGTAACAGTCCTCCTCCAGGAGTAAATGCATGAACTAAAGGCTCCTCCTCTTCCTCAGCCCGGTGCACGGAGCCGCCCCACACCGGCCCCTGCCGGGCCAGCTTCACGCGCTGGTACTACGACCCTCTGGACAGGAAGTGCCACCGCTTCACATATGGCGGCTGCGACGGAAACGACAACAACTTCGAGGAGGACGAGAAATGCAGCGAGACGTGTGAAGGAGTGACGGGTATGCAGAGGGAGGGGCCGGGAGGCGGGGCCCTGCAGAGGGAGGGGCGGGTCCCTACAGAAGGAGGGGCCGGCAGGCGGGTCCCTACAGAGGGAGGGGCGGGGAGGCGGGTCCCTACAGAGGGAGGGGCCGGGAGGCGGGGCCCTGCAGAGGGAGGGGTGGGTCCCTACAGAGGGAGCGGCCGGGAGGCGGGGCCCTGCAGAGGGAGGGGTGGGTCCCTACAGAGGGAGGGGCCAGGAGGCGGGGCCCTGCAGAGGGACTGGCCCCGCCTCCACATACAGCAGTTTAAAAATTCTAATTCACATGAATTATGATTTTTAAACTGCTAATCTTCTATAATCTCAAATTCATCCTTAAATTGTGAATTTTATAAGATTGTGACTTTTTGACAAATTTTTAAGTTTCCGTGGAACGTTTGATGTTTAGATGTTCAGATGTTTAGATGTTTAGGTCTAAAACTGTCACATCTGACTGTTTGAAGAAAACATGTTTTTCAGAATTCTTTCTCTAAATCGACATTTGATGAAAAATCTTGGTGGAAGTGTGAGATCAGGACTTTGTTGTTGTTGTGTCTGCAGAGAAGAACGTGTTTTCCAGGGGGATGTTTGACCGCTTTGGGACAGAAGAGGAAGACGACTCAGGTATTTTCAGGACTGTTTCATCTGCAAGTACGGTCCAGCAGAAGGGACAGAACCCACACCGCTGACTCTAAACCAGTGACCCTAAACCAGTGACCCCAAACCAGTGACCCTAAATCACTGACCCCAAACCAGTGACCCTAAACCAGTGACCCCAAACTAGTGACCCTAAATCACTGACCCCAAACCAGTGACCCTAAACCAGTGACCCCAAACCACAGATCAGTGACACCAAACTAGTGACTCCAAACCAGTGACTCCAAAACCAGTGACCCCAAACCACTGACCCCAAACCACAGACCAGTGACCCTAAACCAGTGACCCTAAACCAGTGACCCTAAATCACTGACCCCAAAACCACTGACCCCAAACCAGTGACCCTAAACCAGTGACCCCAAACCACAGATCAGTGACACCAAACCAGTGACTCCAAACCAGTGACTCCAAAACCAGTGACCCCAAACCACTGACCCCAAATCACAGACCAGTGACCCTAAACCAGTGACCCCATACCAGTGACCCTAAATTGGTGACCCTAAACCAGTGACCCTAAACCAGTGACCCCAAACCGGTGACCCCAAACCAGTGACCCTAAACCAGACACCCCAAACCAGTGACCCCAAACCACTGACTCCAAACCACGGACCAGTGACCCCAAACCAGTGACCAATGACCCTAAACCAATGACCCTAAACCAGTGACCCTAAACCACTGACCCCAAACCACTGACACTGAACAATGGACTAGTGACCCCAAACCAGTGACCCTAAACCACTGACCCCAAACCAGTGACCCCAAACCAATGACCTCAAACCAGTGACTTATAACCAGTGACCAGTGACCCCAAACCACTGACCCTAAACCACGGACCAGTGACCCCAAACCAGTGACCCTAAACCCGTGACCCCAAACCAGTGACTCTAAACCAGTGACCCTGACCAGGGAGCGGTGACGGTAAACCAGTGACCGTAAACTGTCTCAGACTTGAACTTATTTAATTTATTTTGTGTCATAATGATTTATATAGAAGTCCATCTGTCAGAGAACTTCTGCGATGACTGCAGCAGCTTAGAGCATCAGTAATGATTAATTATTAATTATTAATTATGACAGGCCACTAGGGGGCAGCGCTGACTGAGCAGGGATGCTGTAGGACTTTAACGTTAATAACGTTAGTAAGTTTAACGCACACAGACAGTTTAAAGACTTTTCATGCGTTTAAAAACCTGTGACCTCATCTCTGATCCTCAGGCTCCATCGCGCTGGCCGTCATCCTGTCGGTGGCCATCTTGGCGCTGCTCGCCGTCACGGCCTACTGCTTCCTGCGGTCGCGCAGGCGGCGCTCCCGTCGGCCGGTGTCCACAAACCCCGCCCACACGGCGCTGGCAGAGCAGGAGGCGTTCGTTTACAACAGCACCACCAAACCTGCGTGATGTGGTGGCCATGACGATGGGCTGCGGTCGTCGGGGCGGGTCTCAGGATGTTCAGCTGACTGGTCTTCCATCTGTCAATCATATTGATGGAGGTGGAGCCGATCAGGCCGGACCGTATTGATGGAGTTCTGATGTTTATGGGATTCTGAGGGCTGAACGACATTGAAGACATTTTAGTTTCTGACTTTTACTGTTTGGATCTCAGGTTTAATTCACCTTCATGGAAGAAGTCTGTAAATACAAAGTCATGTTTGTTTGAACCATTTTAAATATTTAATAAAAACCAGATGAAATGACCTCCCTGATTACGATTCCTCGTATTTATTCCCACGCTTCATCCCTCTGTTTCTGACAAACATTCTGTCACTTTTCTTCGCTCACAGTTTTGAGAAAAACTCCGCCTCCTCTATCTCGACTGCGTCACCTTTGTCGACTGCGTTGCCTCTGTCTCATATGCATCATGTCTATGTTGACTGCGTCACGTCTATGTCTACTGCATCTCGACTGCGTCACGTTTGTTTGTGACGCTAACATAGGCTAACCCAGATGGTCTGTGAGGCCTTTATTTCTGTTCTTTCAGGGGAAGCCCATAGTCGGAGTTCATCATAAAAACGTGTCACTTTATTTCTATTTCTATTTCTATTCACTCCCAGAGATGCTGAGAGTCTGGGGGCGGGGTCACACTGGCATTTAAGCCAATGACTGTTGAGCTTTAGCAGTAATAAATCCATGCAGTCCCAGAGACTCTGTTTCTATGGAGAAATGCATTATGGGAATGTACGGACAAGTGAACTACTTTACTGCTGAAGAAGTAGCTGATTCAGAATCAACTAGTCTTCATGTTTAATGTGTTCTAACACATTTATAGTCAATGAAATGTGTCAGGTTCAGACTGCTAGCTCGATGTGTTTGGACCCTGACTGTTGTACTGGGTTCTGACCGAAGACCAGTCGCTGGTGTTTCCCTGCAGACCCTTCAGGGCTAACCCAGAACCACTGAAACTTTCCCAGCTAATGAACCCGTGTAACCTCTGAAGAAACAGATGCTGCTACATGGAGGAGACTCAGCAGGAAGACAATTTAGAAGTAGGTTCTGAGACTTTCAGAATAAAAGCCTCTGCATGGTTTCTGGCAGACACTTTCAGAATAAAAGCCTCTGTATGGTTTCTGGCAGACACTTTCGGAATAAAAGCCTCTGTGTGGTTTCTGGCAGACACTTTCAGAATAAAAGCCTCTGTATGGTTTTTGGCAGACACTTTCAGATTAAACGTCTGTGGAAAACAACTTAAGAAGAGAAGATTAAGACTTCTGAAGTCAGATAATTAAATCCCAAGTCTCAAATTTGGACTTTTAAGTTTTAAAAACTCTTTAAAAGTTTTGTTTATAAAACCTAAGTCTGGAATATCAGTTTTGAAAACTGAGTTCTTATATATATATATATATATATATATATATATATATATATATATATATATATATATATATATAAATATAATGTAAATTTCTTTTAAACTTTTAAAAACCTGAGTTGAAAATTCCAGTATTTAAATTTGAACATTTAAATTAAAGTTTCAGCTATAAATTTAACTTGTCAGACATCGAGAGATGGAAAGTCTGACTTTTATACATGAGGTATAAATGTGATATATATATATATATATATATATATATAGTCATGGAAAAAATTATTTGACCACCATTTTTTCTTCACTTTCTTGTTCATTTTAATACCTGGTACCACTAAACGTCATCATGTGACTAAAACAGACAGAAAGAAAACACTGAATGCATAAAAGCAGTGTTTTTGGCAGTACAACACCATAGCTATTGATGTAAAAACTTAACTGATTTAGGTTATAATCAAGAAAACCATGGAAAATGGTAAGATATCAGCTCTTAAATAAAACTCTTATGAGCAATCTTTGTGGTTATCGTTATGTTTGTCCAAACAAATGTACCTTTAGTTGTACCAGGCATTAAAATGAACAAGAAACTGAAAAAAACAAGGGTGGTCTAATTTTTTCCATGACTACTGTATATATATATATATATATATATATATATATATATATATATATATATATATATATATATATATATAAAAGGCCAAAGCTTTTATTGTGAAAGGCTCCAGCAGCTGATGGTTTCTCTGATGAAATCTGCGTGTTTGTGTCTTGTTTGTGCTCCAACAGGCCGAGACTCGACTCTGGTTGCGTAACGGTTTATTGACTCTACAGATAAAACTGCTGCGTTTTTTAACTCTTTATTTCCAGTTGGAGGCAGAAAAGTAGTTGAGCTGGTTTTGGTGGAGCAGCAGGAGGTTCTGGCACGTTCTCACAGGAACCACTGGAGACCACAGGAACCACTGGAGACCACTGGAACGGTTGTTTGTTGGGGTGGCAGCCTGACATTGGAGGACAGGAACAGGATTAACAAACTTATCAAAAAGGCTGGATCTGTCATTGGTATGAGCCCTCCTTCTCTGGAGGTCATAACAGAGCAGAGGACTAGGATGTTTTTATAAATGTGTGATAAAATAAATTTGACTTTAAATGACTCCGTTTAGATCGTTTTTCTGTTTTTTAAACTGTTATTTTTCCTTCTTTTCTTTTGTCTTTGTGATTGTATTTTTCTCACCACTGACCTTGTTCACCTCTATCCTGGACCAGATGGACCACGTCCGCCTCAAGAACTGAACCCAGTCCCAGTACAGCCAGGACCAGACCAGAACCCAGACCAGATCAGATCAGCTGCCTGCTGGCCGACGACAGACCTGCTGGAGATCACTGATCTGCTGGAGATCACTGATCTCCTGGTAGATCACTGATCTGCTGGAGACCACTGATCTCCTGGTAGATCACTGATCTCCTGGTTGATCACTGATCTGCTGGAGATCACTGATCTCCTGGTAGATCACTGATCTGCTGGAGACCACTGATCTCCTGGTAGATCACTGATCTCCTGGTTGATCACTGATCTGCTGAAGACCACTGATCTGCTGGATATCACTGATCTCCTGGTAGATCACTGATCTGCTGGAGACCACTGATCTGCTGGATATCACTGATCTCCTGGTAGATCACTGATCTCCTGGTTGATCACTGATCTGCTGGAGATCACTGATCTCCTGGTAGATCACTGATCTGCTGGAGATCACTGATCTGCTGGATATCACTGATCTCCTGGTAGATCACTGATCTCCTGGTAGATCACTGATCTGCTGGAGATCACTGATCTCCTGGTAGATCACTAATATGCTGGTAGATCACTGATCTGCTGGTAGATCACTAATCTGCTGGTAGATCACTGATCTGCTGGTAGATCACTGAGCTCCGTAGCTGATCTGAAGCCTTAAGTGCCTTCAGCCGAGTCGGGCAGCAGCTCCAGGTGGAGTTGAGGCTCAGCTACAAGAGCTGAACTGCTCATGGAAAATCCTTTCAGAACTCTGAAGCAGAACTCTTGTTCTGCAGTGAAGCCTTGATGGACCACAGAGGCAAAAAAGGAATAAACATGAAGTAATACGAGTTCTGATCCTGGACGAGGGTCATCAAAGAAGAACTTCACAGGTTTCAGGTCGTCTACGTCATTTAGAAGTTATTAATGATTGACAGTAACTTTCTAACAGTCTAATCCTGCTTCCAGCTTTGTGTTTGTAAAGATCTTCTCAAGGGTCCAGAAGTAACTGGACGTACTGATGACACTTGAGTTCCTCTAAAGCTCCTTGAAGGAGCTCTTCTGTGTTACAGAGTCATGTCATTAAAGTTCAGTTGCCTGTCTGAAAACAGGGTTTTCTTTCTTTCTAGCTCATTTATTCCACCAGCAGGGTTTCATCACGGGTTTGTCGGGTTTTTAAAGTCAGAGTTTGTTGAACCTGCAGCTCTGTCTCCCTCTGCTGGTCGCATCGGCGCACTGCAGCTTCAAACTTTGATTTAAATACAATAGAGTTAAAATCAAAGTCGTGTCTGTGACACCAGAACTACCCTGGTGAACCGGGACCAGAGCAGAACCGGGACGTGGAGGCAGAAGTTCTCACGTCACGGAGGAACTTCTGCTCCTCGGCTGGTTGCTGAGTAGACAGCGCGCATGCGCAGTGGGCGGTAGCAGTCCACAGGAGTTTGAAGGAGCAGCTCTGAGTTTCAGCTGAAACTGGACCGGAGAGTTCATCCCAGCCCGAACCGAGCCCGCGCTCAGGTGAACCCACACGCGCCGCTTCCGCGTCCCGCGTGTCTCTGCTGTGAGTCCGCGTGAGCCGCGCGTGCTGGTGTCCGCTGTCACAGCTGTTTCCCTCGAGACACGGAAGTCTTCGTGAGCGGCTTCACTTTCAACACGGAACAAGAACCAGAACCAGATCCAGATCCGAGCCGGGAGTGTCAGCCGAAGCAGCTGCATGCAGGAAAGCGCCAACTGCAGCGGGTAGGTGGGGCTCAAATGCAGAACTTCCTCAGGAAATCTTCATATTCATCAATTACGCTGATTTTCCCAGAAAACTCTGCTGTTTTTCAAAAAGTCCCAGCAGGTTTGTAACCGAACCTCAGCAGACTTTGATTCGGCAGGAGTCTGAAACGAAACCGACCTGTCGTCTAAAGTACATATAAACTTTTCCAGGTTGTCCGCCGCTAAAACACGCCTTGAGATCAGCCGTGAGGCGGAAACGGGAGTCCGTGTGAAAGCCGCAGGTTCGGTTTGATGAATGAGGGGTCCGGTCGGATCCGTGGATCAGGACAGGGATCAGGACGAGGATCAGGACAGGGATCAGGGACCGTCACAGGGATCAGGACAGGTATCAGAGATCAGAACTGGGATCGGATCAGGGATCAGGATAGGGATCGGATCAGAGATCAGGACTGGGATCGGATCAGGGATCAGGACAGGGATTAGGACGTGGATCAGGACAGGGATCGGATCAGAGATCAGGACTGGGATCGGATCAAGGATCAGGACAGGGATCGGATCAGGGATCAGAACTGGGATCGGATCAGGGACCAGGACTGGGATCGGATCAGGGATCAGGACAGAAATCAGGGACCGTCACAGGGATCAGGACAGGGATCGGATCAGGGATCGGGACAGGGATCAGGACAGGGATCGGATCAGAGATCAGGACTGGGATCGGATCAGGGATCGGGACAGAAATTAGGGACCGTCACAGGGATCAGGGATTGGGACTGGGATCAGGACAGGGATCGGATCAGGGATCGGGACAGTTTCTGGACCCAGTTCTGGCAGGACAGTCAGGTGCTGCAACAGAAACATGACATCACTAAAACCCACATACCCAGTAAAAACCGGTCAGCGTTGACATGGTAACCACATCTGATGAGGACGTGCTTTTCCAGCAGGATTTTGCTGACATTTGTCATGGTTGCCATGGTGACCAAGTAACCTGATAACCTGCCATGTGAGACGGTCTGAGGTCTGGACCTGCAGCTGAACTCCTTCTGGGTTCTGAGGGAGCAGGTCACATGACCATCACTGAAGCCTGCAGGTCATCAGGCCATGATGAAGACGAGGCTTCAACCCTTCGTCCTCGTCTCTCCCTGGAGTCTGGTCTTGTTATCAGACTGCAGGGGCAGGAGGTCACATGACCTGACTCACCTGCTGCAGCTGCAGAATCTGAGAGTTTCAACCTGCTCTCAGAAATCAGGTCTTTAAGACACGTGAACCTGCTCCTCAGCAGATCCTCCTGGACAGACTCCAGTACCTGGTCTTCCTGTCCCGTGACCCCTGCTCCGCCCCCGGATCACTGTAGCCCCGCCCCCTCGGAGCTCAGAAACGTGTCCTGATCAGGTTTCTTCTTAAACCAAACCTTTAAAATCAACACTTTTCTTTCAAAAACATGGAATTTTGAAGAACTTTTAAACTTCAAATGAAAGATTTCTGGTAAAGTAAAATCTCGACTGTTTTAAAAAGACGACTTTGTCCTCAAACAAACCTGAATCGTTTCGTTTTGTTCTAAAATCCAGAACTTTTTTTAACACCAGTAGCCTTGATTTAATAGAGGAGACAGACAGGAGGACAGGAGGGGGACAGGAGACAGACAGGAGGACAGGAGGGGGACAGGAGACAGACAGGAAGACAGGAGACAGACAGGAGGACAGGAGGGGGACAGGAGACAGACAGGAAGACAGGAGGGGGACAGGAGACAGACAGGAGGGGGACAGGAGACAGACAGGAGGACAGGAGGGGGACAGGAGACAGACAGGAAGACAGGAGGGGGACAGGAGACAGACAGGAGGGGGACAGGAGACAGACAGGAGGACAGGAGGGGGACAGGAGACAGACAGGAAGACAGGAGGGGGACAGGAGACAGACAGGGGGACAGGAAGGCCCTGCAGCAGACGGTCATCTGGGCCGGGATCTAACCTTGGCCCTCTGCAGGTGGGACCACCTGTCTGGACCACCTGTCTGAACCACCAGTCTGGACCACCTGTCTGGACCACCTGTCTGAACCACCAGTCTGGACCACCTGTCTGAACCACCTGTCTGAACCACCTGTCTGGACCACCTGTCTGAACCACCAGTCTGGACCACCTGTCTGAACCACCAGTCTGGACCACCTGTCTGAACCACCTATCTGAACCACCTCTGAACCACCTGTCTGAACCACCTGTCTGAACCACCTGTCTGGACCACCTGTCTGAACCACCTATCTGAACCACCTGTCTGGACCACCTGTCTGAACCACCTGTCTGAACCACCTGTCTGGACCACCTGTCTGAACCACCTGTCGTCTCTGTAGAAACGTTTTTATTGTAACTTTAGTCAGAAACTGAAACTTTTCGCAGCTTTAATGTTTCAGTGACTTTATTGCGGCTTTATATCCTGTAATCTCAGCGTTTGTTCTGAAATAAATATCAACTTTCACTAAGTTACAACAATGTAGCAACAAAATTCTATAAATTATAACTTTCTGTCCTAAAATCACAGTCTTGTTCTAAAATCTCAAACTTCACAAAACTTGTTGACTGATTGATGGATGAAGGATTCTGGGTAAAGGGGGTGGAGCTCCAGCTCATCTGTCCTGTTTGTGTGTTTGAAACAGGTGATGCCTGAAGGATCTCGTAGCTCCGCCTCTCACAGCTCCATGGCTGAAGGTAAGACCCCAGAACTGGAACCTGGACACGCCTGGGGTTTCTGGAGGGACCGGGTCCTCCAGGGACGAGGTCCTCCGGGGACCGGGTCTTCAGGGGACAAGGTCTTCAGGGGATGGGGTCCTCAGGAGACCTGTTCCTCAGGGGACCGGGTCTACAGGGCACCGGGTCTACAGGGGACCCAGTCTTCAGGGAACCAGGTCTACAGGGAACCGGGTCTTCAGGGAACCAGGTCTACAGGGAACCGGGTCTTCAGGTTCTTGTTCTGTGTGTTGGTTGGTTTTAATTGTGTGAAGCAGTAAAGACCGTCGAACCTGCAGAGATGAATGAAACCCAGCTGA
This sequence comes from Hirundichthys speculiger, assembly GCA_018398805.1. NCBI lineage: Eukaryota > Metazoa > Chordata > Actinopteri > Beloniformes > Exocoetidae > Hirundichthys > Hirundichthys speculiger. Next base: position 208,618 of record JAGFBZ010000911.1, read on the forward strand.
GGTTCTGGAAGATTCTTCCCTGAGTTTGAAGCACTCAGACTGAGCAGGTGGTTCTGGTTCTGGGTTTGTGGTTGAGCTGAACCAGAGCAGATTCAGATAATGGATCAGAGATGAGGATGATCAGGTCTGGTCAGATGGAAACTTCCAGAACTGCGGGCCGTCCTGCAGTTGATCCAGGATTTGTGGGTCTGAGAGCTCTTTGTCTGCCAGAATCAGAGGCCTCTTTCTTCTCCGGGGGGGACGGTGTCTCATTGGCCGACTGCTGGACAAAAGATGAGTGTCTGTGGAGCAGCTGGGGGCGGAGCTAACAGCACACCTGTGACGCAGGTGTGTGAGATGGAACCGTGAGCCCAGAGTCCTGTTGCTGAGACCGGTCAGTGGACCTGGTCCTGGTTCTGGACCAGTTCTGTGATGTTCACCAGAAAAAAACTCCACTTCAGTTCCAGGGAAACTGGAGCTCCTTTGGACCAGAACTCCTCTGGTCCTGGACCAGTTCTGGAGGGTCTAAAGTTGTTAGTGAAGCTCTGAAGGCTCAGCAGCTCCCTGTGGTGGACCAGGGCTGGTGTCCTGGTTCAGTTCTGGTTCAGGTCTGGTTCAGTTCTGTTTCAGGTCTGGTCCAGTTCTGGTTCAGTCCTGGTTCAGTCCTGGTTCAGGTCTGGTCCAATTCTGGTCCAGTTCTGTTTCAGGTCTGGTTCAGTCCTGGTTCAGTTCTGGTCCAGTTCTGGTTCAGTCCTGGTTCAGTCCTGGTTCAGGTCTGGTCCAACTCTGGTCCAGTTCTGGTTCAGGTCTGGTTCAGTTCTGGTCCAGTTCTGGTTCAGTCCTGGTTCAGGTCTGGTTCAGTTCTGGTCCATTTGTGGTTCAGGTCTGGTCCAGTTCTGGTCCATTTCTGGTTCAATTCTTGTTCAGTCCTGGTTCAGGTCTGGTTCAGTTCTGGTCCAGGTCTGGTTCAGTTCTGGTTCAGTCCTGGTCCAGTTCTGGTCCAGTTCTGGTTCAGTTCTGGTTCAGTAATAGTTCAGGTCTGGTTGGCCGACTGCCAATTTCTGGTCCAGGTCTGTTTCAGGTCAGATTCAGTTCTGGTTCAGGTCTGGTTCAGTTCTGGTCCATTTGTGGTTTAGGTCTGGTCCAGTTCTGGTCCATTTCTGGTTCAATTCTGGGGCAGTCCTGGTCCAGTTCTGGTTCAGGTCTGGTTCAGTTCTGGTCCAGGTTTGGTCCAGGTCTGGTTCAGTTCTGGTTCAGTCCTGGTTCAGGTCTGGTTGGCCCACTGCCGATTTCTGGTTCAGTCCTGGTTCAGGTCTGGTTCAGGTCTGGTTCAGTTCTGGTCCAGGTCTGGTTCAGTTCTGGTTCAGTCCTGGTTCAGGTCTGGTTGGCCGACTGCCGATTTCTGGTTCAGGTCTGTTTCAGGTCTGGTTCAGTTCTGGTTCAGGTCTGGTTCAGTTCTGGTCCATTTGTGGTTCAGGTCTGGTCCAGTTCTGGTCCATTTCTGGTTCAATTCTGGGGCAGTCCTGGTCCAGTTCTGGTTCAGGTCTGGTTCAGTTCTGGTCCAGGTTTGGTCCAGGTCTGGTTCAGTTCTGGTTCAGTCCTGGTTCAGGTCTGGTTCAGGTCTGGTTCAGTTCTGGTCCAGGTCTGGTTCAGTTCTGGTTCAGTCCTGGTTCAGTTCTGGTTCAGTTCTGGTTCAGTTCTGGTCCAGTTCTGGTTCAGTTTTTGTCCAGTTCTGGTTCAGGTCTGGTTCTGGGATGATCGTTAAACAGTCTGAGATAAAAGTTAAATAAAAAAAGTCAAATAAATCTTAAGTTTTAACTTTTAGAAGTCAGAAATTTACATGAATGTTGTTAATTTGATTTAAAAATGAAGCATCTTTGATGATAAAATTACAAAAATGAAGTTTTAAATTCATGAGAAAAACATTAAACTAGATATTAAAACACTAAAAAACAAAGAAGTGATTTAAAAAGTCAGTCCAGAGCCAGAAGCCTGAACCGTCCAACCTCGCTGCTCAGGGAAGAAGAGCTGTAGAGGCTCTGAGCGAAGACGAAAACCTCCCAGTCCTGACGATGCCCAGTTATCCTAAACACTACTGACTACCTGCTAAAGCCTCCACGCTACCAACGATGCTAACAGCTACGAAACCCTGAACCCAGACCCATCCAGCGGGTACAAAAAGAAGGTGATACAATGACTACAGGCCTCAGTACCTCAAACTACCCACAAGACACCATTCCATGTCTATATGGACTCCCCAAGATCCATAAAGAAGGGGTCCCACTCAGACCCATCATCACTAGCATAAACTCAGTGACGATATTGCAAAGCATGTAGCTAACATTTTAGCTCCTCTGGTGGGTAACACACCACACCACATACACAACTAGCATGAATTTGCTGACAAAATCTGGGGTCTGAAACCATGGTAACATATGATGTAACATCCTTATTCACTTGCATCCTTATCAGGGAAGCAGTGGAAACGGTGAGGCATCATCTTACACGGGACAGTACATTACCGGACAGAACAAATTTACCAGTTACTGCAGTTGTGCCTTAACACCACACACTTCCAGTTTAACAGCAGTTTTTACGGACATTGTGGCAAACCTATATATGGAAAGAATAGAACAAAAGGCACTGAGCTCGTACAAGGGTACATCACCAAGCCACTGGTTCAGATATGTGGATGACACATGGGTGAAAATCAAATCACAGGAACTAGAGGCTTTTTACTGAGCACATCAACTCAGAGGACAAGAACATCGAAGTTCACTAAGAAGATGTTCATGACAACCACCTTCCTTTCTTAGACTGTGATGTACACTTGGATGAGAACACTTGCCTCCATATCGGGGTTTACAGAAAACCCACACACACAGACCAATATCTTCTGTTCAACTCACATCACCCTCTGGAACACAAACTGGAAGTTACCAGAACCGCACAGGGCTGATAAGGTTCCTACCACTACGCAGGCAAAGGAACAGGAACACAAACATGTGAGGAGGGCGTTGGAAACTTCTGGACGTTCAACAGAACAAAACGATCCAACAAGAACAATATCTCAGAGAGGGCTGAGGAAGGTAACAAGCGCAGGAACATTGTCATACACTACGTGTCCGGGGTGTCTGAAAAACTCTGGAGAATTTTCAATCAACACCAAGTTCCTGTGTGTTTCAAACCAGGTAACACTCTCAGGCAAAAACTAGTTCACCCCAAAGACAGGGTACCCCACACGCAAAAAAGTAATTTGGTATATGCTGTCCAATGCAGTGAGGAATCCAAAGACTCATACATTGGGGAAACCAAACAACCACTGAACAAACGCATGGCTCAACACAGAAGGGCAAACTCCTCAGGTCCAGTTTCTGCTGTTTATGTTCATGTAAAGGTGAAGGCTCACTCTTTTGAGGACAAAAATGTGAAAATCTTGGACAGAGAGGACAGATGGTTTGAGAGAGGAGTAAAAGAATCCATCTACGTTAAAGTAGAGAAGCCGTCTCTAAACAGGGGAGGTGGTTTAAGATTCCATCTATCTAACATTTACAACGCAGCCCTCGCTACTGTTCCTAAGAGACTGAATAACAACGACTGCCCGAAATTAAACTCACGTTGCTCAAAGAAACATAATGACAGTCGTTCACTGGTAACCACACCTCATGCCTAACGACTGTTGTCCACCAGTGGCCCGACTCACTCCTAACGACTGTTGTCCACTAGTGGTCCCACCCACCCCTTACGACTGTTGTCCACCAGTGGTCCCACTCACTCCTAACGACTGTTGTCCACTAGTGGTCCCACCCACTCCTAACGACTGTTGTCCACCAGTGGCCCGACTCACTCCTAACGACTGTTGTCCACTAGTGGTCCCACCCACTCCTAACGACTGTTGTCCACTAGTGGTCCCACCCACCCCTAATGACTGTTGTCCACCAGTGGCCCGACTCACTCCTAACGACTGTTGTCCACCAGTGGTCCCACCCACTCCTAACGACTGTTGTCCACTAGTGGTCCCACCCACTCCTAACGACTGTTGTCCACTAGTGGTCCCACCCACTCCTAACGACTGTTGTCCACCAGTGGCCCGACTCACTCCTAACGACTGTTGTCCACCAGTGGTCCCACCCACTCCTAACGACTGTTGTCCACTAGTGGTCCCACCCACTCCTAACGACTGTTGTCCACTAGTGGTCCCACCCACTCCTAACGACTGTTGTCCACTAGTGGTCCCACCCACTCCTAACGACTGTTGTCCACCAGTGGCCCGACTCACTCCTAACGACTGTTGTGGGTGGTGGGTGTACACCTCCACAGAGGATAAAAACCTAAGTCTGACTAGTGTGGACTAGTCAGACTGATGCGTTGAGAACTGATGGATAAGAGGCAAAACGTCTTCTAGACAAATCTAAGTCCAGCTGCCTTTGATTCAGTTGTTACGAGAATAAAAAGTTAGAAATTTAACAGAAGACGTTTTAATTTGATCAGGTTTCATCAAGTTGAACCTGAGTTCAGTCTGGAGTTTATAAATGGATAAATGTCACATTTACAAGGCAAGGATTGATTAATCATTTTTTAAAGAATAAAAGCACATTTATGTAACAGGTGTCGATGTTAAAAGATGATAAATGAATTTGAATAGTCTTGAATTGAGCAGAAAACAGCTTATCTGGATCATTTTATCAATTTACCAAAGTTACAGAATGTATCAGAAAAAGAAGCAAATTTAGAAAATAAAATCAAGGTAAAAAGTTAGGTAAAAAGTTTAAAACGAGTTAAAAAGATCAAAGTTAGAGATGTTTTCATCTGGATACGATCAATAAACCTGGTCCACATCTGACGGACAAGGTCCAGGTCCAGGTGGAGGTTCTGGTTTTGTTCCAGGTCCAGGTCTTGGTCCAGGTGGAGCTTCTGGTCCTGGTTCTGGTTGTGGTCCAGGTCCAGGTGGAGGTTCTGGTTTTGGTCCAGGTCCAGGTCCAGTTGGAGGTTCTGGTCTAGGTCCAGGTGGAGGTTCTGGTTCTGGTTTTGGTCCAGGTGGAGGTTCTGGTTTTGGTCCAGGTGGAGGTTCTGGTTCTGGTCCAGGCCCAGTTGGAGGCTCCTTGCTGGCTGGAAGCGTCTCGTCACCTCCAGCAGGTGGTGTCTCAGTCAGCTCCTCCCTCTGAAGCTAATTGGATTAAGCCCCGCCTCCTCCCTCCGTCCTTCACGTCAGTTTCAGCAGGTAGGACTCTGTCTAACCAAACATACCAGCAGAGACTCCGTCTGTCCTGGTTCTGGTTTCAGTGTGGCTCTCCTTCTCTGCAGACGGTGCTCCCTTTAAGGTAGGCTGGGATTTTTAGACCTTCCTGTAGGTGAACTGGACCTGGTCCTGGATTCTGTGGTACCTCTGAGCCAGAACCAGACTGGGTTTGTGTTCGGGGCATCTGTGTGGTTGGTTTTAGTGGACTGACCGATCCAGAGACACCTGCTGCTTAAATGGGAGGTTTTTTGAATAGAGTCTGGTTGGGGGTTGTTCACCTGCAGGGCAGCAGTTCTCTCATGGTCGGTCCCTGAAGGTCAGAGCTCTGAATGGAGCCGCCTACTTAAATCAGAGGTTTTTTGAACAGAGTCTGGTTGGGGGTCTTCTCAGGGCAGCAGCTCTTTCATGGTCAGAGCGCTGAATGTCCCTGTAGCACCAGCTAGCAGAGAGAAGGGAAACCTGGATATTGATCTGATTATTTGATATCGGTCCCAGCAGGAGGAGAGTGTGTGTGTGTGTGTGTGTCCTGTCTCTCTGTGAAGCTAATCTCAGGTCACATGACTCTTAATCGCCATGGGAACCAGCTGACTGTAACTGTGTTATATAAGACAAGGACCTGTGATGTCATTTATGCTTCGTCATCACCATGGCAACAGATGTTGGTTATGCTGACTTGCTACTGGCTGAACTGGTATGTACTGGTGTGTACTGGTGTATACCGGTGTGTACTGGGGTGTATTAGGGTGTACTGGTGTCTGACTGAAGCAGAAACTAGAATCATGTGGGCGGTCCTAAACATCTCCTAAATGCTTCCAGTGACACTGTTAACATTGGCTAACAGATGCTAACAGCTAACAAATGCTAACAGCCAACAGATACTAACAGCTAACGGATGCTGAAGTATCTGATTGGAGATGTGTGGAATAATTTGGTTGTTGAGCTGTTCTGTTCCAGGGGTCTGTTGACGGTTCCAGGGGTCTGTATACGGTTCCTGGGGTTGGTCTTTTGACGGTTCCTGGGGTCTGTTGACGGTTCCTGGGGTTGGTCTGGTAACAGTTCCTGGGGTCTGTTGACGGTTCCTGGGGTCTGCTGACGGAGCAGCTGATTGGTTGGTGCTCAGTTAGCTGCTGTTGTTGGTTTAATCTTCTGTGTTCTGGATTAGGCGGCGCCTCATCCTCATTAGTTCAGATTAAACATGAACTGACATGTTCCTGACATGTGAGGACGTCCCTGAACAACCTCCAAGCAAATGTCCTGCTGCCATTTAAAGACACGCTGCCTTCAGGGACAGCAGTTGGGCTCTGATCCCAGACCGGTTCTTGTTCCTGATGGACTAGACCGGTTCCTGCTGGACAAGACCGGTTTCTGTTGAACTAGACCAGTTCCTGCTGGACTAGACCGGCTCCTGCTGGAGTAGACCGGTTCCTGCTGGAGTAGACCGGTTCCTGCTGGACTAAACCGGCTCCTGCTGGAGTAGACCGGCTCCTGCTGGACTAGATCGGTTCCTGCTGGAGTAGACCGGTTCCTGCTGGACTAGATCGGTTCCTGCTGGAGTAGACCGGCTCCTGCTGGAGTAGACCGGTTCCTGCTGGAGTAGACCGGTCCCTGCTGGACTAGATCGGTTCCTGGTGGACTAAACCGGTTTCTGTTGGACTAGACCGGCTCCTGCTGGACTAGACCGGCTCCTGCTGGACTAGACCGGCTCCTGCTGGAGTAGACCGGTTCCTGATGGACTAGACCGGCTCCTGCTGGAGTAGACCGGTTCCTGATGGACTTACACCGGATCCTGCTGGGGTAGACCGGATCCTGCTGGGGTAGACCGGATTCCTGCTGGACTAGACCGGTTCCTGATGGACTTAGACCAGTTCCTGCTGGACTAGACCGGCTCCTGCTGGAGTAGACCGGTTCCTGCTGGACTAGATCGGTTCCTGGTGGAGTAGACCGGTTCCTGCTGGACTAGATCGGTTCCTGCTGGACTAGATCGGTTCCTGCTGGACTAGACCGATTCCTGCTGGCGTGCAGGAGCTCTGACACTGGTAATCCCCTTCCCCACAGACCTGCAAGAGGACCATGTGTTCATCTGTTTACCTGCTGCTGCTGCTCAACCTGTGACTCACCTGCTGATCCCTGGTCACAGGAAGTGATGTCATTCAGGTGCAGTGAGTTGGTTCAGATGGAATCTGTGGGTTTTGGACCAGAACTGAGGTCAGAACCCCCAGACATGTTTGGGTCTAAACCAGTATCTGAGCGGGTCTGACTGGCACGTTGACATTCAGGTCACCAGGTCATGGTTCTGTCCATTAGACTGGGGGGACTCTGTCCTTCTGTGACATCATACTGGCCCAGAACTGGGACCAGAACTGAGACCTGAACTGAGACCTGAACTGGACCAGAACTGACCCAGAACTGAGACCTGAACTGGACCAGAACTGGACCTGAACTGAGACCTGAACTGCCTGAACTGGACCTGAACTGGGTCTGAACTGGGTCTGAACTGACACCTGAACTGAGACCTGAACTGGGTCTGAAATGGACCTGAACTGGACCAGCTGGACCTGAACTGAGACCAGAACTGAGACCTGAACTGGACCAGAACTGGACCTGAACTGGGTCTGAACTGGACCAGAACTGACACTTAAACTGAGACCTGAACTGGACCTTAACAGAGACCTGAACTGAGACCTGAACTGGACCAGAAGTGGACCTGAATTGGACCAGAACTGAGACCAGAACTGAGACCAGCTGGACCTGAACTGAGACCAGAACTGAGACCTGAACTGGACCAGAACTGGACCTGAACTGGGTCTGAACTGGACCAGAACTGACACTTGAACTGAGACCTGAACTGGACCTTAACTGAGACCTGAACTGAGACCTGAACTGGACCAGAACTGGACCTGAACTGGACCAGAACTGAGACCAGAACTGAGACCAGCTGGACCTGAACTGGACCTGAACTGAGACCTGAACTGGACCAGAACTGAGACCAGAACTGAGACCTGAACTGGACCAGAACTGGACATTAGATTGGCTTTTTTGTGTATTTGTGGTGAATTAGGGGCGTGGTCTGGAGCTCATCTGCTTACGGTGGTCTGAAGGGTCTTCAGAAACCGTCTGATGGACCCTGAGCGGTGGTGGAGCATCTCCAGCAGCGTTTCAGACGCTCCTCAGACCAGCTCCTGGTGGCGGTGGAGGTCTGTCACATCGTGACGACACGTCGGAGATGAACAGCTCCTTTGTGTCCCTGGAACAGCTGGTCATTGTTCTAGCGTAGCCCCGCCCCCCTGAGACGCTCCGTGACACAAACAAACAAACCCAGAAGGCTTTCAGATCCTCACAGACGGCGGTTCTGTCCCACACTCAGACTGAAAGCAGACGCAGTTCTGCAGACGGACAGGAAGTGTTCTGGTTTCAGTTTGAGACGGCGACCCCTGCTGGTGGAGGCGGGATCAGACAGAGACCAGGTCTGCTCAAAAATGACATCACTGCTCTCGGATCAGCAGCGAGGCGTTTGGATGAAGATCACAGCAGGAGAGGAAACCTGCTGCTGAGCTGTGGGCTTTCTTCAAGGACGTATCCGAGGAACGGCTTCAGGGATCTGGGTGATTGACAGCTCTGTGGAGTCATCACAGCCAATAGAATCACTCCAGAGATCAAGATCATCCAGTCAGAACCAAGAAAGACTGGACTCCTCCCAACATGGTGACACGTTGTTTCAGGGTCTGCAGAGATGGTCCAGAGATGGAAGATGGACCTGGGTTAGGGTTGGGGTTGAAATTAGTTAGGGTTAGGGTTAGGATTAGGGTTAGGGTTTGGGGTTAGGATTAGGGTTAGGGAGTATCAACAACCAGTGGAACCGCCTCCACAAGCCCACATCACAGAAGGCATCTCTGCCATCACCATGGCGACACATTTACAGGTGGAGGTTAATGGAAGTACTGGGCTGGTGGTCCTGGTTTCAGTGGTGGAGGTCAGAGGTCAAAGCTGGACTGGAGTTTTAGCTTGAACTGGCTCCAGTAAACCAGACTAGAACTCCTCTGAGAGTCCGTTTGGGTTTTTCTGGACTGACCCGAGACTGTGACGGTTTAGAAACCGGAAATAAAACCTGACAAACACAGGAGTCCTCCTTCCCTAACTCCTCCTCTGATCCCTCCTTTCCTAACTCCTCCCCTGATCCCTCCTTCCCTAACTCCTGCTCCTCTTATCCTTCTTTCTCCTAACTTCTCTACTGATTTATCGTTCATTAACTCCTCCTCTGATCCTTCCTTTCTTAACTCCTCTGGTCCCAGAACCCCTCCTCTGGTCCCAGAATCCCTCCTCTGGCCCCAGAACTCCTCCTCTGGCCCCAGAACTCCTCCTCCCCATCAGCCCCAGAACCCCTCCTTCGGTCCCAGAACTCCTCCTCTGGTTCCAGAACTCCTCCTCTGGTCCCAGAACACCTCCTCCTGTCCCAGAACACCTCCTCTGGACCAGACTCTCTGGGTCATTTGTGTGTGTCTGAAGCTGCAGCAGAGCTGGTGCGGTTTCTCAGTTCCTGAGGAGGTTTCTGTTTTGGACCGGTGATGGGGTACCAGAGGAGTCTGTGGAGGAGTCTGGCTGGAGGAGGGGGAGCAGAGGTGGCTGTGGTGAGGTGCTCCTGTTCAGAGGAGGAGGTGAAGATCTCCTTCAGGAGGGTCGTGGAGGATCGGCGGCTCAGACGGCCGTTTGTTCGCCGCTGGTTCGGTGAGTTTGTGATGTTGAAGCCTGTTCATGGTTCTGCTGTGAGGCTCGGCCCGCTGGCAGCTGTTTGAAAGTCAACTCTGAGCTCTGATTGGTCGGCTCTTATCAGTCTGGACACGCCCCCACTTCCTACAGGGTCAGTGTAACGCCTCGCTGGCAGGAGGCCAGCAGCTAACGGACGGAGGACAGCTGTTTTCATTCAAACACAGTCCTCCTCCCCTTTCTCCTCCTCCGCTTCCTTCTCCTCCTCCTCGTCTTTCTTCTCCTCCTCCTCTTTCTTCTCTTACTCCTCCTTTCTTCTCCTCCTCCTTCTTCTTCTCATCTCCTTCTTCTCCTCCTCTTTCTTCTCCTTCTTCTCCTCTTTCTTCTCCTCCTCCTTCTCCTCCTCTTCTTTCTTCTCCTCCTCCTCTGCTGTCATGTGAAGATCAGATCAGAACCAGAATCCAGCTGCACCAACAGAATTCATTTAAGACCTCAGTGGACATAAACACCTTCAGTCTCTGAATACAGCAGACTGGACCCCAGAGAACCAGACTGGACCCCAGAGAACCAGACTGGACCCCAGAGAACCAGACTGGACCCCAGAGAACCAGACTGGACCCCAGACAGACCCCTGGATCTGGTCCTTGACCGAGTCCCCAGGCTTTGTTTCTTTTGTCAGTTCAGATCCGGTCCTCCAGACAGACGTGGGTTCATGAAGAGATCATCTCTGTTTATATCTGAGAGACATGATAGGAAGGATCATTGGTGTCCCGTCCTTCTAACCAGACTGGAGGTTCTCAGCTGGTGTCCTGGAGGTGGTGGAGGAGGAGACAGATGTTGTCCAGGTCTCTGCTGCTCCACAACCTCCAGCTGTTCCTGCTACAGACGTCTGTTCACCATCCAGCTGCCCCGTCGTCATGGAGATAAACCCGCCCACAGAGTCTCTGCAGGGATGTGATTGGTCCCCTGAGACTCCTGGACGTGGTCCAGCTGCTGGTCTCCAAAAGGACCTGCAGCAGGTTCAGACTAGAGCTGCGTCTGGATATCTAGATGAATCAAATCATGAAGTTTATAAAATCACATGTCTGAAAACCCAAAACCTTTGTGTCCAACTGCAGGTATTTACAGAGAAACTCCAGATGTTCCTTAACATCTGGAAACATTTGTGTTTCTGGAGTAACAACTGTTGACATATTTGAAAAAAATAGCTGAGTTTCTGATTTAGTTCTGGTTTCTGCTCAGCTTCCTCCTTTCAGCCAGTTAAATTCTGCTTCACTTCTCCAGGACCTGACGGGTCCAAACATCTGGTGGTGGACCTCAGTTCTGCAGTCAACACTGAGGGACTAGTTGGGTGTCAGGACACAGTTCAGAATCTAATGATTTCTACCTCTCAGAAACCTCCTCCAGGTCCTGGATTGGACCAGGGTTCTGGTTATCTGGTGCTGGAGTCTTGGAACGTTGGGTTTCTCTGTGGAGCAGCTCTCCTTCATGTCTGTTGGTTGAACAGGACATGATTATGGATGTTCCAGTTAGAGCTGATAACGGTCAGCTGATGAACTTGATGAACTGTCTGTGCTGATGTCAGTGTTTCGTTGTTGGTCAGAGCTGGAGGAACAAAAACAAACTCCTCACACATCTGGAAGAATCTGCAGATGTGATGAAGATCAGTGTCTTGAATGATGCAATACCTGTAACTGAGCTTTTATTTTAAAAGTCTGTCCTCAGCCTGACAGACGTTCAGTGATCAGGATGCTTTTATTTTGAAAGTCTACCTTCAGTTTGATGCTAAAAGGTTTGATATCACAGGACCTTTATTGTGAAAGTCTGGCAGTAGAAGCTCAGTTATCGGAGGACTCTTACTGTGACAGTCTAATAGTAGCAGCTTCATTTTATTGTGAAGGTGTGGCGCAGTCTTCCTGTTGTTCTGGTCATGTGACCTGTTGTGGTTCCCAGTTTTACCTGAAGGGGACTGTGTTGTTTCAGTGACATCACATATTTTCTCCTGCCCCTCAGAGTCGCCCCGCCTCTCCATCGCCTCCATCAGCAGCGATGAGCGCGCTCCGTCGGCCACGCCCTCCGACTCCTCCGACCCGCCACTGTCGGGCCGCCGCCCGCCGAGCCTGATCTCCACGGTGTCCACGGGCTCTGGGTCCTCCAGAGACGACAGCAACGCCCCCCCTCAGCTGTCCGCCGGATCCTCCGACGTTGACCTGAACCAGAACCCGAGCCCCGCGGGGGGCGCCACAGACGAGGAGGGGACCGACGGGAAGAGGCGGAGCTTCGTTCACAACCAAAACAACAACAACAGGACGTGGACGGCGAGCAGAACCTCTAGCCGCCGCCAGCAGGCATCGCCCTTCATCATCGGCAGCATGGCGCCCAACCCCCAGCTGACTTACCTGGACCGCGTCGTCATGGAGATCATAGAGACGGAGAGGATGTACGTCAGAGACCTGCGGATGATCGTTGAGGTGAGTGGTGAACGCCCCTCAGCTGCTCCAGGTTAGAGTCAGGATGTAGCAGGAAGACGGGTTAGGGTCAGGTTAGGGTCAGGTTAGAGTGAGGTTAGGTCAGTTAGGTCAGGTTAAGGTCAGGTTAGGTCAGGTTAAGGTCAGGTCAGGTAAGGTCAGGTTAGGGTCAGGTTAAGGTCAGGTTTAAGGTCAGGTTTGGGTCAGATTAAGGTCAGGCTAGGGTCAGTTTAAGGTCAGGTTAGGGTCAGGTTAAGGTCAGGTTAGGGTCAGGTTAAGGTCAGGTTAGGTCAGGTTAGGGTCAGGTTAGGGTCAGGTTAGGGTCAGGTTAAGGTCAGGCTAGGGTCAGGTTAAGGTCAGGTTAGGATCAGGTTAAGGTCAGGTTAAGGTCAGGTTTGGGTCAGATTAAGGTCAGGCTAGGGTCATTTTAAGGTCAGGTTAGGGTCAGGTTAAGGTCAGGTTAGGGTCAGGTTAAGGTCAGGTTAGAGTCAGGTTAGGGTCAGGTTAAGGTCAGGTTTGGGTCAGGTTAAGGTCAGGCTAGGATCAGGTTAAGGTCAGGTTAGGGTCAGGTTAAGGTCAGGCTAGGGTCAGGTTAGAGTGAAGTTAGGGTCAGGTTAGAGTCAGGTTAGGGTCAGGTTAAGGTCAGGTTTGGGTCAGGTTAAGGTCAGGTTAAGGTCAGGCTAGGATCAGGTTAAGGTCAGGTTAGGGTCAGGTTAAGGTCAGGCTAGGGTCAGGTTAGGGCAGTCCTTCTCAAATAGTGGGGTGGGACCCCTTGGGGGGGCGCGTGTGACCCCAGGGAACATGTTTATTTTATTTTATTTTTTTGCCATACTGGAATAAAGTGTAATTGCACACATACTCCAGTAGGTGGCAGTGGCGCTTTCATTGTCCCAGTGGGTTCAGGGAGTATTAGCTATATTGTGTCGGGTTTTTTGCATGGACATGTGTGCACGCAGCACAGAGCAGGAGATATGAAGTGACACCACTCAAGAGACACCGGGGAAAAATATTTAACAGGGATGAAAACAAAGACGGAGAGAGACGGAGATAATGAGACAAACGAAAGTCACCAAAAAAAGTTAAGACAAGGAAATATGACGATGCTGATGTAGCGCTTGGTTTCACTGTGACTACGGTGGGATGATGCACTTTAAATCTTTACAGACTAAAAAACTATTTGCATGAAGTTAATCTTTGTTATAAGTTGATCTATATTTCTTTTTATTGTTTCCCTTAATGTTAATAAGGATACGTTGTTATGCAGAGGTGTACTTACAATAATTTTATGGACAAATTATACCATTTATAGTCGCGGTGGGGAGGGGGGGGGGCGTGAAATGTTTTCTTCTTCCTAGGGGGGGCGCAGCAGAAAATAATTGAGAAGCATCGGGTTAGGGTCAGGTTAAGGTCAGGCTAGAATCAGGTTAAGGTCAGGCTAGGGTCAGGTTAAGGTCAGGTTAGGGTCAGGTTAGGTCAGGCTAGGGTCAGGTTAAGGTCAGGTCAGGATCAGGTTAAGGTCAGGTTAGGGTCAGGTTAAGGTCAGGTTAAGGTCAGGTTAGGGTCAGGTTAGAGTCAGGTTAGGGTCAGGTTAAGGTCAACTAGGATCAAGTTAAGGTCAGGTTAAGGTCAGGATAGGGTCAGGTTAAGGTCAGGCTAGGATCAGGTTAGGGTCAGGTTAAGGTCAGGTTAAGGTCAGGTTAAGGTCAGGTTAGGGTCAGGTCAGGATCAGGTTAAGGTCAGGTTAGGTTTAGGTTAGAGTCAGGTTAAGGTCAGGTTAGGGCCAGGCTAAGGTCAGGTTAGGGTCAGGTTAAGGTCAGGCTAGGATCAGGTTAAGGTCAGGTAAGGGTCAGGTTAGGGTCAGGTTAAGGTCAGGTTAGGGTCAGGTTAAGGTCAGGTTAGAGTCAGGTCAGGTTAAGGTCAGGTTAGGGTCAGGTTATGGTCAGGTTAAAGTCAGGTTAAGGTCAGGTTAGGTTCAGGTTAGAGTCAGGTTAAGGTCAGGTTAGGGCCAGGCCAAGGTCAGGTTAAGGTCAGGTAATGGTCAAGTTAGAGTCAGGTTAAGGTCAGGTTAGGGCCAGGCTAAGGTCAGGTTAGGGCCAGGTCAAGCTCAGGTTATGGTCAGGTTGAAGTCAGGTTAAGGTCATGTTAGGTTCAGGTTAGAGTCAGGTTAAGGTCAGGTTAGGGTCAGGTTAAGGTCAGGCTAGGATCAGGTTAAGGTCAGGTTAGGGTCAGGTTAAGGTCAGGTTAGGGTCAGGTTAAGGTCAGGTTAGGGTCAGGTTAAGGTCAGGTTAGAGTCAGGTCAGGGTCAGGTTAAGGTCAGGTTAGGGTCAGGTTATGGTCAGGTTAAAGTCAGGTTAAGGTTAGGTTAGGTTCAGGTTAGAGTCAGGTTAAGGTCAGGTTAGGGCCAGGCTAAGGTCAGGTTAGGGTCAGGTTAAGGTCAGGTTATGGTCAGGTTAGAGTCAGGTTAAGGTCAGGTTAGGGCCAGGCTAAGGTCAGGTTAAGGTCAGGTTAAGCTCAGGTTATGGTCAGGTTGAACTCAGGTTAAGGTCATGTTAGGTTCAAGTTAGAGTCAGGTTAAGGTCAGGTTAGGGTCAGGCTTCGGTCAGGTTAGGGTCAGGTCATGGTCAGGTTAGGGTCAGGCTAAAGTCAGGTTAAGGTCAGGTTAGAGTCAGGTTAAGGTCAGGTTAGGGTCAGTGCAGGGTCAGGTTAGAGTCAGGTTAAGGTCAGGTCAGGTTAGGGTCAATAAATATATATGTACATCCACAGACCCCCAGTCCCCCACATACCTCCACAGTCCCCCACAGTCCCCCACAGACATCCACAGACCTCCACAGTCCCCCACAGACCTCCACAGTCCCCCACAGACCTCCGCAGACATCCACAGACCTCCACAGTCCTCCACAGTCCCCCACAGACCTCCACAGACCCCCACAGTCCCCCACAGACCTCCACAGTCCCCACAGACCTCCACAGTCCCCCACAGACCTCCACAGACCCCACAGACCTCCAGACCCCACCTCCACATCCCCACAGTTCCCCACCTCCACCTCCACCCCACAGTCCCCCACCTCCACCACAGACCTCCACAGACCTCCACAGTCCCCCACAGACCTCCACAGTCCCCCACAGACCTCCACAGACCTCCACAGACCTCCACAGCTCCCCACAGACCTCCACAGACCTCCACAGACCTCCACAGACCTCCACAGTTCCCCACAGACCTCCACAGTCCCCCACAGACCTCCACAGACCTCCACAGTCCTCCACAGTCCCCCACAGACCTCCACAGTCCCCCACAGACCTCCACAGACCTCCACAGACCTCCACAGTTACCCACAGACCTCCACAGTTCCCCCCACAGACCTCCACAGACCTCCACAGTTCCCCCACAGACCCCAGTCCCCACAGACCTCCCCCCACAGACCTCCACAGTCCACAGTCCCCCACAGACCCTCCACAGTCCCCCACAGACCTCCACAGTCCCCCACAGACCTCCACAGTCCCCCAGTCCCCCACAAACCTCCATAGAGTGACAACACCAGAGTGGACCACAGAACCTTGGTTCCAGTCTGTGTCTCCTCCCTGCAGGATTATCTGGCCCACATCATCGATCAGTCGGATCTGTCCATCCGTCCTGAGCAGGTCTGCGCTCTCTTTGGAAACATCGAGGACATCTACGAGTTCAACAGGTGAGGAGCAAACCTGTCCTTCTGTCCAGCATGAATGACTGGAGGTCCAATGATGACTGATCATCATCAATACTCGTTATCAGCTGGTCTTTATCAAAGGAACGAGTTGTTTTTCATTTAAATGTCCAGATAAACTCAGAAATAGAAATGTGAAATGTTTTAGTTTCTTACTTTGATAAAGATAACATCTCACTCATCAGTGAAATCAAATCATCCAGGGATGATTCTGGAGGTTCTGGAGGTTCCAGACCAACCAGGGTCTGAATGAGAACAAACGCTGGTGTATTCAGTTAGTTTTGAAACATCTGGCAACTTTTCACACCTTCCATCTTCTGCTGAGAAGATGAACCAGTTCATATAGAGGGAAACATTTGCTCTGAATACAGCAGATATAATTCCATTGGTCCATAAACTTGTCTTTTGCAGCGTCCAGGTTGACTAGATGCTCCTCAGAGGGTGAGTTTGATCTTCAGACCAGCGCTGCGTGCATGCACGGAGTCTGTGTGTGTTTTGCTGTGGTGCTCAGGGTGTGTTTGACAGGTTTCATCCCTCATTATCAACAACTCTTTATCATCATCCAGACTGAATCAGTCACAGAAGAGATCATTGAGACATCAGAAGTGACTGCTAAGCTCAGACCAGCTCACAGACGCTCTGTTAACAGAACTGCTCCCCTAAAACTGTAACGATCATCTTTATTCACAGGTCACTAGACAAGATAATGAGTTAGTAAAGCAACAGCTGCTTTTGGCTACACCAGCACCCAACCAAACTGCAGCCTCTACTGGTTGGTAGAGGCACTGCAGCCTCTAGTGGTCAGTAGAGGAACTGCAGCCTCTAGTGGTCTACAGAGGAACTGCAGCCTCTAGTGGTCTACAGAGGAACTGCAGCCTCTAGTGGTCAGTAGAGGAACTGCAGCCTCTAGTGGTCAGTAGAGGAACTGCAGCCTCTTGTGGTCTACCGAGGAACTGCAGCCTCTAGTGGTCAGTAGAGAACCTGCAGCCTCTAGTGGTCAGTAGAGGACCTGCAGCCTCTAGTGGTCAGTAGAGGAACTGCAGCCTCTAGTGGTCTACAGAGGAACCGCAGCCTCTAGTGGTCTACAGAGGAACTGCAGCCTCTAGTGGTCAGTAGAGGAACTGCAGCCTCTAGTGGTCAGTAGAGGAACTGCAGCCTCTAGTGGTCTACAGAGGAACTGCAGCCAATAGTGGTCTGTAGAGGAACTGCAGCCTCTAGTTGTCTACAGAGGAGCCGCAGCCTCTAGTGATTGGTAAAGGAACTGCAGCCTCTAGTGATCTACAGAGGAACTGCAGCCTCTAGTGGTCAGTAGAGGAACTGCAGCCTCTAGTGATCTACAGAGGAACTGCAGCCTCTAGTGGTCTGTAGAGGAACTGCAGCCTCTAGTTGTCTACAGAGGAACCGCAGCCTCTAGTGGTCGGTAGAGGAACCGCAGCCTCTACTGGTCGGTAGAGGAGTCACAGCCTCTACTGGTTGGTAGAGGAGATTCAGCCTCTAGTGGTCGGTAGAGGAACCACAGCCTCTAGTGGTCGGTAGAGGAGCCGCAGCCTCTAGTGGTCGGTAGAGGAACTGCACCCTCTTGTGGTCGGTAGAAGAAGTGCAGCATCTAGTGGTCGGTAGAGGAACTGCAGCCTCTAGTGGTCGGTAGAGGAACTGCACCCTCTTGTGGTCAGTAGAGGAACTGCAGCCTCTAGTGATCAGTAGAGGAACTGCAGCCTCTAGTGGTCAGTAGAGGAACTGCAGCCTCTAGTGGTCGGTAGAAGAAGTGCAGCATCTAGTGGTCGGTAGAGGAACTGCACCCTCTTGTGGTCAGTAGAGGAACTGCAGCCTCTAGTGATCAGTAGAGGAACTGCAGCCTCTAGTGGTCGGTAGAGAAACTGCAGTTTTTATTAGTTCTATGTTGGATGTAACCCAGGAACCAGATGGTTCCACTTGGATCTGTCATCTCTGACAGCTGTAGGGGGATGAAGTACCTCTTCAGGTGAAATGATATCAAACCAAAAATGGGCGTGTCTAATCCTGCCCTTTTTTCCCTTTTTTACGTGTATCACATGATCCTACTAGTGTCCGATTTACTGCTCCTGCGGTTCTTTTGGACGGATTGGGTTTCTAATGGGATCTTCGGGTGCCTTTTGAAAAACATTACTGGTGCTTCCTCAAACATCATGAGGACTTCCAGACACCTGTGCACCTGTGGTCTGTAACAGGTAGATTCAGTAGAAGTACTCCTCAGCAGCCTGTTTCAGGGTCAGAGCAGGTCCAGCACCCTAATGAACTTCAATAACAAAGAGGAGGAGTAAGAAACACTTCAGGCTGTCATCACTGCAGCTGTACACCCTACCTGTAGGACCAGAACCTCACCTGTAGGAGCAGAACCTCACCTGTAGGAGCAGAACCTCACTTGTAGGAGCAGAACCTCAGCTGTACGACCAGAACCTCAGCTGTACAACCAGAACCTCACCTGTAGGAGCAGATCCTCCCCTGTAGGACCAGAACCTCCCCTGTAGGACCAGAACCTCACTTGTAGGACCAGAACCTCACCTGTACGACCAGAACCTCACCTGTACGACCAGAACCTCACCTGTAGGAGCAGAACCTCACCTGTAGGAGCAGAGCGAGAAGTTGTGTGTTGAGTGTTCTACATTAACATCCAGCTGTTTTGGATCAGAATGCTTCCACAGCGGTGAGGAACGTTCCAGATGTTTGCTGAGTGGTGCAGTGATCTGCGTCTCCCTGGATGTTGTCATAGTAACGGTGTTTCCCGTCCACAGCGAGCTGCTGCAGGATCTGGACATGTGTGACAATGATCCCGTGGCCGTGGCCAGGTGCTTCGTCATGAAGGTGAGGACGGAAGAGAGGGTTGGTGGAGGTTGATGATGTCATCAGTGTTTCAATGCGTGACTGAGCTTTTCTGTTTCAGAGCGAATGCTTTGAGATCTACACGCAGTACTGCACCAACTACCCGAAGTGAGTCCTCCCAGGGTCATGAAGACACACCTGTCCAAAACTGGTGTCCAAAACTGGTGTCCACAGCTCCTCACACCTGGTTTACATCTGTTTAGACCTGGTTTACGTCTGTTTAGACCTGGTTTACGTCTGTTTAGACCTGGTTTACGTCTGTTTAGACCTGGTTTACGTCTGTTTAGACCTGGTTTACGTCTGTTTAGACCTGGTTTTCGTCTGTTTAGACCTGGTTTTCATCTGTTTAGACCTGGTTTACATCTGTTTAGACCTGTTTATCTGTTTAGACCTGGTTTACGTCGGTTTAGACCTGGTTTTCTCTGTTTAGACCTGGTTTACGTCTGTTTAGACCTGGTTTTCATCTGTTTAGACTTTAGACCTGGTTTACATCTGTTTAGACCTGGTTTTCATCTGTTTAGACCTGGTTTACATCTGTTTAGACCTGGTTTACATCTGTTTAGACCTGGTTTACGTCTGTTTAGACCTGGTTTACGTCTGTTTAGACCTGGTTTACATCTGTTTAGACCTGGTTTACGTCTGTTTAGACCTGGTTTTCATCTGTTTAGACCTGGTTTACATCTGTTTAGACCTGGTTTACGTCTGTTTAGACCTGGTTTACGTCTGTTTAAGACCTGGTTTTCGTCTGTTTAGACCTGGTTTTCATCTGTTTAGACCTGGTTTACGTCTGTTTAGACCTGGTTTACGTCTGTTTAGACCTGGTTTACATCTGTTTAGACCTGGTTTATGTAGACCTGGTTTACGTCTGTTTAGACCTGGTTTTCATCTGTTTAGACTTTAGACCTGGTTTACATCTGTTTAGACCTGGTTTTCATCTGTTTAGACCTGGTTTACATCTGGTTTTACATCTGTTTAGACCTGGTTTACATCTGTTTAGACCTGGTTTACATCTGTTTAGACCTGGTTTACGTCTGTTTAGACCTGGTTTATGTCTGT
Organism: Hirundichthys speculiger; assembly: GCA_018398805.1. Classification (NCBI taxonomy): domain Eukaryota; kingdom Metazoa; phylum Chordata; class Actinopteri; order Beloniformes; family Exocoetidae; genus Hirundichthys; species Hirundichthys speculiger. The sequence goes on from JAGFBZ010000911.1 coordinate 228,621, forward strand.
TAAGACCTGGTTTTCATCTGTTTAGACCTGGTTTACGTCTGTTTAGACCTGGTTTACGTCTGTTTAGACCTGAGGGGTATACTACGAAGCAAGTTCGACACAGTCAGGCTTTCTTTGGGTGAGCTGGCTTAACAAACCTGAAACTCGCGATCAGAGATAACTGGTACCACGACGGTGGTTATCAACTATCTTTGTTAACCGCGGCTTTCTGCTTTCTGCTCTGTGCGCGTTCACATAAAAGGGGGCGTTTGACGCGTCATTTGACGCCTATTCCGGATAAAATGGATAGATGGCGGTCCGTATATTTCAGTCAGGAGGAGCAGGTTTTAATAATGCAGGGCTATGATTTAATATTATCTGTGATACCAATATACACTCACCGGCCACTTTAATGGGTGCACCTGTGCAATCTAATACAATCCAATACAAACGCTTTGCTATATTCTACTTTTAATAAGCTTCTACATTTTCAGTTTTTGTTAACATTGCCAGAAAGGTAATAATTGATAATTCTACTTTATGTTTTTTATTGAAGTCATAGCTGGTGGTGTACTGGATTGTGTTACATTGAAAAGTGTAGGTTCCCGTGGCAAAGAAACGCAAAGAAACGCACACCGTTTGCGCTACTGTGAGCGCACGGCTGCGTTTGTTGGTGCTGCCAATATCTGGCTCTAGCAGATTACAAATGTAACGTATTCCCTCATCTGGAAATCTATAGCGTTCATAGAGAATATGGTCATGGGAAGCCAGTCCGGTCTCTGAATACTCTCCCTCCATTGCACAATCCTGGCGCTCAGGTCAACAGGATTGGGTGAAAGTGAAAGGTTGGCGCTTGTTTATAGCCGATTTGAGCCTAAACTCTGCACATAACCTGTTCCGGACCAGGTTAAGCTTGCAGAGTAAGTTACCATGGTGATCTAGCCAGGTTAAAAGAGAGCCACCTTCGTGGTACTGGAAATCCTGGCTTTAGACTCAACATACCTCGCTAACCCTCTAATCTCGCTTCGTAGTACACCCCTCTGGTTTTCGTTTGTTTAGAGCTGGTTTTCATCTGTTTAGATCTGGTTTACGTCTGTTTAGACGGTTTTTAGACGGTTTAGATTTTACTCAATAGGGCTTTACTCCTTAGGGCTTACTCATTAGGGTTTTACTCGTTTATACTCGAACGTCAGGTCGTCCGCGTCACCTACGCATACACTTCGCAGAGACTCCGGTGCGCCTTCCCCGACGCAGACAGTGTCGCAGAGAGGAGAGAAAGGAGGCCTCTGATTGGTCAATTCTACATCCGCATAGAAAAGAGCGCGTCATTGAAGAAATGAGGAAGTACCCACATCTGTACGATTCTTGTTCTCCACACTACAAAGACAGCACATATTCTAGTAATTCATGGAGGGAGATTGTGATGAATGTGGGTCTGGATACGGCCGAGACGGTGAGGAAGTGGAAAAACGCAAGAGATAAGTTTAGTAAGTTTAGCTAGTTCGTGATTGTCGCTCTTGCGTTGTGGCTTGGAATAACATAGCCGAGACCGCGCGAGTATAAATCAAAAGTGTCTGCGGCATCTCTGCGACAAGCTGACGCCGACACATTGACACGAGAGTATACACGGCCCTTTAGGGCTTTACTCATTAGGGCTTTACTCATCAGGGCTTTACTCGTTAGGGCTTTACTCATCAGGGCTTTACTCGTTAGGGCTTTACTCATTAGGGTTTTACACGTTAGGGTTTTACTCGTTAGGGCTTTACTCGTTATCATCCCCACCAGTTTAAAGGCAGGATGAAACCAGTTTACACCTGTTCTTCTGTCGCAGCTCTGTGGCGGCGCTGACCGACTGCATGAGGAACAAATCTCTGGCCAAGTTTTTCCGGGACCGTCAGGCGTCGTTCAGACGCTCGCTGCCTCTGGGTTCATACCTGCTCAAACCGGTTCAGAGGATCCTCAAATACCACCTGCTGCTCCAGGTACGAAGCACCGTTCAGCGGTTTTAGCAGTTCGAGACCCTCCAAGGACCACTTCTTCCATTTTCTCATGTGAGATACTGGTCTTGCTCTTGGTGTTGTTCAGGAGATCGCCAAGCACTTTGACCCCGAGGAGGAGGGCTACGAGGTGGTGGAGGAGGCCATCTACACCATGACCAGGGTGGCGTGGTACATCAACGACATGAAGAGGAAGCACGAGCACGCCGTCAGACTGCAGGTCAGCCATGATGTGCTGGCGTATCACCAGGCTGCCAGAGTCTGCATTCAGAGACGAGTCTTTAGAATAATAGTTTTTCTTAGATTTTACAGAGCTTTTATCTCACATCACCTTTCCAGGATAAGCAGAATAGTTTTAAATGAGTAGAGCAGAGCTTTCTTCATTTCTGTTAAAAACACAGAGATAAAACAACAAGAAAATATTCCATCCCTGTTCCTGCTCCATTTCATCCTCCGTTCCTCCTCTGTTCCTCCTCCATTCCTCCTCTGCTCCATCCTCCGTTCCTCCTCCGTTCCACCTCCATTCCTTCCTCCGTTCCTTCCTTCACCGGACCAACCCTACCTCTTACTACCTGGCCGTTTGAACTGAGCTGCTGTTCCTGGCAGAAACGGTGAAGGTGAATGTTTTCTGTCTTCAGGAGGTCCAGTCTTTGCTGCTGAACTGGAAAGGTCCGGACCTCACCACGTACGGAGAACTGGTTCTGGAGGGAACCTTCAAGGTTCATCGGGCCAAAAACGAGAGGACACTCTTCCTGCTGGACCGCGTGCTGCTCATCACCAAACGCCGTGGCGAGCACTACATCTACAAGGCGCACATCTCTGTGAGTGACCTCAAACAAACGAACAAAGGTTAGGGTTAGGTCTCACGGTGGAGAAAACCGTCTCACATCTGTTTTCAGTGCTCCACCCTGATGCTGATTGAGAGCGCCAAAGACTCCCTGAGCTTCAGCGTCACCCACTACAAACACCCCAAACAGCCTCACACCGTCCAGGTGAGTCACACCATCCAGGTGAGTCACACCTGCCGGCCAATAATGTCACTGAACATATTCATTCATCACAAAAACAACTTTTTGTTGTAAAATGATTGAATGTTATGGCATGGTGACATCATTCGAGCTGATTCTAGAGGTGGAGATGACAGGATGGAGATGAGAGGACAGAGATGACAAGATGGAGATGAGACGATGGAGATGAGAAGATGGAGATGAAAGGATGGAGATGAGAGGACCAGTTTGTGGTCTGGTTGAGTTGAAAAACAGTCAGTCTTCATTCAGGGTCGTTTTGTGTTTCAGGCGAAGACGGTGGAGGAGAAGAAGCTGTGGGCTCATCACATCAAACGCATCATTTTCTGGAAAACCACCATGCTGTCATCCCACAGAAGGTCTGGGACCAGAGACACTAGCATAGACCAGCATACACCAGCATAGACCAGTAGATACCAGTAGATACCAGTATTCTACAGGATACCAGAACATATCAGTAAACGCAACAATATGCCGACGTATAGATGATTAAAGACCAGTAAAGACCACTATGTACCGATGTTTATTTTCCAGTATACACCTGCATATACCAGTATTCACTAGTCCAGGGGTGTCCAACTCCAGTCCTGGAGGGTCGGTGTCCTGCAGGTCTTAGATGTTCCTCTGCTTCAGCACCTGATCCAAATGACTGGATCATTAACAGACCTGGATGACCAGCTGGTGCTGATCCAACCATCTGAATCAGGTCCACCGAAAGCAGGAGACATCTAAGACATGCAGGACAGCAACCAGTTTACAGCAGTATAAAAAACCAGTATAAACCAGTGTATACCAGTATACACCAGTTTATTCCAGTATAAATCAGTTTATATCAGTATAAACCAGTATACACCAGGACACAGCAGTAGAAACCAGTTTATATCGGTATAAACCAGTATACACAGTACACACCAGTATAAACCATCCATCCATTTTCTATACCCGTTTCATCCTTGAAGGGTCACGGGGCAGTATAAACCAGTTTACACCAATATAAATAAACCAGTATAAACCAGTTTATAGCAGTTTACATCAGTATAAACCATTATAAACTCAGTAACAGAGGCTGTTTGTGTGTTTCAGGCTAAAGAAGCGATCCTGGAGATGGATTCAATCTGTGAGTTCAGACCAGTTCTGGTTCTGTTCAGGTCCTCGTTTACCTGGATGTTTACCTGGGATGTTTACCTGTGGTTGTTTATTCATGGTTGTTTACCTGTGGTTGTGGTTGTTTACCTGCAGACCCGGCCCGTTACCGCCACAGTCCAGAGCGTCTGAAGAAGGCTCAGTCTGACGAGTTTCCTCCAGATGCTCATCAAGGTCGCCGACAGTCTGGTAATCACTCTCACTAACTAGATTATTGATCACTGCTGATTATTGATCCAGTGAAAGTTGACATTGTTTGTTTTGTTTTGTGTTCAGAACCGACCAAACACGTCCTGAAGAGCAACAAAGGTAAAGAGACATTGTTGATGCATGTTTGATTGGAACACGTTCAGAGGTTGAGCTGCGTTCAGGAACAAGTTCACGCGTGGAGCTGCGTTCACCAGGAATACGTTCAGGCGTTGAGCTGCGTTCAACGCCTGAACATGGAGCTGCGTTCACCAGGAATACGTTCAGGCGTTGAGCTGCGTTCATCAGGAACATGTTCAAATGCTGAGCTGCATTCAGGAACAAATTCAGGCGTCGAGCTGCGTTCAGGAACAAGTTCAAACGTTGAGCTGCGTTTATCAGGAACACGTTCAGAGGTTGAGCTGCGTTCACCAGGAACAAGTTCAAACGTTGAGCTGCATTCAGGAACACGTTCAGAGGTTGAGCTGCGTTCATCAGGAACACGTTCAGAGGTTGAGCTGCGTTCAGCAGGAACACGTTCAAACGTTGAGTTGCATTCAGGAACACGTTCAGAGGTTGAGCTGCGTTCAGGAACATGTTCAGAGGTTGAGCTGCATTCAGGAACAAATTCAGGCGTCGAGCTGCGTTCAGGAACACGTTCAAACGAGCTGCATTCAGGAACAAGTTCATGCGTTAAGCTGCATACACCAGGAACACGTTCAAACGTTGAGCTGCGTTCAGGAACACATTCAGGCATTGAGCTGCGTTCAGGAACACGTTCAAACGTTGAGCTGCGTTCATCAGGAACACGTTCAAACGTTGAGCTGCGTTCATCAGGAACATGTTCAGATGCTGAGCTGCATTCAGGAACAAATTCAGGCGTCGAGCTGTGTTCAGGAACACGTTCAAACGAGCTGCATTCAGGAACAAGTTCATGCGTTGAGCTCCATACACCAGGAACACGTTCAAACGTTGAGCTGCGTTCAGGAACACATTCAGGCGTTGAGCTGCGTTCATCAGGAACACGTTCAGAGGTTGAGCTGCGTTCACCAGGAACACGTTCAAACGTTGAGCTGCATTCAGGAACACGTTCAGAGGTTGAGCTGCGTTCAGGAACATGTTCAGAGGTTGAGTTGCATTCATCAGGAACACATTCAGAGGTTGAGCTGCATTCAGGAACACGTTCAGACGTCGAGCTGCGTTCAGGAACACGTTCATGCGTTGAGCTGCGTTCACCAGGAACACGTTCAAATATTGAGCTGCATTCAGGAACATTAAACTATGTTTAGGAACATGTTCAAACGTTGAGCTGCGTTCATCAGGAACACGTTCAGAGGTTAAGCTGCGTTCATCAGGAACACGTTCAGAGGTTGAGCTGTGTTCATCAGGAACACGTTCAGGCGTTGAGCTGCGTTCAGGAAGACATTCAAACGAGCTGCATTCAGGAACAAGTTCATGCGTTGAGCTGCGTTCACCAGGACCACGTTCAGGCGTTGAGCTGCGTTCATCAGGAACACGTTCAGGCGTTGAGCTGCGTTCACCAGGACTACGTTCAGACTTTAAACTGTGTTCAGGAACAGGTACAGACGTTAAGCCGCGTTCAGGAACATGTTCAGACGTTGAGCCGCGTTCACCAGGAACATGTTCAGGTGTTGAGTTGCGTTCAGAAACACGTTCAGATGTTGAGCCGCGTTCAGGAACACGTTCAAAGGTTCAGCTGTGTTCACCAGGAACAGGTTCAGGCGTTGAGCTGCGTTCACCAGGACTACGTTCAGACTTTAAACTGTGTTCAGGAACAGGTACAGACGTTAAGCCGCGTTCAGGAACATGTTCAGACGTTGAGCCGCGTTCACCAGGAACATGTTCAGGTGTTGAGTTGCGTTCAGAAACACGTTCAGATGTTGAGCCGCGTTCAGGAACACGTTCAGAGGTTCAGCTGTGTTCACCAGGAACAGGTTCAGGCGTTGAGCTGCGTTCAGGAAAACGTTCAGAGGTTGAGCTGCGTTCAGGAACACGTTCAGAGGTTCAGCTGTGTTCACCAGGAACAGGTTCAGGCGTTGAGCTGCGTTCAGGAAAACGTTTAGAGGTTGAGCTGCGTTCAGGAACACGTTCAGGCATTGAGCTGCGTTTAGGACTCCCACATCTGCTAAAACCTGTGAGGTAGACTTAAGGAGGCGGAGATTTGTCCTAGGCATCCTAACTGAGTTCATATTGTCACACGTGATCATCTGAAATTATCATTTCTTTCTAAATGTTTAATCCGGATGAAACCAGCAGCTGATGCACGTTAATGAATTCATGTTCTCCATGTTCACTCTGACATGTGCTGACATGCCTCCTGCTCTTCTTCTACAGTGGTATCTCCAGCTGACCTCTCAGCTCCTCTTGAGGTAAGAAACTGTTGTTGCTGCAGCTTCATGTTCAACCCACATGTCGATGTCGGTGTCAGCTATGATGATCAGAGTTGTCTAAAGAACAGCCACACACGTAAACTAGATCCTGGTTTTGAGTCTCAGACCTTCATGCTTGTGAAAGGTTTTCATGACAACCACTCTGATGTATTTGGATCTTCCTGAGTCATTCTGCTTTCAAACTGCTTGAAACGGTCTGATGTTTGACTGTTTGTGGATGGAAACCAAAGATCATAAAAAGAACTGGACACACTTCTGTTAGGAACCTGCAGGTTTCTGAAGGCTGGTTTTGTCCTGGAAGCTTTGGCCAACATCTGGAGGAGCTGAGTCCACCCAAACAGCAGATAATCCAGAGATGAGCAGAATGATAAAGATCATTCAGATCAGTTATTGTCTGCAGGGCGTTGACGTGATGCTGCTGGGGCATTAGTCAGTTACTTACGTGGGAGAGTAACAGTCTCACAGTTACTCCTGGTCTGATCTGGTCTGGCCTTTCCTGGTCTGGTCTGGCCTGGTCTCTCCTGGCCTGTCCTATTCTGGTCTGGCCTGGTCTGTCCTGGCCTGTCCTGGTCTGGTCTGGTCTATCCTGGCCTGGATTGGCCTGGCCTGTCCTGGCCTGGACTGGCCTGGCCTGTCCTGTCCTGGTCTGGCCTGACCTGGTCTGGCCTGACCTGGTCTGGTCTGGCCTGGTCTGGTCTGGCCTGTCCTATCCTGGCCTGACCTGGTTTGGCCTGGTCTGTCCTGGCCTGTCCTATCCTGGCCTGTCCTGTCCTGGTCTGGTCTGTCCTGGTATGGCCTCTCCTGGTATGGTATGGTCTGTCCTGGCCTGTCCTATCCTGGCCTTTCCTGGTCTGTCCTGGCCTGTCCTGGCCTGTCCTGGCCTATCTTGGCCTGTCCTGGGCTGTCCTGGTCTCTCTTGGTCTGTCCTGGCCTGTCCTGGCCTGTCCTGGTCTGGTCTGGCCTGGTCTCTCCTGGTCTGTCCTAACCTGTCCTGGTCTGGTCTGGCCTGGTCTGGTCTGGCCTGTTATATCCTGGTCTGGTCTGTCCTGGCCTGGCCTGTCCTGGTCTCTCCTGGCCTGTCCTGGTCTGTCCTGGTATAGCCTGTCCTGGTATGGCATGGTCTGTCCTGACCTGTCCTGTCCTGGTCTCTCTTGGTCTGTCCTGGCCTGTCCTGGTCTGTCCTGGTTTCTCCTGGTCTGTCCTGGTCAGGTTATTGTCCACCGTGATGCAGTGAGGGTCTAGACTAGAGGTCACATCATCACCATGGTTGTCAGAGTTCTCACCAGTTCCTGGAATCTACCATGGTGTTAAGACCCTGTTTCTAGTCAGAACAAACCTGCTCATATTTGAATTTTAAAAAGTAGATTCTTGGAGTCTTGGAACTTGGACTTCTGGTTCAAGATGGTTGAAGGTAAACAGAGGTAGGTAGACAGGTGAAGGTAGACAGAGGTAGGTAGACAGAGGTAGGTAGACAGGTGAAGGTAGACAGAGGTAGGTAGACAGGTGAAGGTAGACAGAGGTAGGTAAACAGGTGAAGGTAAACAGAGGTAGGTAGACAGGTGAAGGTAGACAGAGGTAGGTAGACAGGTGAAGGTAGACAGAGGTAGGTAGACAGCTGAAGGTAGATGGGTGAAGGTAAACAGAGGTAGTAGACAGGTGAAGGTAGACAGAAGTAGGTAGACAGGTGTTGGTAAATGGTTGAAGGTAGACAGGTGTTGGTAGACGGTTGAAGGTAGACAGGTGAAGGTAGACGGTTAAAGGTAGACGGTGTTGGTAGACGGTTGAAGGTAGACAGAGGTAGGTAGACGGTTGAAGGTTGACAGAGGTAGGTAGACTGGTGAAGGTGGACGAGTGAAGGTAGACGGGTGAAGGTGGACAGGTAAAGGTAGACAGGTGTTGGTACCGGTTGGTTGTTGTTGGTTGATCGCAGCAGAACCAGAACCAGGATGATCAGTGGTTGGTTTCCGTAGCGCTCAGACATGGATGGTGAGTTGGTGCCGGCCGTCAGCAGCAGCACTCTGGAGTCCAGCACCCTGGGTGAGTCCGAGGTGGACTGGCTGGCCCGTGAGGAGGAGCTGGAGGAGGAGCTCCGCAGCAGGAAAGACTCACTGGAGCGGCTGATGGGCAGCGAGGAGGAGGAGGAGCTTCTGCTGGAGGACGAGCAGGTAGACGACTTCGCCAGCTCCGTGCTGGCGGCCATCTCCTGCTGGCAGAGCACCATCCAGGCCTTCCTTTCCTCCACGGGGACGGTGAGGCTTTCTGCTGCTGGCCCAGTCTGCGTCACCGCTGCTTCGCCCGCTGTAACAGGCTAACGGCTAACGGGCGTCATGCTGGGCACGCCGCAGCGCTTGATCATGGCTGTGTGGGTGGTACTAACATGACAGTTGAGACATCAGACACCTGAACTTCCGCTTCAAGGAACATCTGCAGACGTTCTTCAAAGACACTCATGTGCAAAAGTTAGCTGTCGCAGAGAAGTTCATGGTCCTCAAACCATCATCCCTCCACCACCGTGCTTCAGAGGGTCTGAGGTGGTCCTGCTGGTCTCCTCCAACATGGATCTGGTCTCTGGTCTCAACTGTCCAGAGGACGTTGCTCCAGAAGTCTTCTGGTTTGTTTAGAAGCAGTGGACCTCAGTCCTGCCCATGTTCTCCTTTCTCCTGGAAACTCTTCCAGACAAACCGTACTGGTTCAGTCTTCTGCCTGTGACGTCCTGGACTGGAATGTCTCCAGACCAGTCTCCAGCACCATCACATGCAGAAGTGTCCCTGGGCAGGACACTGAAGCCCAGATTATCCCCACTGCTCCAACCAGAGAAGATATCTGATCCAGATGTGGAGGATACCAACACCAAGTTAATGATCAGATCACAGTGAAGGGGAGGAAGCTGGAAGGAGGATCTGCTGAGACCTGGAGGCTCTGAGATCCAGCTGCTGGTCTCCTGGAGGCTCTGAGATGGAGCCGCTGGTCTCCTGGAGTAGATCTGCTGGAAGACTGTCCTGAATGTCCAGATGGTTTCTGAACGGATTTAGAACCTTCTCCAGACTGACGTGCAGCGACGGTGGCTTCTCTAAGACCATCGCTGATGTCTTTTACTCTTAGTAGCTGACTTTTGCACATGACTGTTTATTTCAGTCCATTATTGTTTTTTGCTGAGGGTGGCAGCCTAACAACCATGTCTAATATCCTTCAGACAGCTTTTATGGCCTTTTAGTTCTGGTTTTTAGAAGCTTCGGTCTGAGTTTACTGCTGGAGCCTCGAAGGAAACCTGCACCAGCGATTGCAGCTGCAGTTTGGTTGGTTTGGTTTGGTTTGGTTTGGTTTTCCTGCCGCAGGATCATCACTGGACTCTTGTTCTGGGTCGAGCAGTAAAGTCGCTGAGAACACATCTGTCTCTGGAGACGTTTCTAAACATCCAGATGTAAATATTTGATGACTGCAGATGTCAGAGATCAGTGTCTTGTGCTCTGTCATCCTACCACATCTAAGAATAGTAACGACAAGCGTCCAGATGTTAACTGAAAAGCAGCTCTTCATCTGTTTGACTTGAGGGGCCACATCTGGATGTTGAGTCCAACAAGGAAGTAACTGCAGTTCCTCTCCTGACCAGTAGGGGGTTCCACAGCTGGAACGTACCTTCATGTCAACTGCAACTTACTTCCGACTTCCGTCAGACTATAAAGTCAGATGTAGCTCCTTGGTTGACATGCTCACTTCAGGTGTGTTCAGGTGTTCTTCAGCTGGACCTAACCTCAGTGACCCCTCACAGACACCTGAACACACCTGAACACACCTGAAGTTAGTGTGGGTTAGGGGGGTTCAGGTGTTCTGCTTCAGGTGGACCTAACCTCAGTGAAAACAACTGACACCTGAACACACCTGAAGTCAGTGTGGGTTAGGGCGGTTCAGGTGTTCTTCAGCTGGACCTGTCCTCAGTGGACTAACTACAGACACCTGAACACACCTGAACACCCCTGAAAACACCTGAACACACCTGAGCACACCTGAAGTTAGTGTGGGTTAGAGGGGTTCAGGTGTTCTGCTTCAGGTGGACCTAACCTCAGTGACCCATCACAGACACCTGAACACACCTGAAGTTAATCTGGGTTAGGGGGGTTCAGGTGTTCTGCTTCAGGTGGACCTAACCTCAGTGAAAACCACTGACACCTGAACACACCTGAAATTAGTGTGGGTTAAGGGGGGTTCAGTTGTTCTTCAGATGGACCTGTCCTCAGTGACCAACCACAGACACCTGAACACACCTGAACACCCCTGAAAACACCTGAACACACCTGAAATGGTGTGGGTTAGGGGGGTTCAGGTGTTCTTCAGCTGGACCTGTCCTCAGTGACCCACCACTGACACCTGAACACACCTGGACACACCTGAAAACACCTGAACACACCTGAAATGAGTGTGGGTTAGGGGGGTTCAGGTGTTCTTCAGCTGGACCTGTCCTCAGTGACCCACCACAGATGCCTGAACACACCTGAAGTTAGTGTGGGTTAGGGGGGTTCAGGTGTTCTTCAGGTGGACCTGTCCTCAGTGACCCACCACTGACACCTGAACACACCTGGAAACACCTGAAAACACCTGAACACACCTGAAATGAGTGTGGGTTAGGGGGGTTCAGGTGTTCTTCAGCTGGACCTGTCCTCAGTGACCCACCACAGATGCCTGAACACACCTGAAGTTAGTGTGGGTTAGGGGGGTTCAGGTGTTCTTCAGGTGGACCTGTCCTCAGTGACCCACCACTGACACCTGAACACACCTGAAGTTAGTGTGGGTTAGGGGGATTCAGGTGTTCTTTAGGTGGACCTGTCCTCAGTGACCCACCACTCACACCTGAAAACACCTGAACACACCTGAAGTTAGTGTGGGTTAGGGGGGTTCAGGTGTTCTTCAGGTGGACCTGTCCTCAGTGACCCACCACAGACTGGCCCATTTCATTCAATCAACCAGATGTTTTGTTGCTTCTTCGTTTCATCTTGTCTACATTATTCTTTTAAGTGTCTGTGAAGTTTTGTCATTTCCTTTTTGAACTTGAAGACATCATCATGGTGAGAGTGATGCTGATGAACACATGATGGATCTCTGACTGTGGTCCTTTGGTCTTACCTGGAGCTTCTGGTTACATTTATGTTTTATCTGGTGGTAAATCTGTTTCTACGTCTTGTTCTTGGTTGAAGGAGGTGGAGAGAGGTGGTGTTTCCTCAAGCAGAGAGAATGGTCGGCTCTTTGAAGAAGACGAGCCAGGAGGAACAGAAGGAACACCTGAGCAGGTAAACTTCATCCAGCGTCAGTTCCTCACAGATAATGAACTGATTGGCTCGTTGTCATGACATCACTTCCTGTCCAGACACTCTTCCATCGATGTGTCATGTTTGACATTATGTTGTTCCTGAAAGGAAAACAGCAGTAACTTGATAATCTGTGCAGTTGTCCCGACTGCTCTACTGGATGATCCTGGTCTGATCTCCAGTCCTGGACCACCTGATCTCCAGTCCTGGACCAGCTGATCTCCAGTCTTGGACCGGCTGATCATCAGTCCTGGACCGGCTGATCTCCAGCCCTGGACCGGCTGATCTCCAGTCCTGGAGCAGCTGATCTCCATTCCTGGACCACCTGATCTCCAGTATTTTGAAATAAAATAACATGATCATAACACGCAGACCAGCCCCCAATCATGGCCCCTTCACCGCCGTGCTTCATCATCTCCTGCCGTGTTTGTAGGATTTCATGTTTTGGCTCATCACTCTGTTTTCCCGCCATATTTATTTGTCTTCTACTTGATTTTTCTTGACAGCCGTCTTCAGATGATCTGCAACAGGAGAAGACATCAAAACCAGAAGAAGAGCCTGAATCAGAGCCAGAACTGTCCCATCATCTGGACTCTTCCAGGATGTCTCCTCAGAGGTCTGGAGATCTGAAACCTGATGAGCCCATAAGAGAGCCGTCCTCTGCCACGCCTGACTCGGACTCAAAGACCCTGAGCAGCGGCGAGTCCTCCGAGGATGAGGACGAGAGGGAGGGGGCGGAGAAGGGGGTGGTCTCTCCCAGTATACTCCCGTCCTCGGTCCTGGACAAGGCCAGCGCCATCGCTCAGCACTTCTCCAGCTCCATGAAGAGAAGCAGCCTGGCTCAGGACGAAGCCCGCTCCCTCGGCTGTCCGTCGCCACGGTTACCCAGCAGGACCGGCAGCAGCCTCAGCCTTGGCGCCGAGTCATGTGACCGACCGCTGAGGCTCAACAGCATCTCCTCAGATGCTCCGGAGCTGTTTGGAGTGACGGACCTGACCCTGCTGTCTCCTCGGGATGACGGGGTCTTCGATCCGGACCGAAGTATCAGGCGAAGGCGAGACTCCACGCTGTCCAAACAAGACCAGCTGCTGATCGGGAAGATCAAGAACTACTACGAGAACGCAGGAGGTCAGGACGCCACCTTCAGCCTCCAGCGCAGGGAGAGTCTCACCTACATCCCTACAGGCCTGGTCCGCAGCTCGGTGAACCGGTTCAACAGCACCCCCAACGAGGACCTGGTCCTGACAAGCCAACCTGCCTCCTCCTTCCCAGACCCTCCATCTGCTGATCCGGACTCAACCACTGAGACCTGGTGCCACATGGTCTCTAGTCGCTCCTTGGACTCTTTAAAGTCGGACCAGTGGAGCACAGACTCTGGAGATCATCACAGGTCCAGATCTGAGAGCGTGAACGATAATCTGTCTGAGGATGAAGAGTTCAGACCTTCGTCTGAGATGATTAAGATCTGGCAGGCAATGGAGCGGCAGCTTAGCAGATCCCAGAGAGACGACAGAGGCCACGATCGACCCAGAGAGGCTCCGAAAACCTCCAGAACCACCAACACCAGTCTTTCTAACCCAACCAAAACCCTGACCAAGAGTTCTGCCCCAGAGACTGGAACGCCTGACCTCAGCACCATCAAGGAGGACTCCAGTTCTTCAGCAAAGACCAAAGCCCCGGGGCTGAGCCGGACTGGAAGTCTGAAGGATGCCCTGAAGGTTTTCGGGGAAGAAGCGATGGTCCTCAGGGCCACGGTTCCAAGAGTCGCCCAGCTGAGGGCGGAGGCCGAGGGGGATCGGCCCATCCAGGACTTGGACCAGCTGGACGACCTGGAGAAGGCCAAGAGCAAAGTCCTCCATCTGGCCCGGCAGTACAGCCAGCGGATCAAAACCACCAAACCCGTGGTCCGACAGCGAAGTCAGGTGGTTCTGGGCGGCAGCAAGGCGTTGGCCTGCGTGGTGGAGGAGAAGGAGAGTCCAGGTACCAGTCCTCCATCACCAGACAGTCCTGTCTCCTGCTTCCTCTCACATGTTCTGCTTCTAGAAGTCAGAGAACCACTGAGATAGATGAATGACATCTACATTAGTGAGACCTCCACCAGTCCACAGAAGAACTGGTCCTCTTCTCTCTAACCAGGACCAGGACCTCGTTCTTCTTTTTCAAATCATTTCAGCACATTAACGCTACAACAGAGCAGCTTATGTTCCCGTAGTTTAGTGTGAGTTCATCCTGACAACATCTCATTCTCATTAACCAGCAGCAGACATGGGTGGAGGTCTCTGAGCTGAGCCTCAGATCTGGTTCTGATTTGGTTTTGGAAGTTGTGTTTTAGAACAACTAAAGTGGGCGGAGCCTGGGTTAAGGTTTGGATGTCCTCTTGGTTGTTCCTCCATCTAAATTAACATTAAAGAAAACCAGCTCAGGTGTGAGCAGGTCCTCCAACAGCCATGAGTGATGTCAGGTTTGGGCTTCTTCAGGGACACCTAGAATGTTCTAGATTTTAGATTGAATTCTTCAGTTCTCACGAACAGAAGCACCTGAGACACGGTGACATTGTTCAGAGATTCAGTTCTGCTTTCAGACCAGACTGGAAACTGATGAGGGTTTTGTGTTTGACAGGTAAACCCAACCTGACTCTGCAGCTGGTTCCTGATACCCAGACCACGTCTCAGCCGCTGAGCCCGGAGGACCAGGTCCGGTCTCCGGCCGCTGGCCTTGCCTGCGGCTCCGGGGGCATCTCTCCAGGCCGGGGTCCCTCTCGCAGCCCCCTCAGCCCGCCTCCTCCCATTAAAGGCTTCAACTGGCCCGACGTCCGGGAGCTGCGCTCCAGATACTCCGACCACAGCCGCTCCCAGACCATCCCAGAGACCAGGAGCTCTTCTTCAGAGCAGAAGGTCGACGGAGGTCGGAGGAGGCACTCCAGCGTGTCCTCCAGCCTCCTCCTCGGCGACAGGCGCCCCCAGTGGGGGTCCTTCACACCTACGTCGCAGCAGCAAGGACGAACGCTGCAAACGGCTTCACAGAGCCAACTCCTTGGACCCCCGCCTGAGCGGAGAGCAGGTGAGCGAGCTGCAGCGCCTCCAGGAGCGCGTCGCCCACGGCAGCTACTACGTAGCAGCCGAGGTGCCGCGAACAGACGACCCTGAACACAAGATCATCGTCATGGAGAAGCTGCCAGAGCCTGAAGTACCCGCCGGTGTACCCACAGAGGATGACGATGACGGTGGCTACGTCCAGATCCGCTCACCGACCAGCAGGGAGAAGATCTCCATCATGGCGGTCATCGACCGCTGCCGGGCCTACCAGGAGTCAGACGAGTACAAACACAGAGAGGAGGCAAAAACCAGAACCGAGCCAGCGAGACCTCAGGAGCCAAGTAAGGCTACGTCGACTTCAGCTGAGCCTGACGCAACCCAGAATACCGGTACGAACTCCGGATCCAAGGTGGTGAGTGGTCAGAAGAACATCGTGAAAAATCTGAGAGAAAAGTTCCAGAACCGAAGCTGAAGACCTGGAACCATGAAACCTTATCAAAATGGGACGGTCGGCCAACTGGGCATGAGAACGGGTCGGCCAACCGGAGATGAGAACGGGTCGGACTCTTCCAAACATCTGGATCTTACCAGTTCCAGATCTGGAGGTTCTTCAGATACGACCATCTGGAACCTTCACAGTCATGGTCACAGTTACAGTTTTGTGCTTTAGAACCAATGTTCCTCCAACTGTAGATCTGTAGATAAACCACTGGACGAGTGTAAATACCTTTAATCCCCCAATGAGATGAGTGTAAAGTACCTTTTTGTACAGGATGCTGTATTACACATTTTCATGTTTCCTGTGAAAACTCAGATGTTGGAGATTTTCGTCACTGAGCTTCTGTGAGCGTCTCAAATAACCACTAATGTGACCCCACTGTCTGGTCATGTAACCACGCCCACTTCCTGGTCATGTGACCCCCACTGACTGGTCATGTGACCACGCCCACTTCCTGGTCATGTGACCCCCACTGACTGGTCATGTGACCACGCCCACTTTCTGGTCATGTGACCCCCACTGACTGGTCATGTGACCACGCCCACTTTCTGGTCATGTGACCACGCCCTATCCAGCCAGTCTGATTACATGAGATGTTGCTCTATTATCTCAGTTTGTCAGATCATGGGACGATGCTCTGTCCAGCCACTTTGTCCACTCGTAATGTGGCTCTATCCAGTCATTGCATCACATAATGTGCCGACGCTCTTGTCCAATCACATGTGACATCACTCTGTCCAGTTGCTCTAACATGTTACAACATTGATATGCATGGATGCTCTATTGTGATGCTCTGTCCATCTACATTGATTCACAGGTGACACCTCTCTGTCATGTTGCTCTAACACATCAGGTGACATCACTGCCCGGTATGCTGTCCAGTAGCTCTATCAGGCTACATGTAATGTTGCTCTGTCCTGTCAGGTCCCTCTCCCCGGTCCCATGACATCACTGTCCCGTTGCTCTTTCTGGTCACATGTCCAAACCCACTCACGCTGCCTCTGGTACCCTGGAGCTCCGGTTGTTTAAGTTGGTGCATGAAAGACGCTTAAGTGGATCCGCTGACTGGAACAAACCTGTATTTATCTATTTATGGATTCAGATTTGTAAAAATGAACTCGGTCATGAATCATTTGTTTTTGGGAAAATGAGAATCCGAATGATTTAAATGGAGAAATGATTTCATTTTGTGCCTTTGTATACTTTGATGTTCTCTTAATTTAACTTTTTCACCTTATAATGTCCAGGTGAGGAGCTTTCGCTCTCTGTTCTCTCATAGCTGATCCATATGAGGCACGTGCAGGTGGGTGGGGTTGAACATGTGATTTCCTCTTCCTCAGGCGGCTTCCTGTGCTCTTCCTCCTGTTTATTGGATCTCATGTACATAGAAACGAGTGTGATGACGCCAACATCAATGTCAGATTACTGAACAATAAACTGAAAAAACTGGTCTCTGCTCATGAATTCAAGTTGATTCCACTTTAATTTCATTGAATAATAAAAATGAAATAATGATGCTACATAGCACAAATATACTTGAAGTTGAAAGAGGTATTACAGTCTTTGGATTCCCATTTTTCTCTCTGATCCAAAGATTTGAGTTGAAGACCTGTATTTCCCAAAGATATAAGAGCTGCAGCCTCTAGTGGTCAGTAGAGGAACTGCAGCCTCTAGTGGTCAGTAGAGGAACTGCAGCCTCTAGTGGTCAGTAGAGGAACTGCAGCCTCTAGTGGTCAGTAGAGGAACTGCAGCCTCTAGTGGTCAGTAGAGGAACTGCAGCCTCTAGTGGTCAGTAGAGGAACTACAGCCTCTAGTGGTCAGTAGAGGAACTGCAGCCTCCAGTGGTCAGTAGAGAAACTGCAGCCTCTAGTGGTCGGTGGAGGAACTGCAGCCTCTAGTGGTCGGTGGAGGAACTACAGCCTCTAGTGGTTGGTGGAGGAACTACAGCCTCTAGTGGTCAGTAGAGGAACTGCAGCCTCTAGTGGTCTACAGAGGAACTACAGCCTCCAGTGGTCAGTGGAGGAACTACAGCCTCTAGTGGTCAGTAGAGGAACTGCAGCCTCTAGTGGTCTAGTAAGCCTAGGGAGGAACTGCAGCCTCTAGTGGTCGGTGGAGGAACTACAGCCTCTAGGGTCAGGAGGAACTGCAGCCTCTAGTGGTCGGTAGAGGAACTGCAGCCTCTAGTGGTTGGTGGAGGAACTGCAGCCTCTAGTGGTTGGTGAAGGAACTGCAGTGGTAAGTCCAGTAAATGTTTGGTGTCTGGATAGAAAGCTCGCTGGGTTGGCAACAGTTATTCCAGCCGTGTTTTTCTGAGGTGCTAAAACTTTGATTTAAGAAATCACCTAAATTTAATCTACACTGATTTTTGTCACCATTTATTTTTGTGTATTGAATTATTTCATTGATCTAACATTTTTAGTGTTTTGCACAAAAAAAAAGCAACAAATATATCTTGAAGTAAAACCGAAAGGAAACTTTTTTTTTTTTAATGTCAGTTTTAATTCATTTTAATATTTATTTCGGTTTATTTAGATTTATTCTATTTTTTTATTTTATATGTTTATTTAGACTCATTTAATTTTAATTATTCTATTATTTTAATTAGTTTTAATTCATCATATTTAGTCTTGTTTTATTTCATTTATTTTCGTGTATTGTAGTTAATATTATTTTATGATCTATTGTGTTTTTCTTATATTGATATTCTCCCTGAAGCACCGGGCTCCTGCAGGAATGTCTGGAATGTTCTGTCTCTGAGTTTCTGCTCTCATCGATTAAACCATCAGCTCCTATCAGACCGATCACGGCCGCGCCCACAGGCGCGTCCACGCCCTGCCTCGGTGACCTATGACCCCGCCCACTCACGGAGAGTTCGGGTCCTCCACCCTACTCCGGTTCCTGGACCTCCGGGAGCAGTCGGACCGGGAACAGCTGCTGCTGAAGCTCCAACAGTCTGGAGAAGTTTTCAGAGTTGGTTTTGTTTCTGTTGGCACCGAACTTTGTTAGAAAAAAATGACCGTTAAATGATTTGTCCGGTTTTAACGTTTTTGTTAACAGTTTTTTTTTTCTAACTGGGCATCTTTCGGAGAACCGGAGAACCACCCACCCAAATACAGGCGTCCAGGTCGAGCCGAATTAAGCGGAACTCCCGGGGTGGGTCGTCGAACCGCTTCTACCGGGTCCCGGTGTGTGGGCGCTGCTGCTGAAGGTGCACACGCGTGAAATCCGCAGAGATTTAGCTGGAGTCCGGCCGACGGAGCCACAGCTGAGTTAGGTGAGGTTCTGGAGGGTTCCACATCAGCAGCTCTGTCTGAGACACCACTAACTCCATAAAGTAAGTTTGAGTCTTGTTTCTCTGAGTTTTCTTTATTTTTGTCCTCAGAAAAGCCAGTTAACAACCTAAAACCAGAGATTAGACTGGGATATGTGAGTTATCCTGGATACATTTATCCTCCAGTCAGCTGAAAGTGAGACGGCAGATCAGTAACCATGGAGATTTATTCTGGTCTGGAAATGTTCAGTAAACATAAAGTATGCTGTAGTTTGGTTTTTGGTCCTAAAAGATGAAGTTATTTCTCACAAATCCTGAATAAAAGAACAATATGCAGCATTTCCACCACCTCCTGTGCTACAGGAAACTACTTTATGAGAGAATGACGTCAGGCTGCAAGAAACACTGATGTGTGACGTCACATTTGGAGTCCTGATGATGTCAGACTTGTTATATACAAATACAAAAGTGTTCTGAGTTCAGCTAAAATGATTTCTGTCTCATAATAAAGATAATGCACTGAAAACTGCATTTAGCTAAATTAGATGATTGATTTTCTGTAAATTACTGTCTAGTTGACATCAGTGTTCCATCTGATTGGTCAAAAATATAATTACCGTTTAAGGTGTGAATGAACTTGGGATCAGTTATAACCTGGATGGAGGTGAACCCACCAGGATCAGTTAAACCTGGATGGAGGTGAACCCAGCAGGATCAGTTAAACCTAGATGGAGGTGAACCCACCAGGATTAGTTAAACCTGGATAGAGGTGAACCCACCAGGATCAGTTAAACCTGGATGGAGATGAACCCACCAGGATCAGTTAAACCTGGATGGAGGTGAACCCACCAGGATCAGTAAAACGTGGATGGAGGTGAACCCACCAGGATCAGTTAAACCTGGATTGAGGTGAACCAGGATCAGTTCAACATGGATGGCGGTGAACCAGAATCAGTTCAACCTGGATGGCGGTGAACCAGGATCAGTTCAACCTGGATGGGGGTGAACCAGGATCAGTTCAACCTGGATGGAGGTGAACCAGGATCAGTTAAACCTGGATGGGGGTGAACCAGGATCAGTTCAACCTGGATGGGGTGAACCAGGATCAGTTCAACCTGGATGGGGGTGAACCAGGATCAGTTCAACCTGGATGGGGGTGAACCAGGATCAGTTCAACCTGGATGGGGGTGAACCAGGATCAGTTCAACCTGGATGGAGGTGAACCAGGATCAGTTCAACCTGGATGGCGGTGAACCAGGATCAGTTCAACCTGGATGGCGGTGAACCAGGATCAGTTAAACCTGGATGGGGGTGAACCAGGATCAGTTCAACCTGGATGGGGGTGAACCAGGATCAGTTAAACCTGGATGGAGGTGAACCAGAATTAGTTCAGCAGGCCTCTGCTGTCTGAGATGATGAACTAAAGTCAGCGTTTGAACAGTAGGAACCTGAATCCTGATGTCTGAGTGGAGCAGCAGCATGTGATGAGTTGGAGCAGTGTGGAAATGTGTCATCTACCAGAGAAAGGGATCATGGGAGGAAATGATTCATGAATTTAAAACTTTTGGAGAAGTCTAAAGCCTGGTTTATGCTCAGAAATCAGAGAAAGCAGATATGCCCCCACCTCCCCACCCCCCCAGACACTCTGGTGCACCTCCCCACCAGTGTAGGTGACTGCAGACAGTGCTGCAGGGAGGAGAGAAAGGAGGCCTCTGATTGGTCAATTCTACATCTGCTCTATATGACGTGTATTTCTGGCTTGCTACCTTAGCGGCTTGTTTTGTTTGTATGACAGCCATACTGAGATAATGCTAATAATGATAATTTGCCATACCGAATACCAAACCAACATTCCTCACCGAGACGGTGAAGAAGTGGAAAAACCCGAGACATAAGTTTGCGTTGTGGCGTGGAATGACAGCGCAGACTGCGCTTCAAAATTGGGCATAAATCAAAATTACCTGCGACAAACTTACAGCGACACATTACTGCGAGAAGATACACTGCCCTTTAGACATTTGCTGAATTGTCACTTTCAGAAGAGCATGTCCTTTACCTGGAGATGATGATACGATAGGCTCCGCCCACCAGGAAATGAGTGAATGCCAGTGAAGCATTCCTTTGTAATTGTCAGATAAGGATTGTTCAGATCTTCCTCCACCTAATCTGCCATGAAAGAATGCTTCAGCCCTGTCAGACTGTTACCACACCTTTACCTGCCCACACCTTTACCTGCACACGCCTCATACCCTCACCTTACTTCAAATTAATTTCTTCATCCTCCTCCACAAACATGTTCTGACATCACTTCACCAGGTCTTCCAGGAAGGTTTCTCACTGAACTCAGTGGTTCTGTTTTCCCTCCATGACAGCAGTTCAGCAGGACACCACCCTGGAGCCATTAATTCAGGTTCACTGCTTCCTGGATCATTTAAAACAGATGTCCCCCACCTCCCCCTCTGGAAGACAGATGTCCCCCACCTCCCCCCCCTGGAAGATAACTTCTAGTTACAATGCAGAAGTGTGAAGATGTACAGTTCCTCTACCGACCACTACAGGCTGCAGTTCCTCTACCGACCACTAGAGGCTGCAGTTCCTCCACTGTCCACTAGAGGCTGTAGACGCTTTACAACATCACTTTAAATAATAGATAGCTTCAATTTTATTTCTGGCTCAAGGGGCCTTGACTCAGAGAGAGGACATCAGGACAGAGAGAGGACGGAGGTCATGCCGTAAAGGTTTTAGACCCCCGACTGCAGGAGGACAGTCGCGTCTGTATACGGGTCACCTTTCCTGGTCTTCTGATCGTTGTCCGTCAGCCAGTGGTCAGTTATCATCACTATTACAACTTAGGACTATATTAACTTTTGATATTTTCTGATCCCTGATATTTAATCTAATTATTTTCCTTTATCATTTATTTTGTTCTTTAATTTTTTATTTTATTACTCGCCGTTATGGTCGGATCAATATCAGGATCAATCAAACATGTTACCTTGATTACGATGAATGAACAATTATTTTGGTTTTGTTAAATGTTTTTAACCTCATAGATCTCTGAGAAGGTTTAAAATGCAAACATGGTCATCTGTTGAAACTACAACATCAGTCTCATGAAATAGTAAATATATTCCTGATTTAAAACAACTCTGCTGGAGGAAAAAGGATCTTCAGGAGAAACCTGTGATGACATCACAGAGGCTCGGTCCAGCTCTCCTCTATGATGACATCACAGAGGCTCGGTCCATCTCTCCTCTATGATGACATCACAGAGGCTCGGTCCATCTCTCCTCTATGATGACATCACAGAGGCTCGGTCCATCTTTCCTCCAGTCTGCTTCAGGTTCCAGTGGCTGAGACGACACCAGCTGCCAGGTTTGTTCAGTTCACCTGATTAACCAGGTGGTGGGCGGAGTCAGCTTCTCTAAGAAGGTTCAGTTCTTTCTATTTAGTCCATGATCTGGACCACCGTGTTCCTCTCAGGACCTCTGTCTGGTCTCAGTCCAGACTCTTCTACCATGGTGGAACCATCTGCTGAACCCTGTCCCTACCTTCAAGGATCTCCTGAAGACTCATCTCTTTAGATGACATCTCCTCACTGACATACGTTGGAGCTCAGCACCTGGTCTACCTGGAGTAAACCGATCTAACAGTTCTGTGGATCTAAGAAGATCTCCACAGATCTTCACTCTGCTCAGCCATGTCCTCCAGCTCTACCAGCAGACACTGAGGCGTCTCCAGCACATGGTCTCTCCATCCAGTGCTGGGTCTGCTCCGAGGACTGGTCCAAGAAGCTCCTCTGGAAGGAGTCTGCAGGAGTCCTGACCACTTGAACCACGACTTCTCTGAGCTCCTGGATGTCTGAGCTCCAGCCTGCATGTTCTAACTGGAGCTTTTACCAGCTGACTGGAGATCTCAGAACTGGTTTATTTTTTAATTTTGTTCCGTGAACAGTTTCCAAACCTGTTCTGCTCACGTTTCATGAACGAGGTCCAGTGTCTGTTTCTGTCTTCAGTGTCTCTGATTGTTGTTGTCAAGCAATATGAGTTTAGGCTCTATATGAATTATAATCATCATCATTATTATTATTATTATTACCATCATGGTGAAGGTATATGAACAGGATGAAACTGGATTGTCCTCCTGAATCTGAGCTTCCATCAGCTCCACTCTGTAGTCTGACAGTCTCTTCCAGAGAAGTTCAGGAGTTTGATTCCTTGAAACAACTTTTAGATTGTTTTTATTGATTAGTTTGTGCTTCAGTGCATCCTACTAGCTGTGGGATCAGACTTGTTCTGCACGGGTTTCTTCTGACTTCCTGCTGACGGGGTCTAAAGTACAACAGCTGCTGACATCAGCGTTGATATCAGCCATGACATCAGCCATGACTCCACTGATGACACCAACAATGACCCCGCTCATGACACCAGCAGTGATGTCATAACCACGGATGACATCAGCAATGACCCAGCAGTGACCCCGCTGATGACATCATCAGTAATGTCACTAGCACTGATGTGTAGCAGCTACAGCAGAAGTAACCAGACTGAGTTGTCTGAGGGACACAAAGACTCATTGATGAGGTTGAACCACAAAAACCCTCTTTCACCACAAACCCGTGCACGGTCACAGGACGGCAGCAACCAGGACAGTCAGGATCAGCTGGTCTGAGACAGGGCAGCTGTCCTCAGCAGGAAAACTGCTGGGATCAATCACTTGATCAGCTGTGTTGGTTTATCTGCTGAGCTTACAGACATGAAGAGCTAAAAACATTGTTGTCTCGTTGTCTCTGTCAGAATGAAGTCAGTCATTGCTGTTTTTTATTCCTGCAGGAATAATCTCACCACATCTTCATTATTTAATCAGTTTTGATCCCGTTCATATTGATCAGGACCACAGCAGGCTTAGTCAACGACTGTAGAAGAAGAACTGAACAAGCCTTCAGTGTTGTCACCCGCAGGTCTTCTACTGGGTGAATCTGAAACTGGCTGGACCACGCCCACCTGTCAATCACAGTCAGCTGTTTCAGCTTGTGCTAACCGTTGATGCTAATTCATATTAAATTACATTCACTTGGTCCTCATGTCAAGCGCCACTGCTGAAACAACATCTGAAACGAGGGCTGTGGATCTGAAAACAGGACTATCAGAGCTCTGCTGGGACCCACTGTCGTTCCACCTGCTGGTTCTGGTCTGAACTGGTCACAGTAATCAGGGTCTCAGCAGACCTCCACTACTTCTCGTTTCAGCTCTGGCAGCACTCGTTTCAGATATCTTTGGTTACTGGTCCAGTAAGTCAACCTGGAAGGTTCTGAAATGATGACCAGAGGATCCAGCTGCTGCCAGAGGTGTAGAAGCTGATGAACTAGAGGAAGTCCAGCTATTTCAGGCTGATTTGGTAAACTTCCCCCTGAGCCATCCAGATCAGCCCAGAACCGGTCTCAGTGGTCTCTGAAGCCTTGTTCACACAGGTAACAGAAGCTGTTAGTGGTGTTTTATTTAGAAAATCCACCTGGTTCTCAGACCTTCTCATGACTGACTTCCTGTCAGCTTCCACTGCTGGCTGGAAACTGACTGGTTTAGTAGTGACGCTTCTGGGACGCTCCTGAACTGCTCCACGCTGGTTCTGGTGAGACCACCATCACTGACTAGAACGACCATGATTCACAGAGATTCCTCTTCCTGGGAGGGACTTACGCTTCAGTATAGCTAACAGCCCAACAAACATACTGCCCTTAAAATAGGAATGACTGTGATCTTTTATCTCTTTATTCAGAGCGCAGAAGACAAGACAGCATTAACTAGCTAAAGTGTTCAGAGCTTATCATCAGCTGTGCCAGCCATCACTGCCCCTGATGATGAAGATATTTGAGATTCCTTATAATTTAATCCAGTAAGGTTCCCCTGTACAGCTAGACTGTAAGTTCCTTTAACAAGGAGGTCAATGGAGACTGACTCACTGTTGGAGCATACCCTAGCGGTCGATAGAGGAACTGCAGCCTCTAGTGGTCAGTAGAGGAACTGCAGCCTCTAGCGGTCGGTAGAGGAACTGCAGTCTCACAGATCATTAACGTCTTTGGTCTTGTCTCTGCAGGTTCCCATCATCATGGCATCCAAAACCAAATGGGAGGCTGTGAAGGACCATGTGACTAAAAGTCCTGCCGCAGACCCAGAAGCTGCACTGGAGGCGAATCTGGAGAACGCTGACCCAGAGCTGTGCATTCGCCTGCTGCAGGTAGAACGGATCACAGACCGGGTCTTACTGGGTGAGAACCAGGATGGTTTCAGCAGTTTAATGACTGGTTCATCTTGTCTCCTTCAGGTCCCATCAGTAGTGAACTACTCAGGTCTGCGGCGGCGATTGGAGTCCAGCGGTGAGTCCTGGATGGTCCAGTTCCTGGAACTTCATGGTCTGGACCTGCTGATGGAGGCGCTGGAGCGCCTGTCAGGGCGCGGCTGTGCCCGCATCGCCGACGCTCTGCTGCAGCTCACCTGCGTGGCGTGTGTTCGCGCTGTCATGAACTCGTCCGCGGGACTCCACTTCATCCTGGACAACGAGGGCTACGTCCGGACCCTGATCCAGGGTGGGTGGAGGCGGTTCTGGTGTTCACTAGTGACCCGAGCCATGAGTTAGTTAAAGCCTCTAGTGGTCGGCAGAGGAACTGCAGCCTCTAGTGGTCGGCAGAGGAACTGCAACCTCTAGTGGTCAGTAGAGGAACTGCAGCCTCTAGTGGTCTGTAGAGGAACTGCAGCCTCTAGTGGTCAATAGAGGAACTGCAGCCTCTAGTGGTCAATGGAGAAACTGCAGCCTCTAGTGGTCAGTAGAGGAACTGCAGCCTCTAGTGGTCAATGGAGGAACTGCAGCCTCTAGTGGTCAGTGGAGGAACTGCAGCCAGTGGTAGAACATCTGTGAAGCTGGATCGTGGGGGTTTGTTGTAGTTGACCAAGTTTGGTTCTGAACTGTGACGGTAATGAGAGTCAGAGCAGCAGGTTCTGTCTGGATCCTCAGCTCATCTGAGCTCATGATAATGCTGGTCTGTGGTTCTCCTGGCCAGTCTGACCCGGCTCCTGTGGTTCCCTCCAGCTCTGGACACGTCCAACGTGATGGTGAAGATGCAGGTGTTTGAGCTGCTGGCGGCGCTGGCCCTGTTCGACCCACAGGGGTGTCACCTGACCCTGGATGCCTTCGAAAGCTACAAGGTTCTGAATTGGGATGTTCCTCATCTTCATCCTTCTTCCTCTTGTCACTCCTCTCTGTGTCCATCCTCTCTTCATGACCTTCATCAACACCTTACCACCTGTTCTTCTCTGTTCCTACCTCTGAACTGGGCTGTGAACAGCTGGATAGACAGCTAGAGATGACTGGTCTCCATTTATGACAAAAAAAGCACTATTTAAATCTAAAAGCAACATTTTGTCAGAAAATTGTGAATTTTCCTAGATCATGATGTTAATTATAAAATCGAGACTTTCGTCGTATAATTACATTTTTGCTGTTACCGCTTTTAGACTTCAAAGTACAACTTTGTTGTAAAATTTTGAATTTCTCAATATGTCAATATTTCATTGTTAAAAGTTAATTTTTATCATAAAATCTCCATTTTTGAGAAATAAAATTGCAACTTGGTCACAAATTGTGAATTTTTTAAAACTGCAACATTGTTTCCTTTTGTGATGTTGTGATCGTTGATCTGTGGGTCAGTCTTGATCTGGGGGTCAGTCGTTGATCTGGGGGTCAGTCGTTGATCTGGGGGTCAGTCGTTGATCTGGGGTCAGTCGTTGATCTGGGGTCAGTCGTTGATCTGGGGGACGGTCGTTGATCTGGGGTCAGTCGTTGATCTGGGGTCAGTCGTTGATCTGGGGTCAGTCGTTGATCTGGGGGTCGTGGGTGGTCAGTCTTGATCTGGGGGTCAGTCGTTGATCTGGGGGTCAGTTGATGATCTGGGGGACGGTCGTTGATCTGGGGTCAGTCGTTGATCTGGGGGTCAGTCGTTGATCTGTGGGTCAGTCGTGATCTGGGGGTCAGTCGTTGATCTGTGGGTCAGTCTTGATCTGGGGTCAGTCGTTGATCTGGGGTCAGTCGTTGATCTGGAGGTCAGTCGTTGATCTGGGGGTCAGTCGTTGATCTGTGGGTCAGTCTTGATCTGGGGGTCAGTCGTTGATCTGGAGGTCAGTCGTTGATCTGGAGGTCAGTCGTTGATCTGGGGTCAGTCGTTGATCTGGAGGTCAGTCGTTGATCTGGGGTCAGTCTGTGATCTGGGGTCAGTCGTTGATCTGGGGGTCAGTCGTTGATCTGTGGGTCAGTCTTGATCTGGGGGTCAGTCGTTGATCTGGAGGTCAGTCGTTGATCTGGGGTGAGTCGTTGATCTGGGGGTCAGTTGATGATCTGGGTGTCAGTCGTTGATCTGTGGGTCAGTCGTTGATCTGAGGGTCAGTCGTTGATCTGCGGTCAGTTGTTGATCTGTGGGTCAGTCGTTGATCTGGGGGATCTGGAGGTCAGTCGTTGATCTGTGGGTCAGTCGTTGATCTGGGGGATCTGGAGGTCAGTCGTTGATCTGTGGGTCAGTCGTTGATCTGGGGGATCTGGAGGTCAGTCGTTGATCTGTGGGTCAGTCGTTGATCTGAGGGTCAGTCGTTGATCTGTGGGTCAGTCGTTGATCTGAGGGTCAGTCGTTGATCTGGGGGTCAGTCGTTGATCTGGGGTCAGTCGTTGATCTGTGGGTCAGTCGTTGATCTGAGGGTCAGTCGTTGATCTGGGGGTCAGTCGTTGATCTGCGGTCAGTCGTTGATCTGGGGTCAGTCGTTGATCTGAGGGTCAGTCGTTGATCTGGGGGTCAGTCGTTGATCTGCGGTCAGTCGTTGATCTGGGGTCAGTCGTTGATCTGTGGGTCAGTCGTTGATCTGGGGGTCAGTCGTTGATCTGGGGTCAGTCGTTGATCTGGGGTCAATCGTTGATCTGGGGGTCAGTCGCTGATCTGGGGTCAGTTGTTGATCTGGGGGTCAGTCGTTGATCTGGGGGTCAGTCGTTGATCTGGGGTCAGGGGTCAGTCGTGATCTGGGGGTCAGTCGTGGCGGTCAGTTGTTGATCTGTGGGTCAGTCGTTGATCTGGGGTCAGTCGTTGATCTGGGGGTCAGTCGTTGATCTGGGGGTCAGTCGTTGATCTGGGGGATCTGGGGGTCAGTCGTTGATCTGGGGGTCAGTCGTTGATCTGCGGTCAGTTGTTGATCTGTGGGTCAGTCGTTGATCTGGGGTCAGTCGTTGATCTGCGGTCAGTCGTTGATCTGGGGTCAGTTGTTGATCTGGGGGATCTGGAGGTCAGTCGTTGATCTGTGGGTCAGTCGTTGATCTGGGGGATCTGGAGGTCAGTCGTTGATCTGTGGGTCAGTCGTTGATCTGAGGGTCAGTCGTTGATCTGAGGGTCAGTCGTTGATCTGCGGTCAGTCGTTGATCTGAGGGTCAGTCGTTGATCTGTGGGTCAGTCGTTGATCTGAGGGTCAGTCGTTGATCTGGGGGTCAGTCGTTGATCTGCGGTCAGTCGTTGATCTGGGGTCAGTCGTTGATCTGTGGGGTCAGTCGTTGATCTGAGGGTCAGTCGTTGATCTGGGGGTCAGTCGTTGATCTGCGGTCAGTCGTTGATCTGGGGTCAGTCGTTGATCTGTGGGTCAGTCGTTGATCTGGGGTCAGTCGTTGATCTGGGGGTCAGTCGTTGATCTGGGGTCAATCGTTGATCTGGGGGTCAGTCGCTGATCTGCGGTCAGTTGTTGATCTGGGGGTCAGTCGTTGATCTGGGGGTCAGTCGTTGATCTGGGGATCTGGGGGTCAGTCGTTGATCTGGGGGTCAGTCGTTGATCTGCGGTCAGTTGTTGATCTGGGGTCAGTCGTTGATCTGGGGTCAGTCGTTGATCTGGGGGTCAGTCGTTGATCTGGGGGATCTGGGGGTCAGTCGTTGATCTGGGGGTCAGTCGTTGATCTGCGGTCAGTTGTTGATCTGGGGGTCAGTCGTTGATCTGCAGTCAGTCGTTGATCTGGGGTCAGTCGTTGATCTGCGGTCAGTCGTTGATCTGGGGGTCAGTCGTTGATCTGGGGGTCAGTCGTTGATCTGGGGGTCAGTCGTTGATCTGAGGGTCAGTCGTTGATCTGCGGTCAGTCGTTGATCTGGGGTCAGTCATTGATCTGGGGGTCAGTCGTTGATCTGCGGTCAGTCGTTGATCTGGGGTCAGTCATTGATCTGGGGTCAGTCATTGATCTGCAGTCAGTCGTTGATCTGGGGGTCAGTCGTTGATCTGGGGGTCAGTCGCTGATCTGCGGTCAGTCGTTGATCTGGGGTCAGTCATTGATCTGCGGTCAGTCGTTGATCTGGGGGTCAGTCGTTGATCTGGGGGATCTGGGGGTCAGTCATTGATCTGCGGTCAGTTGTTGATCTGGGGTCAGTCGTTGATCTGGGGTCAGTGGTTGATCTGTTGATCTGGGGTCAGTCGTTGATCTGGGGTCAGTCGTTGATCTGTTGATCTGGGGTCAGTGGTTGATCTGTTGATCTGGGGTCAGTCGTTGATCTGTGGATCAGTTGTTGATCTGTTGATCTGGGGTCAGTGGTTGATCTGTTGATCTGGGGTCAGTCGTTGATCTGTGGATCAGTTGTTGATCTGTTGATCTGGGGTCAGTCGTTGATCTGTGGATCAGTTGTTGATCTGTTGGTCAGTCGTTTATCTGGGGGTAATTAAGTTGATCAGTAAAGGTCTGCTTAATTAAACTGATAGAAACACTACACACCA
Organism: Hirundichthys speculiger; assembly: GCA_018398805.1. Taxonomy (NCBI): domain Eukaryota; kingdom Metazoa; phylum Chordata; class Actinopteri; order Beloniformes; family Exocoetidae; genus Hirundichthys; species Hirundichthys speculiger. Next base: position 258,239 of record JAGFBZ010000911.1, read on the forward strand.
CCTGCTCAGTTTAACGTCTACATCTTCTCAGGTGGTCACCTGAACTCTCAGCCTCGTTACTTTGTCGTTACCTTTGGTAGTGTTTGTGCTTTTTTTAAACAATAAACGATGTATAAGACCTAACACGTTTAATAATTTCATATTTTCAGATTGAAGGTTTTCAGTCTCGACTAGAACAGAACAATTCCAGTTCAATAATACTTTAGAGTTCTCTAATGTTTGACTGTCTGCAGTGTGAAGAGGATGTCAGTAAGTCCATAGAGCTGAATGTTCATGCTGAGCTGTTGTCAGTCCTTGGCTGTCAGGCAGCTCTGGTTGGTGACCTGGTGACCTGGGATGAGCTGGTACCGATACAGTAGTGGTATCATGTGTGGAGCTATTGGTGTTTTTCTGCATCCAGATTCTGAAGAAGCAGCAGTACCGGTTCAGCGTGATCATGAATGAGCTCCAGACCACCGACAACATCCCTTATATGGTGACGTTGATGAGCATGGTCAACGTGTTGCTGCCTGGGGCAGGAAGACCTGCGGAGGAGGGACCGGCTGAGGCATGAGTTCATCGGTAAGACCCGGGTATGGTCACTGAGGTGTGGGCTCAGGTGAGCTCAGAACCAGGATCTGATTGTTCCTGTTTGTGTTGCAGGTCTGCAGCTGCTGGCTCTGCTGCCCAGACTCAGGTAAAGACACCTTCACCTCTGACTGTCACTGACCGCTACAATCCTGTTGGTGATGTATCTTCATCTCCAGGGAGACCGAGGACGTGGACCTGAACATCCAGTGTGATGCGTTTGAGGACACCATGACCGAGGATGAGGAGGAGATGCAGAGGCTGTATGGAGGCATCGACATGAGCAACCACCAGGAGGTCTTCACCTCGCTCTTCACCAAGGTACCAGTGAAGTCCAGATCTGCATGGTGGTCAACAACAACATGAAACTAAAACATCCTGAACTGGAATATAAAAGTATTTATCAACCAATGTGTCTGAAATACAAACATGAATATTAGGACGATAGAGCAAAAACTGACTTGAATGTTGGTTCAGAAAATCTGATCTAATGAAAATTCAGTTGAGCTTCATTCATCACTGAGACAGGTGGTTTCTAGATCCTTCCACAGGACACCAGCATAGTTTGATGATGTTACTGAAGCAAAGACATTTGATCTGCTTTTCCTCACTAGGAAAGTTTCAGGTCGATAAGAAGAAGATGAACCTTTGTTTTAGGAAGAGTCATCAATAAATAATGTTTTTAAAGAGCAGTCAAAGATTTCTTTTCAACTTCCAGAAGCATGAATTCCATCTGCAGATTGGTCCTCTAACCTCCAATCACAGTTAGGCCCCAACCCATGCCTCTGCCTCACCCCCCCTTAGACCAGATTCAGCTGACAAAGAAACATCTTCTCTGTCGCCGTGGCAACGTGACTGGCAGGAACATGTCTGATTGCTGTAGGAAGATAATAACAGCAGAGCGAGCGGAAGGACTAACAGGGTGCTGACTGGATCACACAAGAAGTAGAAGATTTAACAGACCAGTTTATGACTTATGATCAAAGTGAGACGACTCGACTGTGATGCTGATAAATGGGATAATTGTTGAATAATAACAGCCACACCTTCACTCATCTTCTCTGTGTCCTGCGTCTCCTCCTGTGTGTCCTCCTGTGTGTCCTCTTGTGTCTCCTCTTGTGTCTCCTCCTGTGTGTCTTCCTGTGTCTCCTCCTTTGTGTCCTCCTGTGTCCTCCTGTGTCTCCTCCTGTGTGTCCTCCTGTGTGTCCTCTTGTGTGTCCTCCTGTCTCCTCTGTGTGCAGGTGTCCAGCAGTCCGTCCTCTGTGCAGCTTCTGTCCATCCTTCAGGCCCTGCTGCTGGTGGATCCGGACAGATCTGACGTCTGGTTGACTCTGGAGATGCTGACTGACCGGGCCACCCTGCTGACCCAGGACCGTGAGTCCAGACTGTAGATAAACCCTCAGGACCAGTCCGGCCTGGTCTGTGTTTGTGTCGTGGTTTCTTACTGGGACCAGTGCAACAGCTGCATTAACTTGTGTTTTTATCTGCCTTGTAGCTCAGTCAGAACCTGGAGACTCTCTGCTGGAGAGGCTCCTCCCCCAAAAGTCTCTCCCAGCCAATCACAGGATCCAAACTGTGGACAGGGCAATACAGACTCAGCTGGCAGACCCGCCTCCTGGCCAATCACAGGCTTCCACAACGCCCACTTCAGCAGCGCCTCCAGCAGCACCACCCCCACCCCCACCCTTACCTGGTGTGGGAGCTCCTCCCCCTCCTCCACCCTTACCTGGTATGGGAGCTCCTCCCCCACCCCCACCCTTACCTGGTATGGGAGGTCCTCCGCCACCCCCACCCTTACCTGGTATGGGAGGTCCTCCGCCACCCCCACCCCTACCTGGTATGGGAGGTCCTCCGCCACCCCCACCCTTACCTGGTATGGGAGCTCCTCCGCCACCCCCACCCTTACCTGGTATGGGAGGTCCTCCGCCACCCCACCCCTACCTGGTATGGGAGGTCCTCCGCCACCCCCACCCTTACCTGGTATGGGAGCTCCTCCCCCTCCTCCAGGTGACATCATTATTGCCCAGGTGGCTTCAAGTCTTGGTTCATATTACAGCGTCAACCGTCACATAAGCCACACCCCCTGCCCCACCCTCAGAATGAAGAAGCTGAACTGGCAGAAACTCCCATCCAGAGTGATGACAGGTGAGTTTTCACTGGTTCTGACTTGCCTGCTCTTTTGGACCGGCTCAGGACCAGAACTTGTTTCTTTACAGATCACCGATCTCTGTGGACCTCTGGGTCTTCGGACTCGGTGGAACCAGATTACTGCAGCATCGAGCAGCTCTTCAGTCTCCCTCCAACTGAGACCAAAACCAGAACCAAGACCAAGACTGAGCCCAAAGAGGTAAAAACCGTTAGCCGTCCCGTTGTTGTCCAGCATCTATCGATCCTGACTTCATCTCTGCGTCCTCAGATTTCCTTCATCGATTCCAAGAAGAGCCTGAACCTCAACATCTTCCTCAAACAGTTCAGATGGTGAGACCTCAGCCAATAGAAACACGGCTCTATAGTCCAGGCTCCTCCCCCTCTGACCTCCACCCAGGTTCCAGGTGGACTGTTCAGAGCTTCACCATCAGGAAAATCTGATGTCAAGTTAACAGTGTTTAAGATTTTAAATTTTACAAAAAAAAAATAGATTTTAAGACTTTGACTAAAGTTGAGATTTTTTTAGTCCAAAAGTCATAATTTAGTAAACTTTGTGGTTTGATGTTATAAAATAAATATTAAAATGAGCTTTTTACAACAGAGTTGAAAACTTTCAGCCAGAAATGAGAGATTTTAGGATGTAAAGCAGAAAAGTCACCATCATTCAGAACTGTAGATTATAGGACAGAAACTTTTAGGCTTTACAACTAAATGTCTTGATTTTAGAACACAAGATGCTTTGGTTTTAAGGCAAATGTTGCTTTTTACAACAAACTTAAAATGTAAAATGTGTCATTTTAGGACAAAAAAGCTTGAGTTTTCTAAAAAAAAAAAAGAAAAAAAAGCATTGATACGTTGATTTAACGCTCCAACAGCATCGTCTCAAAACGAGAACACCCATCAGTCATCAGAACACTGATCCTCATCAGAACATTTAATCCTCATCAGAACATTGATCCTCATCAGAACATTGATCCTCATCGGAACATTGATCCTCATCGGAACATTTAATCCTTATCGGAACATTGATCGTCATCGGAACATTTGATCCTCATCGGAACATTTGATCCTCGTCAGAACATTTAATCTTCGTCAGAACATTAATCCTTATCAGAACATTTATGGTTATTTCATGTTTTTAACAGATTTTCATTAAACTGCTGATTGAAACTACTGATTGAAGTGATATTGTCGTATTGATCGCCACCTCCCGACTCTAATTAGATCGAAAGTGTCTCGTGGCAGTTTCTAACACTGGTAAACCTCTCGTGGCCCACCTGTCCATCAGTTGTGGTCTACCCGGGTCAGGTCCTCCATCTCAGTCTGTCTTATTCTGGTTGGTCTCAGCTGTCCTCCACCTGCATCTCTCCACTTCCAGCTGTGCTTCACCTGTGCTCTGACTGCCTCACCTGTTCTGTCTAACCTGCAGCTCCCATGAAGACTTTGTGGCTCTGATCCAGAAAGGAGACAGGTCAAAGTTTGACGTGGAAGTCCTGAAACAGCTGATCAAACTGCTTCCAGAGAAACACGAGGTCAGAGTTCACTTCACCTGTCCCACAGGTTCCAAAGACCACAGTGAGAACGAGAACATTCCAGAACCTTTATGCTTTTATTTTTCCTCCGTTCTGACATAGATCTGCTGCTGTTTGGGATCGTTGTCCTGTCACATGACCCAGTTTTAGTCAATATCAGCTGTCAGACAGATGGACTCACATTTGACTCTAAATCAGTGGGTCTGAGGTGTTCCAGCTGGTTTCCCCCCAACATGGTTCTGGGCTCCAGTCTGGTCTCATCTGTCCAGAGAACATTGTTCCAGAAGTTTGTTGAGATGCTCTTCAGTGAACCTCAGTGGTGCCTCCATGTTCTGTTTTTCTCCTGGAAACTCTTCCAGACAAACCATCCTGGTTCAGTCTTCTTCGACATGTGCTGTCGTGGACTTTAGCTAGCCTGTTCAGTGAGGGAGCTACTGGGGTTATCTTCTGTATTTCTCTGGGTAAATCTGCTGGGACGTCCACCTGGAGAAGATAGGCTGTCCTGAATGTTGTAAAATAATCTTTCTCACTGCAGAAGTCTCACAGAACTCCTACTGGTTTAGGAAGGATTTAAGAACTTTTTCCAGATTGATGTGCAGCAACAGTTGCTTCTTTAAGACCATTACTGATTTCTTCTCCTCTTGGCAGTGTGTAAACACACATCTGAATGCTCCAGACCAGGAGTGGGAAAATCCAGTCCTGGAGGCCCGCTGTCCTGTATGTCTTAGATGTTTCCCTGCTTCAGCACACCTGATTCAGATGAATGGGTCGTTAGGGTTAGAGTTACTTGTCCAGACCTGGATGACCACCTGGTGCTGATCCGTCCATTAGAATCAGGTGTGCTGAAGCAGGAACGTCTAAGACATGAAGGACACCAGCCCTCCAGGACTGGATTTCAAACACCCCTGCTCCAGACCATCAATCACGTGACCTGCATTCATACAGGTCTGTTTTAGGGATGGTCCCAACCCCGACTACCAGTCCTGCCTCTGTCCACATCCTCTCTATCCTGTCCTCTCATGTGTCCTCGTCTCACCTGGCCGTCTTTCTGCTGCAGGGGTCTTAGGGCTAGGGTCTCATAAGTTATCTATGTCTGTCTCCAGTCTGACCTGCTCCTCAGCACTTGTCACCTGTCTCCTTGTCCTCAGGTAGAGAACCTGAAGTCTCATCAAGCAGACAGGGACAAGATGGCATCTGTGGATCAGTTTTACCTGCAGCTGCTGGACGTCCCAAGGTGAGAGGACAGATAACAGATTCCAGAGACTCAGACTCACCTGTCTGCTGCAGATAAAGTCCTGTAATGTGACTGTCGTGTGTCGTAGCTACAACCTGAGGATCGAGTGCATGCTCCTGTGTGAGGAGACCAGCTGTGTGCTGGAAACACTGAAGCCCAAAGCTGAAGTTCTGGACCAAGCCTGCCAGAGTCTGTATACAACACCAGTATATCATCAGAAACAAACCAGTACAACACCAGTTTACCATCAGAAACAAACCAGTACAACACCATTTTACCCTCAGAAACAAACCAGTACAACACGAGTTTACCATCAGAAACAAACCAGTACAACAGCAGTAGACCATCAGAAACAAACCAGTACAACACCAGTTTACCATCAGAAACAAACCAGTACAACAGCAGTAGACCATCAGAAACAAACCAGTACAACACCATCTTACCCTCAGAAACAAACCAATACAACACCAGTAGACCATCAGAAACAAACCAGTACAACACCAGTTTACCATCAGAAACAAAACCAGTACAACACCAGTAGACCATCAGAAATAAACCAGTACAACACCAGTTTACCATCGGAAACAAAACCAGTACAACACCAGTAGACCATCAGAAACAGAAACAAACCAGTACAACACCAGTTTACCATCAGAAACAAACCAAGATGCTAGCAGTAACAAATAATGCAAACAAACCAGACTGCAGTTCCTCTACTGACCACTAGAGGCTGCAGTTCCTCTACTGACCACTAGAGGCTGCAGTTCCTCTACTGACCACTAGAGGCTCCAGTTCCTCTACTGACCACTAGAGGCTGCAGCTCCTCTACTGACCACTAGAGGCTGCAGTTCCTCTACTGACCACTAGGTTCTGTCTTCAACAATGGTTCAGTCTCCATTGGCCTCCATGTTAAAATGTCCAACTAAGCAGTTATTTCTCAATGATGTCATGTTAGCTCCGCCTCCACAGTTTGTTCTGGACTGCAGCAGCAGCTGAGCTCCAGAGTCTGTTGTCACCTGCTGTGTTGTGTTCAGGTGTGAGGGAGAGCTCTCGGCTGCCCAGCTTCTGCAAACTCATCCTCAGTGTTGGAAACTTCCTCAACTATGTGAGAATCTTTGCCTCCTCTTTACTCTGATCACTCTGGAGTTTAACAGCACATTTTCAGAAACAAACTTGTGTTGTGATGTAATTTGTGGTCGTGTGAGGTCATGTGTTTTGTGATTGTGTCACAGGGGACCCACACGGGAAACGCTGAAGGTTTTAAGATCAGCACTCTGCTCAAACTGACAGAAACGAAAGCCAACCGGTCCAGAGTCACGCTGCTGCACCACATCCTGGAGGTAGTCTGGTCATGCTGGTGGTACTGGTTATACTGGTCAGGGGGCAGTGGAACTGAGCTTTTTCTGTCTGTGTGACCATTAGGAGGTGGAGGAGAACCATCCAGACCTGCTGAAGCTGCCTGATGACCTGCAGATCTGTGAAAGGGCTTCTGGGTAAACACGCCTGACTCCAGTGGTCCTCTTAAAATAATGAATCTGTTTCATCAGCAGCAGCTGAACCGGGGACCCCCCCCCCCCAAACACACACACACACACACACACCATGACTCCTGGTTCATGGTCAAATGACTGAACAACATAGAACTTATTTCACTGTTGGAGTATTGATTTAAAAAAATGAACCCAAAAAGAAAAAAAACCTTGTGGGCGTTCGTAATTCCCCCTGACTGCTGGTTAGGGTCATGTGACGGGAAATTATTTGCATCAGAGCAGATGAAGCAGTTATCTGATGACTGTTAATTTACTTTCACTAAATAGAATTTAAAGAACAGATAAGTCATCCAGGACTGCATGAACCTGCAGCAGGTAACCAGCGCTGGTCTTCTCTGATTCATCTGCAGCTGCAGCGTGGACTCCATCCAGTCTGAAACTAACACTCTCATCAAACGGCTGAAAAACGCTGAGAAGAAACTTTCTTCTTCTTCTGAAGATGTGAAGGAGCAGTACCTGTCTGCCATCCAGGTGTGCTCAGGAGGCTCCGCCCCCACCATCAGGTCTCACCTGTTCAGCTGCAGTGTTGTGCCCAACAAACACGTCAGGACTCACCCCGTTCTTCCTCTTCTGTCTCATCAGGAGAGCCTGCGATCATGTGACCAGCTGCAGCAGGTGATGTCATCAGTGGAGGACAGGAGGCGGGACCTGGCCGACTACCTGTGCGAGGACATCAGCAACTTCTCGCTCGATGAGCTCTTCAGCACTATCAAGACCTTCAGAGGCCTGTTCCTCCGTGCCATCAAGGTGAGCAGCCAATCAGAGCGCAGAGCTTGGCCTTCAAAATAAAAGCTTCAGGCTCGTTATGTTGTTGATAAAAATGTGATTCTTTCCACAATCGAAGCGTTTTGTTTTGGGACATGTTGGCTCGTTGACTTCAAGCTGAAGTCACACAGGAAGGAAGCACCGTGGTCCGGTTCTGCAGCAGTTTTACTCGTTCTCGCCGCTTCCTCAAGTCCCACAGGGACGCTTTAATAGCAGAACGCTCGTTAGCTCAGCTGGAGTCATTACATCACTAGAGAGAGTTATACCATACACTTCTTATTAAATCTAATTATATTCCCCCCCCCCACACACACACACACACACCTGTTTCTAATCAATCCAAAAGAGACAACTAACATTTTAAAAGAGATACAAGTTGATCCTTTTTTTAATCAATCAAGAGACAACTTAGTCATTTGAAACTAGCATTTTTCAGAAGATTATGCTCTGCAGGGAATAGTTTCATTAGTTTCCAGTCTTACAGTCACAGCTCTCAACACTAAGTTGAAACATTGTTTTGCAGAAAAAAGTTTTACAACTCATTCTGTTTTATCTTTAATTTAACCAGTGGAGAAACTTGTCCTGTTTTACACAAGCCTACACCCCTCCCCTGTCTCCTCCCCCTCCTTACCCAAAACTTGTACAACATTCCCATTTTATCTTAAATAATTTGCAAAAGAGTGTTAAGATATACGCTTCGATGCCTTACGGTAAAACACAAGTCATTAGTGAGACACCCGTAACAATTATACAAGAGTCGGATTCTAATGCGGATGTTACAGAAAAAACTGTGTATATGCAGAGAAGTCAAATCCCTCCAGCGGCATGTCTGCCAGAGGAGATGTGGTCGGAGCCCTACGGACTGCGTGGTAGCTGGGAACCATGCAGGTGGAAAAAGGGAAACTCCCTGGGACCGATGTGGCGACCAATGTGGCCGTCCTGTCCAACGGTTGGCGTGTTTTGAGTATGGTCAACACAAGGAATCTTGCGAATCTTCTGTGTTCTGAAGCAAAAACACAATTTAAGGCTGTGTGGCTGACAGAAACCTCAGGCACAGGCCAGTGGTTTTTCCGTGCTACACACCATTCTGCTGTGCAGTACTTTGTTCCGGATCTTTCCATTTCGGTTTGTGGTGTGGCTGGTGTGAAAAGATGGAGGAGGTTTCTGAAAAAATCACCTCTCTCTTCCTACGTGTCGTAACTGGAATAACGCTCTAGTGATGAGAAAAACTCTTTCCTTTGAGGCCACGCCCTCACCACTCCCATTCAGGAAAACTGGTTAAAGAGAGTCTCTTTCCTTCAAGGCTATCAAACTCTAGTCTCTTATAGCTCGGAGGTCATTCGAAGGCGCAAGAAGAAACCATGATAGCGATGGCTCGCTTGAACACCTGGAGATGTTTAATGATGATCCCTGTGGGTGAGAAGGCCGAGTACCCAGAGTCCAGATGTTGGTGAAGAACACGGACTCACGCAAGGCTATGCTGGAGCCCGTGGTGGACCCAACACTGAGTCTATGGAGGGTGACCACACCTCCTTCACCCACGGATGAGAGTACGGTGGATGGGGAGGTGTCAAGTCTGATCCTGAAACTGGTGAAAGCTGCATTTAACTATCTACTCAGTGGAGGAACTGCAGCCTCTAGTGGTCGGTAGAGGAACTGCAGCCTCTAGTGGTCTATAGAGAAACTGCAGCCTCTAGTGGTCGGTAGAGGAACTGCAGCCTCTAGTGGTCCGTAGAGGAACTGCAGCAGCCTCTAGTGGTCGTAGAGTAGAGGAACTGCAGCCTCTAGTGGTCCGTAGAGGAACTGCAGCCTCTAGTAGTCCGTAGAGGAACTGCAGCCTCTAGTGGTCCGTAGAGGAACCGCAGCCTCTAGTGGTCCGTAGAGGAAGTGCAGCCTCTAGTGGTCGGTAGAGGAACGGCAGCCTCTAGTGGTCGGTAGAGGAACGGCAGCCTCTAGTGGTCGGTAGAGGAACGGCAGCCTCTAGTGGTCGGTAGAGGAACTGCAGCCTCTAGTGGTCGGTAGAGGAACTGCAGCCTCTAGTGGTCCGTAGAGGAACTGCAGCCTCTAGTGGTCGGTAGAGGAACGGCAGCCTCTAGTGGTCGGTAGAGGAACGGCAGCCTCTAGTGGTCGGTAGAGGAACGGCAGCCTCTAGTGGTTTGTAGAGGAACGGCAGCCTCTAGTGGTCGGTAGAGGAACGGCAGCCTCTAGTGGTCGGTAGAGGAACGGCAGCCTCTAGTGGTCGGTAGAGGAACTGCAGCCTCTAGTGGTTTGTAGAGGAACTGCAGTCACTTCTGCACAAGAACCAGAACCAGAAGGTGCTTCCAGTTCTGGACGGGACAGTTTCTTGAAGCTGAAACTGCAGGACGACCGTTTGTCTCCTCATGAGGCTCTGAGGACGTTGATTGTTATTGATGATCAATGTTCTGATCGTTTCAGGAGAACGAGAGTCGTAGAGAGCAGGAGAAGAAGAGGAAGAAGCGAGAGGAGGAGAAGAAGCTCAAAGGAGAAACCTCCAACCGGCTCAGTGAGTCCATCTGTAGGGTTTAGCGGACCGGTACCAGGTCTGGACCTGACGGTCTCACATGGGTTTCAGGAACAGGAAGTGTGTGATGTCAATGATGTGTGTGTCCTCCAGTCAGGACGGACCCGAACGCTCCAGATCAAGGCTGCATCATCGACAACCTGCTGGCTGAGATCAGGATGGGCTTACAACCTGAAGAAGACCCGCCCCCGACCAGAGAGGGGCAGCAGAGCCCAGGGTGAGGACTGCTGGAGCTGCCTTAGTCCTGGACCTGGTCTCAGACCTCTGTGAGCTACCAGGAAGTAGTGAGGTCCATATTTGTATTTGTTCAACAAGAATCAGGAGGAAGGCTGAATGCTTCTCAGGTCGTCCTCCGTCTCTTCCTCTCTGGACTCCCTGAATCACAGACGACCAGACAGAAACCTGAAATACTGATCTGAGATCTGCAACGTTGACACAAATCCAGGAGCTTCAGACGATGAGTGTAACCATGAACGTCTGACCAGTGAGCAGTGATCATCAGGGCCAAGCAGATTCAGTCATCCAGTAGGAGGTCTGGTCTTCTATGAGGTCACCAAGTTTCAGGCTTTTATCTCAACTGGTTCAAGAGATGTTGATGTTTCTAAAACAGTTTCAGAATCTGATTGGTCCCGCTGAAGCACTGTCCAATCAGAGCTCTGTCCTGGAGATGATGGGCACCAGGGTTGAGGAACATCCTCAGAGTAGTTAGTTTTACCTTCACTTTTATTTAACAAAGGCAGGAAACTGGATGGTGTTCACGTTACTGGAACGTCCCCAGTTCAGGGTCACGTCGTCCCAGTTACCTCCTGGTTACAACTGGACTGAAGTTCACGTCTGACCCAGATCATTCTAGTTCATCGTCCGCTTTATAATCCAGTCTGGAATCCAGTGGAGAGAAAAACCTGCTTCAGAACTGAAGAACCTCCATTAGGAACCAGCCTGGATCAGTTGGAGGTCTGAGATGACATTTCCATAGAAGAAGAATGGACACATCATCATGAAGATACCTCTGAGCTATCACCTTTATCAAAAAGAAAAGTTTTGATCTTAAAGGTAGTGAGGTGTCTAACTGGTTCTGGTTTCACCAGAGAGGAGCTCACACCTGAAGGTTCTGCCTCCATTCTGCTGGTGGAAACCCAGGAACCACCAATAAACCCGCAGACCAGAGCTCTGATGAGAAGATACAGAAGTTCTTTCAGACCAGAGGGAACTAGGAACCTTAAGATCTTTATGAGGAGAAGAATTTAAAATTCTATCATGAATTTAAACTGAAGCCAACAAATGGATCTGAGATTGTAGAAGTAGATCTCAGCTGCTGGTCCTTCTGAAGAAAAGTCAGAGGTCCAGATCTCAGTGTCTTAGTCAGGGTCGTTTACATCGGTCTCACTGTTGTTGTTGTCTCCAGGTCGTCCCACCATCGTACGGAGGTCGCGAGCTGTGGATGAACCGGATTCTTCTGTTTCCAGCCAGTCACAGTCCAGAGACCCGGTCCAAGTCTCTACAGGTCCAACCTCAAACACAGAAGCACAGCCAGGCTCCCCTGAACCTGACAGGGGACCCTCAGACACCCAGAACCCCTGTAAACCCTCCAGTACTGCTGCTGCTGACTCTGAGGAGGACCAGAAAGAGCCAGGAGACCAGAACTCTAAGCTGGACTCTGGTCCAGATGCTGAGACCAAAGGTTCTGCAGGAGTTGATGAAGACCAGAATTTTGAGCTGGACTCTGGTCCTGACACCAGAACCAGAGGTTCTACAGGACATGATGAAGTCCTGGACTCTGAGTTGGACTCTGGTTTTGACACCAGAACCAGGGGTTCTGCAGGACAAAAGGGAGTCCAGCTCAGCTCAGAGGATTCAGAGGAAACCTTTCACAGCATGAGTGGGGCAGAAGAGTCTGAGTTTGAGGTGATCAGCTCAGTAGAGGTCACAAGAGGCAAACAGGGTGGTGATGAAGATCCTGGTCCTGGTCCAGACAGAACCTCAAAGACCTCCAGGACGGCTTCAGCAGGTAGAGGATTATGATTGTTCTCATCTGATGTCCTGACACAGATGTTCTTGTTGCCCTGTTTCTAATAATGTAATGATGCTCGACCCGTCAGCTGTTGCTGGTCCTACACGTTCTCATCCTCCTCCCACAAACCAACCAATCACAGAATGTCTATGTCCACAGGAGCCGACAGTCGTCACAGAGCAAAACGGACCAGAACCAGGAAGAGCTGTGTTCTGCAGTGAGGTGAGTGGAGAACTTCTAAATGTCCAGATAGAAACATGAAGATGACCCTCATTCCCTTAGTTACCCTGAACTGTTCCTCAAGGGATCAGTACTAGGAATGACCATGGTTCCCTGGACCCAGTCTACCATGGTTCTCTGGACCCAGTATACCATGGTTCTCTGGACCCAGTATACCATGGAGCTCTGGACCCAGTCTACCATGGTTCTCTGGACCCAGTATACCATGGTTCTCTGGACCCAGTATACCATGGAGCTCTGGACCCAGTATACCATGGTTCTCTGGTCCCAGTATACCATGGTTCGCTGGTCCCAGTCTACCATGGAGTTCTGCACCCAGTCTACCATGGTTCTCTGACCCGGTTTGCCATGGTTCTCTGGACCCAGTCTACCATGGTTGTCAGAACCTAGTCTACCATGGTCCTCTGGACCTGGTTTACTCAGTCTACCATGGTTCTCTGGACCCAGTCTACCGTGGTCCTCTGGTCCCAGTCTACAATGGTCCTCTGGTCCCAGTCTACCATGGTCCTCTGGACCCAGTCTACCATGGTTCTTTGGACCCAGCCAGCTGAACCAAGTCTTGTTTCTTCTTCTCCCTCTGTGGTTCCAGGTGAGGTGAAGAGGAGGAAGACCTGTCTCCATGGCAACAGCACGGACCATAGAGACAGGACTGATGAAGAGTGATGTTTCGATATGAACTGATCTAAAAAGAGATGCTTGTTTCTGTTAGTTACAGTGATGTCATTAATGACATCAGCTCACCTGAACAGGCAGGTGAGGTGGGTGGAGCTTCACAGTCCTCAGACCTTTGTAGTTTCAGCAGAAACACCTGGTTTTGGGTGTAAAACTGATAATCTGATGTCATTTCCTGTCGCTGTGCCTTCTGTACCCTTTCAGAGTAAAAGCCTCCAGCTGTTTCCTCTGATGTTGGAGCATTTTTTCCTCAGCCAGGTTCTCTTGTTTCTGAGTCCTTCTGGTGTTTCTAGAAGGTTTCTGGTTGGGTTTTGAGTCCTTCAGACCTTTGTTGTTCTGTATTTCACCTGTTGAGACTTCAGCTGTTTCCTGTCAGAATAAAAGCTTTGATCCAATGAAACTGTTTCCCTGCATTACATTAAATTTCTGAGGTTTTCTTTTAAAAACAGGTTTTTGTTTTTTATTCTCACATTCAGTTTCTTATTTTTATTTTAACAAAGTTTTCATTTTCTAGTGTCTTTTAATTTTCATTGTTTTATTTTCTAATGTTACATTTAATTATTTCAAGAGGCTTTTATTTTTCATTCCCATTTACGTATTGGTGAGACTTATTTCAATATTATTTTTATAGAAGGCCTTTATATTTTTAGTGTCACATTTAATTATTTCTGGAAGCTTTATTTTGAAATGTATTTAGATTTTAGAAGGCTTTTATTTTTTTGTCATATTTAATTATATTAGGAGGCTTTTATTTTATAATACCACTTTTTTTTTTATCAGGCTTTAACTGGCTATATGGCATTTGTTTGTTTTCTGTTTCATTTTTCAGTGTCACATTTGTTGGCTCCTCTCAGGTGAACAGGTGAGATCAGGTGAGTCAGAAACATCAGACTGAGTTAAAACACTTCCTCTGTTGGTTCTGCAAGTTTCTGGGTTCAGTCTGGTTCTTCTGCTGAAACTCATCTGTGTTTACTTTAAGAAACAGAAACGAGTTTTGTTAGATTTCACTGGCTAGACGGTCATGTGACCAGTCACAGATGGAAACAGGTGTAACAGCTGTGAGAGACCTTGGAGAGTTCTGGAACCTCCTGAGAACCTCCTTCACGCTGCTGCATCCCATTACGTCATCAGGGCAACAGCTACAGCCTCCTGCATCAACACCTGGATTATGACGTCATTCCGGACCGTTTCTACAGGAAGGACGGGGTCATGTGACTCCACCTGAGGGGCGGACCGGCGCGTGGTCAGAATGTTACTGACTGTTAATGATGATGACGTGCATCTGAGCCAAGCCGCCTTCACAATAAGAGCACCAGTGAAGGAGCACATCCGGTTTGTGCTCCATTTGATATGAAACAAACACTTGGGGCCCCTAGGAGGCAGGGCCTGTTGACCGCTTCCTCATTGTTATTGATTAGCATTGATTCCTTATCAATATTCGTCACATTCTTTCTGCTGCTGCTTCTCTTTCCGTCAAATATTTCTGCACTTTTCTCCACAATTTTGAGCCCAACAAAGAGCTCAAACAAAGAGCCAGCGTGATTGGAAAAGTCCAAAAAAACTTAAGAAATGATTCCATTAAAATGTTTATTTTGACAGAAATCATTGAAAAGCTCTGCCCTCTTCAGAGTTCTGTAGCTCCGCCCAAGTTTACCATGGAGCCGCCAATCAAACTTTAAACAGGTCACATGCGTCGATTTTAGCAAAAAAAAAAAGACAACTTTTTCCCATCAAATTAGCATTTTATGTTGAGAAACTGCTCATTCCACCAAAACATTCATAAAATCATTATTTTTACTATTTCTACACTCACTCTTTTTACAATAGTATATGATAACCCAATAATATATTTTCACTATCTGGGCTTTTTGTCCTAAAGAAATAAATTCTTGTAACTGTATTGTCATAAAATCACAGTTTGATATAAAGACGGATGGATGGATGGGAGGATGGGTGGGTGGATGGATGGATGGGAGGATGGATGGATGTTCTATAAATGTTAAAACCAGTGATTGTGGCGCTTTTATTTTGAAAGCCCCGGCGCTTCTTCCGGTGTCGTTTGCTGCTACCGCGGAACGTCTTGACGCAGCGGTTGTCCGCTGGTGCGTCAGGAGGAGCAGACGGAGGGATGCCGTCGCATCGGCAGCATCCTTGAGAAGAAGAAACATCCTCCGGAGTCTCAGCGGGTCGTCGCTGATGCTCTGTCCGGCCAGCAGCGTCTCAGCCCGGTTTCAGGTCTGCGGAGAGCAGCGGAGGAGCGGCATCTGGAGCGGAGGTAGGAGGTGGAGGAGGAGGATGCAGGGCGTGGAGGAGGGGAGCCCGAATTCTGTCTTTCTGTCCATCTGTCTGTCTGTCAGTCCTGTCCACGCTTGCAGGCCGGACATCCGGGCCCGGAGCGGCTGCTGTCCGGCCCGCAGCCGCGGATGCGGCGCTGAGGCCGGCAAGGATGCTCCAGCATCCTGGCGTGTGCACGCGCATGTCCGCGTACGTGGGTTGGTAGGATCCGGGCGCGGCTCGGTTGAGGTGGTGATGATGATGTCAGAGACAGGTGATGGGTTACTAGGCAACAGTCTCGTTTAGGAAGCGTCCCGCACCGTTTCTGGGGAGGAATCTGAGGATTCCTGGGTAGGATCTTTGTAAAGACCCCAGTGTGATGATGTGATTGGGGGGGCGGGGTGGGGGTGGGGGGTGGAGGGGGGGGGGCAGAGGGGGGGGTGAGCCTCTGACCACCGGTGGTGGTGCATTAATCTGGTGGGGGCATTAATCTGTTCATCTGCCTCTGGTTGTCAATCTGGAAAAATAAAGATGACTGGCATCTGTGCTGAAGGAGACAAGGGCTCAGTGAAGAGACGAGGGCTCAGTGTTAGGAGACGAGGGCTCAGTGAAGGAGACCAGAGCTCAGTGTTAGGAGACGAGGGCTCAGTGAAGAGACGAAGCTCAGAGCTGAAGGAGACGAGAGAGCTCAGTGAGAGACGAGGGAAGGACGAGGGCTCAGTGTTAGGAGACGAGGGCTCAGTGAAGGAAACCAGAGCTCAGTGTTAGGAGACGAGAGCTCAGTGAAGGAGACGAGTCCTCAGTGTTAGGAAACGAGGCTCAGTTAGGAGGAGACGAGGGCTCAGTGTGTGAAGGAGAGAGGGCTCAGTGAGGAGGACTCAGGAGGAGCAGTCAGTTAGGAGACAGAGAGCTCAGGGAAGGAGAGGAGACAGTGAAGGAGACAGGCTCAGAAGGAGATTAGGAGAGAGGGCTCAGTGAAGGAGACGAGAGGCTCAGTGTTAGGAGACGAGGGCTCAGAGCTCAGTGAAGGAGACGAGGGCTCAGTGTTAGGAGACGAGGGCTCAGTGTAGGAGACGAGGGCTCAGTGAAGGAGACGAGGGCTCAGTTAGGAGACGAGGGCTCAGAAGAGACCAGTGTTGGAGAGAGGGCTCAGTGAAGGAGACAGGCTCAGAAGGACAGTCAGGGAAGGAGAGACTCAGTGAGGAGAGAGGGCTCAGTGAGACGAGAGGAGACGAGGGCTCAGTGAAGGAGACGAGGGCTTCAGTTTAGGAGACGAGGGCTCAGTGAAGGAGAGTCAGTGTTAGGAGACGAGAGCTCAGTGAAGGAGACGAGGCTCAGTGTTAGGAGACAAGGGCTCAGTGTTAGGAGACGAGGGCTCAGTGTTAGGAGACGAGGGCTCAGTGTTAGGAGACGAGGCTCAGTGTTAGGAGACGAGGGCTCAGTGTTAGGAGACGAGGGCTCAGTGTTAGGAGACGAGGGCTCAGTGAAGGAGACGAGGGCTCAGTGTTAGGAGACGAGGGCTCAGTGTTAGGAGACGAGAGCTCAGTGAAGGAGACGAGAGCTCAGTGTTAGGAGACGAGAGCTCAGTGTTAGGAGACGAGGGCTCAGTGTTAGGAGACGAGGGCTCAGTGTTAGGAGACGAGGGCTCAGTGTTAGGAGACGAGAGCTCAGTGAAGGAGACGAGAGCTCAGTGAAGGAGACGAGAGCTCAGTGAAGGAGACCAGACCTCAGTGTTAAGAGACGAGGGCTCAGTGAAGGAGACGAGGGCTCAGTGAAGGAGACGAGAGCTCAGTGAAGGAGACCAGAGCTCAGTGAAGGAGACCAGAGCTCAGTGAAGGAGACGAGGGCTCAGTGTTAGGAGACGAGGGCTCAGTGAAGGAGACGAGAGCTCCGTGTTAGGAGACGAGGGCTCAGTGAAGGAGACGAGGGTTCAGTGTTAGGAGGGCTCAGTGAAGGAGACGAGGGCTCAGGAAAGGAGACGAGGGCTCAGTGTTAGGAGATGAGGGTTCAGTGTTAGGAGACGAGAGCTCAGTGAAGGAGACGAGAGCTCAGTGTTAGGAGACGAGGGCTCAGTGTTAGGAGACTAGGGCTCAGTGTTAGGAGACAAGGGCTCAGTGTTAGGAGACGAGGGCTCAGTGTTAGGAGACGAGAGCTCAGTGAAGGAGACCAGACCTCAGTGTTAGGAGACGAGGGCTCAGTGTTAGGAGACGAGGGCTCAGTGTTAGGGCTCATGTTAGGAGACGAGGGCTCAGTGGAGGAGCTCAGTGTTAGGAGACGAGGAGCTCAGTGTTAGGAGAGGAGAGAGGAGAGTCAGGGAAGGAGACGAGGAGCTCAGTGAAGGAGACCAGACCTCAGTGTTTAGGAGACGAGGGCTCAGTGTTAGGAGACGAGGGCTCAGTGTTAGGAGACGAGAGCTCAGTGAAGGAGACGAGGAGAGCTCAGTGTTAAGAGACGAGGGCTCAGTGAAGGAGACGAGGGCTCAGTGTTAGGAGACGAGGGCTCAGTGAAGGAGACGAGGCTCAGTGTTAGGAGACGAGGGCTCAGTGAAGGAGACGAGGGCTCAGTGTTAGGAGACGAGGGCTCAGTGAGGAGACGAGGGCTCAGGAAAGGAGACGAGGGCTCAGTGAAGGAGACCAGACCTCAGTGTTAGGAGACAAGGGCTCAGTGTTAGGAGACGAGGGCTCAGTGTTAGGAGACGAGAGGGCTCAGTGTTAGGAGGACGAGGGGCTCAGGTTAGGAGACAAGGGCTCAGTGTTAGGAGACGAGGGCTCAGTGAAGGAGACGAGGGCTCAGTGTTAGGAGACGAGGGCTCAGTGTTAGGAGACGAGGGCTCAGTGTTAGGAGACGATGGCTCATTGAAGGAGACGAGGGCTCAGTGTTAGGAGACGAGGGCTCAGTGTTAGGAGACGAGGAGGACTCAGTGTTAGGAGACGAGGAGTCAGTGAAGGAGACGAGAGAGCTCAGTGTTAGTTCAGGAGACGAGGGCTCAGTGTTAGGAGACGAGGGCTCAGTGTTAGGAGACGAGGGCTCAGTGAAGGAGACGAGGGCTCAGGGAAGGAGACGAGGGCTCAGTGAAGGAGACGAGAGCTCAGTGTTAGGAGACAAGGGCTCAGTGTTAGGAGACGAGGGCTCAGTGTTAGGAGACGAGGGCTCAGTGTTAGGAGACGAGAGCTCAGTGTTAGGAGACGAGAGCTCAGTGAAGGAGACGAGAGCTCAGTGTTAGGAGACGAGGGCTCAGTGTTAGGAGACGAGGGCTCAGTGTTAGGAGACGAGGGCTCAGGGGAAGGAGACGAGAGCTCAGTGAAGGAGACGAGAGCTCAGTGTTAGGAGACGAGGGCTCAGTGTTAGGAGACGAGAGCTCAGTGTAGGAGACGAGGGCTCAGTGTTAGGAGACGAGGGCTCAGTCGAGGAGAGGAGGCTCAGTGTTAGGAGACGAGCTCAGTGTTAGGAGACGAGAGCTCAGTGTTAGGAGACTAGAGGGTCGAGAGCTCAGTGTTAGGAGACGAGGGCTCAGTGAAGGAGACTCAGTGGCTCAGTGTTAGGAGGAGACGAGGGCTCAGTGGGACGAGGAGCTCAGTGAAGGAGACGAGAGCTTAGTGTTAGGAGACGAGGCTCAGTGTTAGGAGACGAGGGCTCAGTGAAGGAGACGAGGGCTCAGTGTTAGGAGACGACAGCCTTTACAAACACTCATTTAGAGAGAAAACAAAACTCAATATTAGATTTCAAACTTGATAATCTCAGAAATAAGTGAAAAAAGCAGGATTATTGAAATAAATAAATTAAATAAATGAATAAATATTTTAAATTCACTGATTTCCAATAAATAAAGAAATGGGATTAAAAATAAAAACAAATTCAAAGATTATGAGATTATAAACTTGGTCATGTGCAACAAAACAAACATGAAATATAAAATAAAAATAAATTTTGTTTTTAAAAACCTGTTTTTAAAAAAATAAATTCAAACTTTATAAAAATAAAACAATGTACAGTAAAAAAAAAAAAAACTAAATACAAAAGTGAATAAAAATTACTTTGAATTTTACAAATAAAAATGAATAGATAATTCTAATCATTATTAATTCTTATTCAGCTCTCCTCAAATAAAAACTGTATTAGAATAAAATTAACACTTTTGACTTTCAAACACAAAAATAATAAAAAAAATTGAAAAAGAAATAAACTAACTGAATACATAACTTTATAAACTCAATGAATTTGTAGGAAGAAAAAGTATAAATTATCAAAGTCAACCTCCAGGAATCAGGTTCAAGACTCAGGGTTGGATCTGACCAGGGATAACTGTGGTAAGGATGTGAAGCTTCTTCTTCTCTGGCCTCCATTTCCCAGGATGCTCTGGGGTTTCCCAGCAGACCTGTGAAGATGAGCGTGACATCATGGTTCCTGGTGAGCAGCTCAGGCACTCGGCACCGCCTCCCCCGAGAGATGATCTTTGTGGGCCGAGAAGACTGCGAGCTCATGCTACAGGTGAGGTCACAGAGCAGGACAGGTGAGAACGGGACAGGTGGCCTCTAGTGGTCAGTAGAGGAACTGCAGTCTCTAGTGGTCAATAGAGGAACCGCAGCCTCTAGTGGTCAGTAGAGGAACTGCAGTCTCCAGTGGTCAATAGAGGAACCGCAGCCTCTAGTGGTCGGTGGAGGACCCCCAGCCTCTAGTGGTCGGTGGAGGAACCGCAGCCTCTAGTGGTCAATAGAGGAACCGCAGCCCAGTGGTCAGTAGAGGAACTGCAGTCTCTAGTGGTCAGTAGAGGAACCGCAGTGTCTAGTGGTCAATAGAGGAACCGCAGCCTCTAGTGGTCAGTAGAGGAACTGCAGTCTCCAGTGGTCAATAGAGGAACCGCAGCCTCTAGTGGTCAGTAGAGGAACTGCAGCCTTTAGTGGTCAGTAGAGGAACTGCAGTCTCTAGTGGTCAGTGGAGGAACTGCAGCCTCTAGTGGTCAGTAGAGGAACTGCAGCCTCTAGTGGTCAATAGAGGAACTGCAGCCTCTAGTGGTCGGTGGAGGACCCCCAGCCTCTAGTGGTCGGTGGAGGAACCGCAGCCTCTAGTGGTCAGTAGAGGAACTGCAGTCTCTAGTGGTCAATAGAGGAACCGCAGCCTCTAGTGGTCGGTGGAGGACCCCCAGCCTCTAGTGGTCAATAGAGGAACCGCAGCCTCTAGTGGTCAGTAGAGGAACTGCAGTCTCTAGTGGTCAGTAGAGGAACCGCAGTCTCTAGTGGTCAATAGAGGAACCGCAGCCTCTAGTGGTCGGTAGAGGAACTGCAGTCTCTAGTGGTCAATAGAGGAACCGCAGCCTCTATGGTCGGTGAGGACCCCCAGCCTCTAGTGGTCGGTGAGGACCGCAGCCTCTAGTGGTCAGTAGAGGAACTGCAGCCTTTAGTGGTCAGTAGAGGAACTGCAGTCTCTAGTGGTCAGTGGAGGAACTGCAGCCTCTAGTGGTCAGTAGAGGAACTGCAGCCTCTAGTGGTCAATAGAGGAACCGCAGCCTCTAGTGGTCGGTAGAGGAACTGCAGCCTCTAGTGGTCGGTGGAGAAACCGCAGCCTCTAGTGGTCAGTAGAGGAACTGCAGTCTCTAGTGGTCAGTAGAGGAACCGCAGCCTCTAGTGGTCGGTGGAGGACCCCCAGCCTCTAGTGGTCAATAGAGGAACCGCAGCCTCTAGTGGTCAGTAGAGGAACTGGTGGTCAGTCCGCAGTCTCTAGTGGTCAGAGGAACCGCAGCCTCTAGTCGTAGAGGAACTGCAGTCTCTAGTGGTCAATAGAGGAACCGCAGCCTCTAGTGGTCGGTGGAGGACCCCCAGCCTCTAGTGGTCGGTGGAGGAACCGCAGCCTCTAGTGGTCAGTAGAGGAACTGCAGCCTTTAGTGGTCAGTAGAGGAACTGCAGTCTCTAGTGGTCAGTGGAGGAACTGCAGCCTCTAGTGGTCAGTAGAGGAACTGCAGCCTCTAGTGGTCAATAGAGGAACCGCAGCCTCTAGTGGTCGGTGGAGGAACCGCAGCCTCTAGTGGTCAGTAGAGGAACTGCAGTCTCTAGTGGTCAGTGGAGGAACTGCAGCCTCTAGTGGTCAGTAGAGGAACTGCAGCCTCTAGTGGTCAATAGAGGAACCGCAGCCTCTAGTGGTCGGTGGAGGAACCGCAGCCTCTAGTGGTCAATAGAGGAACCGCAGCCTCTAGTGGTCGGTGGAGGAACCGCAGCCTCTAGTGGTCAGTAGAGGAACTGCAGTCTCTAGTGGTCAGTAGAGGAACTGCAGCCTCTAGTGGTCTGTAGAGGAACTGCAGTCCTCATGCAGTCGTTGATGTGTAAACGTGTGTGTTTGTGTGTTGACAGTCTCGCAGTGTGGACAAACAACACGCTGTCATCAATTACAACCCGTCGACTGATGAACACCTGGTGAAAGACCTGGGCAGCCTGAACGGGGTGAGAGACCAACTTCGTGTTTGCATCATTTCACATCATCTTTATCATCCGTCTCCTTGTTAACGATATTGTACAACTGTGGAGAACATTCCTGATCCTTCCTCTAGTTCTGCTCCTCACCAGCAGTCTGCTGCACCAAAGTAGAATCAGTTGGATGGATGGATGGATGGATGGATGGATGGATGGATGGATGGATGGATGGATGGATGGATGGATGGATGGATGGATGGATGGATGGATGGATGGATGGATGGATGGATGATCGATGGATGAATGGATGGATGGATGGATGGAACTGTATTATAGACATATAATATATAATCATATATATGTATGTATATATGAACTGTTGATGAATCTGAATTAGTGTTTGCCTGTCAGCTGAGCTGTGATGTCATCAAACATGCTTCTGTTCCAAAAGCAGAAAGACCGGAGTCCTCGTTTGACTTCAGATGTGTTTGATGATGATGATGTCTGATGATGTTTGATGATGTCTGGCTTGTTTCTTTTCCTGCAGACATTTGTGAATGATCTGCGGATCCCTGATCAGACCTACATCACCCTCAAACTGTCTGACATCATCCGCTTCGGATACGATATCCTTCAGATGCTTCGGACCATGACTGTGTTTGATGACTCCAGTATGGAGTCGACTTCATCGAGAGCATTGGTTACGAAGGTTATTCAGAGCAGAAATTTCATCATCAAGCGTTGCAGAAAAGCTCATAGAAGTCAGACGGGTCTCTGCAGCTCAGAGGTGAACGTTGCAGTTCACGACAGGACGTCCCAGCAGCTTCTCTGAGTGGACGAAATCTGTCACATGATGCTGCCGTTTAACAAAGAGGCCATGACCTCCAGGCAGAAACACCAGGATGGAGTCATGAAGCTAAAATTAACATGAAGGAGTTGAAATGAGGACTAGCAGGACTCTGCAGGCCCACTGGTCCTTACTTCAACTCGTTCTTGATGTCACTTGGGTAGCAACACTTGAAATGAGGACGTCTGGACGGATCTGCTCTCCCAGCTGAACTGGAACATCTACCTTCCAGGAGCTCAGCTGGGAGTGTTCCAGCTTCCAGACTCACTCATCTGTCCATCTTCAGATCCAGGGCTAGGAGGGGTCAGTTCCTACCACCATGGTGGTGTGATAGAAGAAGAGGCTCTCCAGAAACCTCTGGATGATGTCTCAGAGGGTTAGTCCAGATCTTCTGGTTCTTCTCTGGTTAAACTCTAAAGTCAAGCTGAGTTAGTGACGGTGGAACTGGTTGAACTGAAGCTGATGATTCACACAACATGAGCTGATACGTGGCAGAAGGAAAGTAGAATAATGATCCCAGACCAGCTCCCTGTAGAACCATCAGCAGCTCCAGTATGGTCCTGAACTTCCTCTCCACATTCTCACGTCTACGTTCTGGAGAAGAGTCAACACAAAGTCCCAGAAGAGGCTCTGAAGGTCAGAGAGAACTGTTCTGATTTCAGCTACCAGGTTACTAATCTTGTTTTAAATATGATTTAACCTTTTGAAGTCGATCAAGAATGTGTCTTTGTCAACTTTACTGGAGTCATTTCTGGTTGAAACCAACAACAACAACTGCAGAGTTCCAGCTTTGATTTTCTCTTTCATTTTAAAATCTGGTTTCCAGCGACCATGTAAACTCTGCTGACATGGACTGATAACTTGAACTGACATGGAGACAGTTAATGGAGATGACTGTTTATTTGTTGTGTGTGAGCTGCTGTTTCTTGCAGTGACCCTCCTGTGTTTCTGCTGCTGCAGCATGAGAAGTACAGCAGTCAGCTGCAGATGAGTCTAAAGGTGTCTGAGCTGAAGAAGACTGACGAGGAGGACAGGCCACGAGGCGACAAAACACAAAGACAGACTCTGGCACAAGGTACAACTATAGACACCTACAACCACACACATCTACAACCACACACACTATAACCAGACACCTACAACCACACACATCTACAACTACAGACAGTAGTCGAGTTGTAAAAAAAATTCAGGGGGGATGGTCAATGTTTTTCACTTAAAAAAAAATAAAAGTGGCAGGGGCAGGGCTGTAAATTCATTATCAAAACAAAACACTGTAAATAAGACTTCTGAATCCTCTCAAATCAAGTCAAGCCAAGTTTATTTTAAGTGCAAAATCATAACAATTATCTCTTTTTTGTGTTATTAAAGACAGTACAGAAGTACAGAAAAACTCTCTCAACATTTTACAATACTTCTTTTCTCCCCTCTGGTGCACAGTTTTTAGTTTCTCAGTTTCAAGTCTCAGTATCTCATAGCAGTTTCCAAAGACTGTCGTAATCATGTTTTTTGTCGACAATTTTTCGTGTTCTTGCTTTCTGATTGTTAGCTAAGCAGTGACTTTGAAGATTAATAGATTAATGAGCCTTATAGCCACTGAAATAATGAGCTACATACTAATAGGCCTACGTATGAATTGAAAAGGGTAAGTGTGTAAACTAGAGGTTGCACTAGACTTTTTTTGCAATTGGTCATTTTGACAGTCATGAAAATTTTGTTATCAGTTTCTACATTAACAATTATTTAATTACATTAAAAGATTACTAACAGTCTTCAGATTTTTCAATTATTGTGAGGCGGAAAAAAAGTCAATTACAGGAAATCCCCGGTTAAAATAACACCTGGTCTAAACCCTAAAGGTTTAATAATCAAACCTGTACCTTCTGCTCTTGATCCTCCTGCTTCCTGGCCATGGCTTTCCTCTATGTGAAGAAAACAACATTATAGGGTTTGATAGAATGAACAGACATGTCATGCTAAAAGCACATGACCTTGCTCTTGGATAATAGACAGAATGTACAGTATAGGTTAAAATCACATATATCATATTCACTGTAATATTAAATTACAGGCCACAGCAACAAGCCCCAGGAGGGAGGAAAACTATTTAATGTCACCTGCCTTGAACATCTGAATTTTAGCTAACATCTTCACTTATTTTTGTTGCCTGACAAGTCCTATTGATGAAAATAATATAGCCATGTGAAGAATATTTCATCATTAATTCTGGTCAAATATTTGAGACAAACTCTCGTCTAACGCTAACAGTAAATATCTGTTTTAAGTTTGCCACGCTCATAAACCAGAATCTAACATGACTGAATGACAAGTCCTGTGTTTCAGCAAACTAGTTAACAAGATAGATGAATGTTAACATGAGTTCATCTCAGCGAGTTTGCAGGCTACACAGCAAGCTTGGAAAACTAGCTGTGTTGTTATTGTGCAACCTGTGGCGAGTCTGGCCACTTTTGTATAGATTAATAAAAAGTAATAATTGAGATTCTTGATTTATAGCTCACCTGTCATTTGAGTGTTTTTAAAAAACTCCCTGACATCTCGTTGTCCAGCCGCTCGTTTCCTCATGCTCACATTGCAGTGCAGTCAATCCTCAATATGTCGCTCTGCACAGCAGCTCGTGCCGCTCCCTCAGGCATCAATTAACCAATTGAAAACAACAATCATGTTGCGTCATTGCATGTTTGCGTGCCCCTGTGCCCGCAGATTTTATTATTTCTTTTGCTCAACATGCTACTACTTTCTAATGATGAAATAATTATAAGTTATAGTCCCAACATTTACTGTAAAAAGGGGAGGGATGGAAAGGGGGGATGGCAGTTTTACAGGGGGAATGATTTTGATCATTTTTATTTCAGGGGGGATGCCATCCCCCCTTATCCCCCCTCAACTCGAGTACTAACTACAGACATCTACAACTACAGACACCTACAACTACAGACATCTACAATTATAGACACCTACAACTACAGACATCTACAACCACAAACATCTACAACCACACACATCTACAACCACACACATCTACAACTACACACATCTACAACCTCACACATCTACAACCACACACATCTACAACTACACACATCTACAACCACACACATCTACAACCACAAACATCTACAACCACAGACATCTACAACTACAGACATCTACAACTACAGACATCTACAACTACAGACAACTACAGACACCTACAACTACAGACATCTACAATTATAGACACCTACAACTACAGACATCTATAACCACACACATCTACAACTACACGCATCTACAACTACACACATCTACAACCACACACATCTACAACTACACTCATCTACAATCACACACATCTACAACAACACACATCTACAACAACACACATCTACAACCACACACATCTACAACAACACACATCTACAACTACACACATCTACAACCACACACCTACAACCACACACACCTACAACCACAGACATCTACAACCACAGACATACAACTACAGACATCTACAACTACAGACACCTACAACTACAGACATCTACAATTATAGACACCTAAAACTACAGACATCTACAACCACACACATCTACAACTACACACATCTACAACCACACATATCTACAACTACAACACATCTACACTACACACATCTACAACTACAGACATCTACAACCACAAACATCTACAACCACAGACATCTACAACCACACACATCTACAACTACACACATCTACAACCACACACATGTTCAGTTTTTAAATCTACAACAGTGAAGGGAATTATTCAGTCAGGACAGAAATGTATGAATATTGTAGTTGTATTGTAATACTAATGTTGTAAACAGAAATGACTTTGATTTTTCTGAGAGACTCGAGGTTCCATGAATCTAGTGGAGTTTTCTCGAAAAGGATTTATGATGATGAAACATGGACGTAAAGACTGAAGCCAGAATTGTTCTGTAGAAGTGGTTTTGTTGTTGTTCTTTGTCAGCTCAATGAGTTTTAGTCAGAGTGGTCATTCTGTCTCCATCCTCATCTCTGTGTCTCTCCCCCAATACAGAGCCCCCGTTGCATCGGCCCACCCCTCTCTACGGTCAGCCATCCTGGTGGGGAGAGGAGGATTATGGGAGTAAAGTTCAGAGCAGCGACGAGCCTCATCCAGGTAAATGCAGAAGGTTGTTTTAGTCCAACAGTCATTTGTAGCTTTGTTGACGTCTGTGTTTCTGTCAGATGTGCAGAAGGATGCTCCGTCCATGGATCCGGACTTTTCTGGATCTCTCTCCGACTCCCAGACGAACACCATCTTCCCATCGTACCACCGCGAGCCCAGCTACTTTGAGATCCCCACCAAGGACTTCCAACACTCCAAAGCCGTGGGCGTGGAGCTCCACGAGATCCCCACCAAGGACACAGACACTCCCCCGGCCCCACCATCGCTGCCCACTCCGACCCCACCCGTTGTCCAGAGCCACGCCTCCTTCACCATTGAGTTTGATGACTGCATGCCCGGCAAGATCAAAATTAAAGACCATGTCACCAAGTTCTCTACTCGACAGAGGAGGTCTCAGGGTCACCCCTCCAGAACCGCGGCTGCAGCGGCGCCGGCAGAGATGATGTCAGCAGAGAGCAAGGTGGCCGACTGGCTGGTCCACAGCGATGTCAGCATGATGAAGAGGCGTGCACCATGTGAAGACGTCTACAGCACCAAGAGCGACCTCGCCATGAACATCAAGACCCTCAAAGGTCAGACGCTTTAAAGTGCAGATGCAGCATTAAACGCGACAGTGGCATCAGTTAGAAGGGCCATTTATGAGGGCTGCTTATGCGGGACATTTATGGGGTTGCTTAGGGGGACATTTGTTGGGGCTGCTTTTGTGGGACATTTATGGGGGCCATTTATGAGGGCTGCTTATAGGGGACATTTATGGGGCTGCTCATGGGAGACATTTATGGGGGCTGCTTAAGGGGGACATTTATGAGGGCTGCTTATGGGGGCCTTTTATAGGGGCTGCTTATGGGGGCCATTTATGGGGGCCGTTAACCGTTAATGGAGCCATTTATGGGGGCTGCTTAGGGGGGACATTTGTTGAGGCTGCTTTTGGGGGACATTTATGGGGGCCATTTATGAGGGCTGCTTATAGGGGACATTTATGGGGCTGCTTATGGGGGACATTTATGGGGCTGCTTATGGGGGCCATTTATGAGGGCTGCTTATGGGGGACATTTATGGGGCTGCTTATCGGGGACATTTATGAGGGCTGCTTATGGGGGCCATTTATGGGGGTGCTTGTGGGGGCTGCTTATGGGAGACATGTATGGAGGCTGCTTATGGGGGACATGTATGAGGGCTGCTTATGGGGGCCATTTATGGGGCTGCTTTTGTGGGACATTTATGGGGGCCATTTATGAGGGCTGCTTATAGGGGACATTTATGGGGCTGCTTATGGGAGACATTTATGGGGGCTGCTTAAAGGGGACATTTATGAGGGCTGCTTATGGGGGCCTTTTATAGGGGCTGCTTATGGGGGCCATTTATGGGGGCCGTTAACCGTTAATGGGGCCATTTATGGGGGCTGCTTAGGGGGGACATTTGTTGAGGCTGCTTTTGGGGGACATTTATGGGGGCCATTTATGAGGGCTGCTTATAGGGGACATTTATGGGGCTGCTTATAGGGGACATTTATGGGGCTGCTTATGGGGGCCATTTATGAGAGCTGCTTATGGGGGACATTTATGGGGGCTGCTTATGGGGGACATTTATGAGGGCTGCTTATGGGAGCCATTTATGGGGGTGCTTGTGGGGGCTGCTTATGGGAGACATGTATGGAGGCTGCTTATGGGGGACATTTATGAGGGCTGCTTATGGGGGCCATTTATGGGGGTGCTTGTGGGGGACATTTATGGGGGCCATTTATGAGGACTGCTTATGGGGGACATTTGTTGGGGCTGCTTTATGGGTTACATTTATGGGGCAGTTTATGAGGGCTGCTCATTGGAGACATTTATGGGGCTGCTTATGGGGGACATTTATGGGGCTGCTAATGGGGGACATTTATGGGGCTGCTTATGGGGCCATTTATGAGGGCTGCTTTTGGGGGGCATTTATGAGGGCTGCTTATGGGGGCCATTTATGAGGGCTGCTTATGGGGGCCATTTATGGAGGCTGCTCATGGGGGACATTTATGGGGGCCGTTAATCCTTAATGGGGCCATTTATGGGGGCTGCTTATGGGGGACATTTATGGGGCTGCTTATGGGGGCACATTTGTTGGGGCTGCTTTATGGGTTACATTTATGGGGCAGTTTATGAGGGCTGCTCATTGGAGACATTTATGGGGCTGCTTATGGGGGACATTTATGGGGCTGCTAATGGGGGACATTTATGGGGCTGCTTATGGGGCCATTTATGAGGGCTGCTTTTGGGGGGCATTTATGAGGGCTGCTTATGGGGGCCATTTATGAGGGCTGCTTATGGGGGCCATTTATGGAGGCTGCTCATGGGGGACATTTTTAGGGGCCGTTAATCCTTAATGGGGCCATTTATGGGGGCTGCTTATGGGGGACATTTATGGGGCTGCTTATGGGGGCCATTTATAAGGGCTGCATATGTGGACATTTATGGGGGCAGTTAACCGTTAATGGGACCATTTTTGGGGGCTGCTTATGGGGGACATTAATGGGGCTGCTTCTGGGGGCCATTTATGAGGGCTGCGTATCTGGACATTTATGGGGGCTGCTTATGGGGGACAATTATGGAGGCTACTTATGGGAGACATGTATGGGGGCTGCTTATGGGGAACATTATGAGGGCTGCTTATGGGGGGCATTTATGGGACTGCTTGCGGAGGACATTTATGGGGGCCATTTATGAGGGCTGCTTATGGGGCACATTTGTTGGGGCTGCTTTTGGGTTACATTTATGGGGCAGTTTATGAGGGCTGCTTATTGGAGACATTTATGGGGCTGCTTATGGGGGACATTTATGAGGCTGCTTATGGGGGCCATTTATAAGGGCTGCTTTTGGGGGCCATTTATGAGGGCTGCTTATGGGGGACATTTATGGGGGCTGCTTATGGGAAAGATTTATGGGGGCTGCTTATAGGGGACATTTATGGGGCTGCTTATGGGGGCCATTTATAAGGGCTGCTTATGGGGGCCATTTATGAGGGCTGCTTATGGGGGACATTTATGGGGGATGCTTATGGGGGACATTTATGGGGGCTGCTTATGGGGGACATTTATGAGGGCTGCTTATGGGGGACATTTATGCGGACCATTAACTGTTAATGGGGCCATTTATGGGGGCTGCTTATGGGGAACATTTATAGGGGCTGCTTATGGGGGACATTTATGGGGGCTGCTTATGGGAGACATTTATGGGGGCTGCTTATAGGGGACATTTATGGGGGCTGCTTATGGGAGACATTTATGGGGGCTGCTTATGGGGGACATATATGAGGGCTGCTTATGGGGGACATTTATGGGGACCATTAACTGTTAATGGGGCCATTTATGGTGGCTGCTTATGGGGGCCATTTATTGGGGCTGCTTATGGGGCCATTTATGGGGGCTGTTTATGAGGGCCATTCATGGGGGCGTTTATGGGAGCCATTCATGGGGGCGTTTATGGTAGCCATTCATGGGGGCGTTTATGGGAGCCATTTATGAGGGCTGCTTATGGGGGACATTTATGGGGGCTGCTTATCGGGGCCAATTATGGGGGCTGCTTATGGGGGTCATTTATTGGGGCTGCTTATGGGGGACATTTATTGGAGCTGCATATTGGGGAAATTTATGGAGGCCATTTATGGGGGCTGCTTATGGGGGACATTTATGGGGGCTGCTTATCGGGGCCAATTATGGGGGCTGCTTATGGGGGTCATTTATTGGGGCTGCTTATGGGGGACATTTATTGGGGCTGCTTATGGGGGTTATTTATGGAGGCCATTTATGGGGGTCATTTATGGGGGATGCTTATGGGAGACATTTATAGGGACCGTTAACTTTTAAACGGGCCATTTATGGGGGCTGCTTATGGGGGACATTTGTCTCATGAAGGAGACCAAAACCTGTTCAACTGGAGACCACTGAGACTAAAACCAGTTCAACTGGATACCACTGAGACTAAAACCAGTTCAACTGGACATCACTGATAATGAAACCAGTTTAACTGGACACCACTGAGACTAAAACCAGTTCAACTGGACACCACTGGGACCAGAACCAGTTCAACTGGAGACCACTGAGACTAAAACCAGTTCAACTGGGCACCACTCAGACTAAAACCAGTTCAACTAGACACCATTCAGACTAAAACCAGTTCAACTGGAGACCACTGAGACTGAAACCAGTTCACCTGGAGACCAC
This sequence comes from Hirundichthys speculiger, assembly GCA_018398805.1. Lineage (NCBI taxonomy): Eukaryota > Metazoa > Chordata > Actinopteri > Beloniformes > Exocoetidae > Hirundichthys > Hirundichthys speculiger. Next base: position 289,390 of record JAGFBZ010000911.1, read on the forward strand.
TGAGACTAAAACCAGTTCAACTGGAGACCACTGAGACCAGAACCAGTTCAACTGGACACCATTGGGACCAGAACCAGTTCAACTGGAGGTGTGGTAATTTTGGTTTTTCATGCAGAGATATAAATGTTCTCCAGAGCTCCAGGTGAACTTACCCTGACAGTAACAGGTATCCTGCAGTCTCACCTGTCTCAGGTGTCTTATGAGACCAGGATGGATCAAACAGGCTCGTAGCTGAAGATGAGTCATTTCAGATCAAATAGACCTTTAACTGAATTTATAGATCTGAGTTGTCACATGTTCTGCTTTGTTTTTAATAAAGAGAGATGAGTTCATGTTTGTTCTGTTTCAGGTCACCATCATGAAGATGGAACCCAGAGTGACTCAGAGGACCCGGTTCTGAAGGGTCGGAGTAAATCCCACCACTCGGTCCGATCCGAGCAGTCTGAGGCGTCGCAGCAAACCATCCAATCAGGTCAGCCGCCCGCTCAGACGCCGAAGCTCCAGCAGTTCTCCCCGCCCCCACCGGCCCCAGCCTCACCTGTGGCCCCTGAGCGGCCCCTGTCCCAGAGTCCTCCTCAGCCCCCGTCCCCCTCAGAACCGCCCAAGCAGGCTCCCCCGGAGCATCTCACCCAGCAGGCCTTCATCATTGAGTTCTTTGACGACAACCCTCGAAAGAAACGCTCACAGTCCTTCACACATAACCCCGCCCACACCGACTCTTACTCCACCCTCAAGGCCAAGCTGGAGCGCCGGAAAGGTGGTGAAAGGCCGGCATCCGTGCACGGCCACGTGCCTCCCACCCAGCAGGTGACGGTCCCCCTGAAGGGCCAGGGCCACGGCGGGCCCCCCCAGAGGTCCAGCTCTCTAAAGAGGGAGAAGACGGAGGGGGAGGCGGCCTCGTCGGGGTCGTCCTCCCGCTCCTCATCTGGAATCATCGTCAGGCCTTTTGGCAGCATCGGAAAGAAGTCCAAGCTCGCCCAGGAGTTCGCCGCCGAGTTCCTGAAGGACTCCTCCCCCACCAGGGACAAGACGTCACCTCCCCCCATGTCGGCGCCACCAGTGATGGTGTCTCCACCTCATGTAGGAATTCCCTCCCCTCAGGAACCTCCGGCACCTTCCTCAGTCTCCTACCCCTCCTCCCCATTACAGCCCTCCCTCCCACCCAGCCTTCCCAGCCAGGCGCCCCCTCCTATCCATCCAATGGGGCCCCTCATGTCCCACATGGTGTCTATGGGCGTCCGCGGAGGAGACCCCAGAGGTCCCCAGAGGACCGTGAGGAACGAGGAGGACGACAGTCTGAGCGACGCCGGGACCTACACCATCGAGACGGAGATGCAGGACAAAGAGGTGGAGGAGGCTCGCAACATGATTGATCAGGTGACGTCAGGGCGAGGGGGCGTGGACAAGCAGCTCAGAACGGGTCAAACATCAGACGCTTAGTTTGAAAAGATCCAAAATCTGATGAGTTTTAATGTCCAAACACTGAAACCTGAAACCAGACCTGATGGTCTCCTTCAGTGATCCACCCAGATGGACATGAACCAGAGTCATGTTCAAACCTTTGTTCCCCTGGTCTCCTGTCCTTCCAGCTGGTCTGGAGAACATTCCAGAACCTTGGTTCTGTACCTTCTCATCAGTCTGATGTAGTTCCTGTCACATGACCCAGTTTCAGCCAGTCTTCAGCTGTCAGACAGATGGACTCACATCTGATAAACAGAGGAGTTCATGGTCTCCACATCATTACTCCTCCACCGCCGTGCTTGACAGTGGGTGTGAGGTGCTGCACACCATCTCCTCCTGACTCCTAGCTCTGGGTGTCTGCAGCCTCCTCAGCGTTAGGGTTAGCATTAGGGTTAGCGTTAGGATTATGGTTAGCATTAGGGTTAGGGTTAGCGTTAGGGTTAGAGTTAGCGTTAGGGTTATGGTTAGCATTAGGGTTAGGGTTAGCGTTAGGGTTAGGGTTAGGGTTAACGTTAGGGTTAGGGTTAGGATTAAAGTTAGGGTTAGGGTTAGCGTTAGGGTTAGGGTTAGCATTAGGGTTAGCGTTAGGGTTAGCATTAGGGTTAGGGTTAGCGTTAGGGTTAGGGTTAGGGTTAGCATTAGGGTTAGGGTTAACGTTAGGGTTAGGGTTAGGATTAAAGTTAGGGTTAGGGTTAGCATTAGGGTTAGGGTTAGCGTTAGGGTTAGCATTAGGGTTAGCGTTAGGGTTAGGGTTAGCGTTAGAGTTAGGGTTGGAGTTCCTTCCATCAGAGGTTCGGGAGTTTTCAACCTTCCTCCCTTTGATATGAATATTAGCCAGATTATCAGATTGCAGGGGGCGGGGCTGTTTCAAATGTAGTGATGTAGTGAGCAGGAGGGAACTGGACTGGTTGTTTGTGAGATAACAAAGCTGCACTGTAACTTTTGCTTCCAAGAGAAGCAGATAAAGAATTAAAAAGCAGCCTGGTTTCTGAGCAGAATGTAAATGAGCTCCAGACGTCCAGGAACTGGATAGGAGAACCACTCATTTGATGGAAACCAGAACACTGATGTGGTCTGAGATGAACTAGAGTCTGACACACCTGCCCCGGTCTGTCATGCACTGGTGGCTGTAGTTCAAAATTTCTAAAATAGAGCCACGTATGAGGTTTACTTCAACTGTGGTCATGAACTGAGAAATGAGCCGCTGAAATGAGTTTCCTTCTCAGAGTGGCTGGACTCTCCCTCAGAGATAGAAGTTCAACCATCCAGGAGAGACTCAGAGTGGAGTCACTGCTCCTCGATGTGGAGAGGAACCAGCTGAGGTGGACATGAAGAACGATGTCTCCTCTGACTGGATGATGTCCTCACGCTGGATGCTTTCATTTGTGTAACTGAGAGAGACTCAACTTTTTAAGTGTTGACACCTTCCATTAGAAAATGAATGAGATCCAAACGGTCCAACAAACATGAGTCCAGACAACTCCACGTTGGTCTCATCTGTCCAGAGGACACTGCTCCAGAAGTCTTGAGATATTATTTAGATGCAGTTTTATGAACCACTGATTAAGGTTCTTGGTCATCCAGGTCAAAGTCATTCTCAAAGGCTTGGATTCAGGCAGCTGGACGTCCTTGTCTTGGTTCTCACTGCTTGGCATCACCTCCATCCTGAAGACATAGTTGGTTGATGATCAGCTGGATCAACTAGGTTTTGAAGAACTCTCATCTTCTAGATGAAAGGTGAAACGTCCAAGGAAAAGGACCTCCAGTGTCCTGGATCCAAGCCTTTGAGGGTGAACCTGGTTGTGCTTCCATGTTCTCGTCATACTTGTTTGGTCTTCCTGAGTTTGGAAACAGTTTCATGACCGTTTCCAGATTGATGTCCAGCATCAGAAGCAGTTCTGCTTCTGTAAAGGTCTGTCTCAGATGAAAGATCCCAGATGTGAAGAACAGTTGGGATGTCTTTGGTCTTTGGTCCAGATCAGCTGTCCTCCATTAGTGGTCTGGAGACCACAGACTACCAGACATCATTATCTGACAGCGACTCCGTCTACCAGCTAATTAAGATGCAGCTGTGAATGGCGTGTTAATTAAGGCGGTCCAGCGGCATTCCAGAGAAAAACAAGAATCTCAGTTGTCCTCTTCTCCCCAACCAGAACCACAATCTTCTCTTTTAGAGCTTTTTTACCTCATCAACGCTACAACAGTTTATATTCACGTGTTGTTACTGATGATGTAATTCTACATCCGTCCACATCTCTGCATCGATTATAGCTACAGTTCAGGAGGACTCATCATCGTACAGTCTGACAGACCCTTCTGGACATCGTAGCCTCATTAACCAGATCCAGATGTTTGGTCTGATCTGACTGCAGGAGTCCTGAAGGGTAGAGGAGCCTTGCTGATTTCTCTCCCTTCTGGCGCTGTGTTAATGCCATAAAGGAGCTTTGTAGTTAGTGTGTTGAAACAATCACATGGTGAACGGAGGGGCGACTAACGTCTTCACATGCTCGTATGTTCTGGAGCAGTCACGTCTATGCCCAGCTGGATCCATGCATGACACCTGTTGTCCTTCCTGCTCCTCCTGTGGCCGTGGCCCCGCCCCCTCCTCATGCATGCCCTGTGTCCGACAGGTGTTTGGTGTCCTGGACTCTCCAGAGTACAGTGGTGTGACCACCGGAGTCTGTAGGCCCGTCATACAGGACGGCAAAGATCCCGGTGACGCTGGCACCACGGACCCGTTGCATGGTTTTATCCCAGCCTCCATCGGCGGGCCCTCCACGGGCCCGGTGCAGGTAACCCCGGTGCAGGTAACCCCGGACCAGAACCCAGAGAAACTCCGGTGTGGCATGTTCTGGTGCCTGTGCATGCAGCCTGATCTCAGTCCCGTTTTCTGCTCTCGTGTTTGCCTTCGTACGATCGTCTTGTTCATTGTGTTTGGTTTTCCAGGTTCCGGCTCAGGCGGCAGGACTGGAGGCACCGAAGTGGGTTTCCCGTTGGGCCAGTCTGGCCGACAGCTATGCTGAGCCCGGCTCCACTCCACCTCAGGGGGAAAGTCTGGAAGGTGCTGTACAAGTTCTGTCTGTGGTCTGTCAGAACCACAACCGCAGGTCCAAAAACATTAGGCCGTTGAGTCGGATGGAGATAGACAGTTAAAGCAAAGAACAGAACGCATTGATTACAAACCCCATAAAGTCCTGTTTTATTCATCTTTCCTCACTGGAGAGGAACGTTGTCCTATACTGGTGTGAACTGGGACTGGAGTCCTGGAGAAGTGTCTTATCTTTGTTTTCTAGTCCTGGGGAACACCTGTTTTCTAACATAATAATATAATATAATATAATATAATATAAAATAATATAATATAATATAATATAATATAATATAATATAATATAATATAATATAATATAATATAATTTGCAGTCAGAGATAATTTTTCAGAAAATCATAATTTTTTAAATAATATTTTGTCACAAAATTTCCAGATTGTGACTTTTTGTTGTAAAACCAAATCTTATGTCAAATAATTGTAACATTTTACCTTAAAATCATGGATTTTCTGAAACTTTTTTTTTTTAGCTTTTTTTTTTAATCATAAAAGTATTACTTTGTCATAAAATTGTTAATTTGTAAACTTTCTGAACTAAAATCACAACTCTTTGACGTAAAACTGAATTTTGAACTTTTGTTGTAGAAAGCAAATATTTGTCATAACAACTCATATATCACACAGTCATGACTTTCTGACATAAAATTACAACTTTTATGATTTAACTTTATAAACTTTATTTGACCTTTTGTCATTAAATGTTGGATTTTGCAAAACTGTGATTTTTTCTGACATTAAAGTACAATTTTATGACCTAAAGTCACAACTTTTTGTCTCAAGTTTGACGTAAAAGATGAGTTTTTGTTATAACATCTCAAATGTCATAAATTCACGACCTTTTGACATGGTAGCGAGTCTTTTTGTTGTAAAATCCCAACTTGCGCACTTTGACGTGTTTTTGTTGTAAAAATCCCAACATTACATAGTTACGTAAAATTGTGACGTTTAAGATTAGGATTTTTTTACCGCTGCTGAACGGTCGTCCTGCAGGAAGGACACCTGTCAATCAGAGGTCAAAGGGGGCGGAGCTTGAGCACCAGCTGGAGTCCACGTGTGCATGTGCCTGCTTCACTGTGTTTTAGCTGAAATATACCTGGACTGAAGTGGGCGTGTTTGAGTTATCTTGTGAACTGGTTCTTCATGAATGAAGTTAACTTCATGAATGAAGTTAACTGGAAGAAGAAGCATCTTGAACACGTCCAGAACTTAATTCTTGCTTTTCTGCTCGTTGACATTTTTTCTTTTTTCCAGAAAACAACTAAATGAAAATCAGAAAACGATGTGAATCTCGATTTTTTGGCGTGACATTAATTAGAAGCAGGATGTTCTCCAAATCTGCCTAGCAACACAGTCGACCAATCAGCACGCGGCGTCCAGAAACAGGATCACGTTTACACGACATCAGAAAGCTGTTAGAACTGCGTTTGGTTTAGATATAAATGGATGAGTACTGAGCAGAATTTCAGTGGATATTCATCATGAAGACGTGATTAACATGCTTTTAAAGGTTTTCATTTTTGTATATTTCCCCCTATAAAGGGGGCTTTTGTTTTGAAGGGGCTGATTCTTAAAGGATGAAACAAAGTAACTGATAATAAGGGACCATGATGTGACTTGAGACATGAATGACGTGAGTTCTGATGAATGATTTTGCAGACGTGACCTTCATGAGCCATTCGATGGGAACTTGCAGCTACGACCAGTCTGAGTCGGAGTCCAGCTACAGCTCCAGGACGAGGCGGCTGCTGCCACAGGTTCCTCCCGAGAAGCTGGACCACGTCACCCCGAGCATCCTGATCCGACATGAGTCCTACCAAGGAAAAGAACCCGTGGACAGAATCTCCGAGCCGGCGCATCCACAGAACTCCAGCCAGTGCCTGTCGGTCCAGGACGACGTGGACCCGGACAGCCTGAGCGATGCCAGTCGCTCCGATGATGGACCTGTTCTGGAGAGAGCAAAGAAGAATCAGTCCAGGACTGGAGCGACATCTCCAGGGGATTCTGGGCCTCAGTCTAAAGCTCGGGAGAAAGTTTCTCCGTCAACCAAATCCACATCCTTCTATATTGGTTCTGATGACCACCCTGGTAAGCCCGACCGGGCCCGGAGCCCGGTACCGTCCGAGAGGGCTGGCAGACCCCCCCCCACCACTGTCTTGATCCGACACCTGAGCGGGCATGAACCTAAGAGGACAGGTGTCAAACCCAACAGCTCCGCTCCAAACCTCCAGACACAGGACAAGGACTCCGTCCCCACCATCGACAGCAGCGGGTCATCCTTTGTCCGCCAGGAGAGCTTCACCAGAGACCGGCCCAGCGACGGCGTCCAGGTGAAGAAACTTCCCCACATCTCCAGCCATCCGTCCATCAGAGACATGGAGCAGAGACAGGACAACGTCCAGGAGTCCTTCCATAGTGACGCGGTGAGTACTGGTGATCATGAGTCTGACGAGTATTCAGTTCTGACTTTGACTACAGGCTCCTGTAGTCCTGGATCCCCCTGGAACCTACAGTAGCAGCTTATGCAGATGATACCCAGGTCTATCTAGAACCCTCTGCAAATGACCACAGTCTGATAGACGCCTGATAGACATGACACGTCAGTGCCTGGAGGAGTAAACGACTGGATGTAACAAAACCTCCTTTAATTATCAAAAAAAAAACTGAATTAATCATTATTGGCAATCACGAAAGGAGGATAATGATCAGTGATCAGTAGTAGTAATCAGTAGTAGTAATCAGTAGCAGTAATCAGTAGCAGTAATCAGTAGTAGTAATCAGTAGCAGTAATCAGTAGTAGTAATCAGTAGCAGTAATCAGTAGTAGTAATCAGTATTAGTAATCAGTAGTAGTAATCAGTAGCAGTGAGCAATCAGTAGCAGTAATCAGTAGCAGTAATCAGTAGTAGTAATCAGTAGCAGTAATCAGTAGCAGTAATCAGTAGTAGTAATCAGTATTAGTAATCAGTAGTAGTAATCAGTAGCAGTAATCAGTAGCAGTAATCAGTATTAGTAATCAGTATTAGTAATCAGTAGTAGTAATCAGTATTAGTAATCAGTAGTAGTAATCAGTAGCAGTAATCAGTAGTAGTAATCAGTATTAGTAATCAGTAGTAGTAATCAGTAGTAGTAATCAGTAGTAGTAATCAGTAGCAGTAATCAGTAGTAGTAATCAGTATTAGTAATCAGTAGTAGTAATCAGTATTAGTAATCAGTAGTAGTAATCAGTAGCAGTAATCAGTAGTAGTAATCAGTATTAGTAATCAGTAGTAGTAATCAGTAGCTGAACCCAGATGGTCCAACAGCCCAAAGCAGGTTGTTATTTCAAGGTTGCCTTTGCATATAAAATTAGCAATTTAAAGAATTTGTCTTTCCGTCTTTCAGGAGGTCGAGGGAACGAAGTTTCCCTCATCTGGATCTGGCCGCAGCTCAAAGAAGGGCGGTTCCTCCAGCCACATGGACGACTCTCTCTCTGGCGAGTCGGACGTAGACACAGCGAGCACCGTGAGTCAAGTGAGCGGCAAAAATGCTCCCGTTACATCCACCTCGAAGAAGCGTCCCGCCATCAGCAGCCTCCAGAAGGAGAAGTCTTCCTCCAGCCCGTCCATCCAGGACAAGGGACGGCATCTCAGCGCTCGGGAGCGACTGTCCGAGAAACGCCGGGGCCAGGCAGCACCAGCTGACACACCCGGCAAGGCGGAGCCAGAAAAACGCTTCCACATGCGCCGCAGTACAGGAAACCGGGGCTCCCTAGATCTGGCAGAGGGTCAGCAAGGTTCTGGTCCAAACTGGACTGAAATGACATCTTCTGATCATGAAGTTTCCCGTCCATCTGGTCGCACAAAAAAACTAATCACCCCCCTTCACAAAGAAGACAATGGAAAGACATCGAAGACAGCAACACAGCAGGTTCTGACCCGGTCCAACAGCCTGTCGGCACCGCGGCCAACCCGAGCGTCCATGCTTCGACGAGCTCGCCTGGGGGAGGCCTCAGATAACGAGGGCACTGAGACGGACCGGGCCTCCCAGAGTTCTGACCACATCCCTGCACCCACCAAAGCGCCCGCGGAAGGGAAGAAGCTGTCCCGGCTGGACATCTTGGCCATGCCCAGAAAGAGGACGGGCTCCTTCACGGCTCCCAGCGACAATGAGACTTCCTCCACCAGCCGCTCTGCCTTCTCCAACCGCAACCCCGAGGCCACTGGCACCACCAGGAAGACATCAGTGGGGGACGCCCGGCAGGCAGCTTCTAGAGGGGGTGGAGCTCCAGCGAAGCAACCACTAACCCGGACCCGGTCCAGTGGAGCCAAGTACTCCAGTGGCGGTGAGTCCAAACTGGTTTTTAATGCAACATGCTCCTGTTCTTCAGTGGAGGGTTTGGACATTTCACTGCGGTGGATGTGCAGAACTCCCATGATTCGACCGCTTGTAGATCAGTAACTCCCAGTAGTGGTTTCCTGTGTGACTTTGGGTGAATTCCAGTTCCTCCCTGAACCCTCAACCTCAACCGTAAATCTCAACCCTCAATCTCAGACTTGTTCGCTCCCGTGAAGTGCAAGTGCTGTCCCGATTCTTATTACTGCACTCAATGGGTGTCTCATTTCTAAGTCACGAAATAGACCTGGCACTTGAATTCCAATTCATCCCTTAACCCTCAATCTTAACCCTCAATCTCAAAAATGCGTGCTCCAGCTAAGTGCTAGTGCTGTCCCAATTCTAAGAACGTCAAATTGAGGGACAACTTTGAGGGCTGTATCACCCTCAATATTGAGATATTCTCCGGCACCACCCTTGGAAGTAAGGGCTACCCAGAAGGCACTGGGTAATTTAGTCGACATCTTTAAAAAGGATGGCGACAAAAAAAAAAGCTAACTACAAATGTAAGTATCTTCGTAGTTCTTAAAGATATAAATGTTACGAGACCATCTTATTGTCTTTGTTTGAGACTTTTTTCATGGATTAACATCGTTGTTGCGTAACATTTATTTTTTTACTTTATGATTTTTGCTGCCGGACCGGCGGTCCATGGCCAGCAGTCCCCGGCCGGCTTCACGTTACTTGTATACGTTGTTGTGTAGCGACGGAGGACTGAATAATGTATCTTCTATTGTGTTATTTGCTAATATTATTTAGAGAATATACAGCGCTCTTTTCAATGTTATTCCTGTGTCATTTCAGGAAATACAGAGACAACACAGCTCTGATACATTTCAGTCTGAAGACGTAACTGCACTCCAGGGGTGTCCCATTTCTAAGTCACAAGATAACCCTCACACTTACTTTTGAGGGTTAAGATTGAAGGCCAAGACTGAGGGTTAAGGGCGAGGGTTGAGATTGTGGGTTAAGGGGGAGGGTTGGAATTGGCCCTTAATCTCCCATGTGGTTCTGGAGATATTCTGGTCCATAGTTTTTTACAATCTTGCTTGGAGCTCAGACACATGAAATAGGCCACACATTAGACCTTGTAACCTCTTTTGGTCAGAAGCCTCTGATGCCTCAGTTCGTTAAGGTTTTTGGATGTCCACTTCTCCACGGCTCTCTGAATGTCCCACAACAGCGTTTCAATCCTGTTGAGGTCTGGATTTAGACAAGAACATTCCAGAACTTTGATCCTTTTATTTTTCATCTCTTCTGAAGTAAATCTGCTGCTGTGTTTAGGTTCATTGTCCTGTCATATGACCCAATTGAAACATGGTCCACTCAATGACTGCGAGTGTTGGGGTTGGGGTTGAGGTTGAGGTTGGGGTTGGGGTTGAGGTTGGGGTTCTCCACTGCCGTGATTGACTGTTGGATGACGGGTTTCTTCTTAAATGCTGTTTTTTTCTAACATGGTCCAGGGTTTAAAGCTGAAACATCTCCACTCTGGTCTCATCAGTCCAGAAACCTGCTGGTTTGTTCACGTGCAGTTTAGTGAACCTCAGTTGTGCTTACATGTTTTTTTTTGTTTTTTTTTAAAACCTTTTTTTCACTTTCAAAAAGGCAAACAAATGAATACAGAATTACAGTTTCCATGAGTTAACAAGACTGGTCCATAAATGAAGAGACAAAGAAAGAAATGCAGCACTCACACTGATACATATACACAAAGTCCAAGTCAGTCTCATGAGGCACGTACACAATTTAGATTTCTGTAATGTCCTATCCCAGGTGGGTGTCCAATTAGTTCATTTCTAAATTGCATTTAACTCCAAGTCGGTCCAGAGGTCTCTTCCACTTTTGTTGAAAAGTTTGAATTCTCCCATTGATGTAGTGTCCCAGTTTTTCCAGTCACAACCTCAGATATCAGAGATTTCCACAGAAGAACAGAGGGGGGGTCATCTCCTACCCACCGCACCATGATTGCTTTGCTTGCCAACATTAATAAAGACTGAATCACTTCTTCATGTTGTTTAAGAGAATCTGGAATACTTCCAAGCAAACACAGAAGTGGACTCACTGACACCTGTTGACCTGTCGCAACACTAATGTTTGTGCAAATTGTTCTCCAGAATGTCTGAACTGCATTACATTCCCACAAGCAATGCAACCTACTGCCTGTGTGATTTTTACATTTGAGACAATTTGGTGAAACTCCTGCTGTATATTTACTATAAATGTACGGCGAAATATAAACATTATGTAGGATAATCTGTTGCATATCGAAATTCTGGAGGGCAAACGCAGAATATCATTCCACATGTCATCAGTTATCACACATTTCAATAACATACACCAAGGTGTTTTAAGCCCTGAGAGATTATCCGCATTCAAATCTAGCATTTCGGAATAGAATTTGGACATAAAATGTTTGGGCTCTTTGAGTTTCAGAAGAAACACCTCTAATGGATAAGAATTGCTAGAGTATTCTAGCGAGTTTATTTTCCCATACACGTAATGTCTGACCTGTAGATATTTGTAGTGGTCGTTCTTGGATACGTGGTACTGAGTTCTCAGTGATTCAAACGTTCTGAATCTACCTTTCTCAAAGAGATCATGAATTCTATTAATGCCTACAGTTTGCCAAGATGTAAAATTTGGGCCTGCCCCTTGCGAGGATAGCTCTGGGTTTCCTACCAATGTTTTTAAAATATTGAGAGGGTGGGTCTCTTCGAATATTTTCCTCAGTTTCCTCCATGTCCATAGTACGTTAGTTATCAAGAAGTTATTCCTTGTAACATGAGGCAGTTCACTTGGGAGTTTATCTAACAGGTTCACAGGAGAGACGGGTTTACAGATGGTTCCATGTTTTTTTTTTTTTAACTTAAAGGGTTTTCTCATGGAAATCCTTTAAAGCAACTCTTACTGGTTCAGTTTTCACCTGACTTCATCTGCCAGACCTGAAGGCTCTGAGACTGAGCTCTTGTTTTTTTTTTTTTGTTTTGGTCATTACATGGTCTAACTTTGGAGTAAATCTGAGGGACCTCCGGTTCTGAATGTTTTCCACTGGTAAAGAATCTTTCTCGCTGTAGAACGTTGAACTCCTGGTCGTTTTAAGTGGTTTTTGAATTCCTTTCCAGATTGATGTGCAGTAACAGTTGCTTTATGGTTGCTGCTGGCAGGAATGATCTTCTGTATCTTTCCGTTGCAAGACAGAAAGATACAGAAGATCATTCCTGCCAGCAGCCAGCAGCCTCCACAACAAGACATAAAACCTACTATTATTATTATTATCAATTAATATTATTATTATTGCTGTCGTTTGTCTGTTGTTAAAAAAAAAAAAAAAAGAGAGCCCTTGCTACAGTGTTGAATTTCCCTTTATAGGATAAATAAAGTACTTTTCAAATAAAGTATTTTTTATTTTCATTGATTTCATTTTCATTCATTCATTCATTCCTTTAGAGTCTTCAGTCAACATTTAAGAGTCCAGGTTTGAGGTTTGAGACAATCATTTAACAACATAATGGTGAAGTCCAGAAGTTTAAAGATCATAATTTCCAGGATGTCCTTTAATGAGGTCCATGACTGGTGCAGCAGCAGAGAAAGCTTTAAAGAGCAGCCAGACCGGGACGTTTTTGTCTGAAGCATTAGTTGATCTCCAGATGGCCTAATTTTCGGAGACTTGTGTACCTGCAGGGTCCCGTCGCAGACAGAAGGGTTCCGACTTCTCGTCTTCCTCTGATGAAGACTATGAGACCACGCTGGCCCTCTGTGACCAAACATGACCCCTTAGTTTGGAGAAACTTCACCAGGATCCAAAGGATCTGCATTTTAGGGTTCAGTGGTCTTTTTTAATTGATATTTTTTGTCCCCAAAAACGTGCAAAAATAAGTTTAAAAGCACTTTTTCTCAGTTTCAGAGTTTCCAAGGATACAGTACTTTGCCTTTCTAGGGTGACCTTCACCAAGTGTTGATAAGAGAAAGAATGATGCAGAAGCATCTCCAGATGCTGGTGGACTCAGAGATCAGACGAGGACCTCGGTCATCCAGGAGGTTGACACCTTTCAGAGGAGGTACTTCAAATATGTCCCATCAGAGCGAGACCCGAGAGAAGACCCAGGCCAGTTAAAGTCCAGGGTCTGGATTGTTGGCACATGTCTCCATTTCCAGAAACCGCCCCACAATGAGGACTCCACAAGACAGATGGCCAGCTGATGGAAACCCATCATCTGACTCAACATCCTTTATGTGAATGAAGATTATAAGAACATTCGATGATGTTGAGTCTTAGCTGGTGCAGATGTATGTTCTTGTCCATGTTCCTCCAGATTTAGCTGATTGATTAAAAGAACACAGAATGTGACTTGATGACCTTCGGTCTTCATCCCCTCAGTCATTCTGCCACACAGGACATCCCATTAACAGCATGAGGACTGCTGGAGGTCCAGCTGACCTCTGAAGGAAGTCATTGACCACTGAGGCGACAGACTGCTATTAGGAGTTTTCTTTGGAAGCTTCCTGGACAAAACAGCCGTCCATCATGAGAAAACTTCAAGCAGTCTTAGACCAGCCGTCACTGACCATCTTCACAACTGAAACTGACCCAGTTCTGGTGGAAGCTCTTCCCACAGTCAGATGGAGAAGAGTCCCTCATGATCACATCCAGTTGCCTCAGAGGGTATAGATGTCCCACCTGATGTAGGGGGACTGAGGGGTGGAGCCAAGGAGGAGATGATGATCTGGGGCTCAGAGATGAGCTTCAGAAGTCTGTTTGTGACAATCGAATGAATCCTTGACACCCAAAGCTATCCTGACTAAACATTCTCATGACTTGACACGTTAATGTTGGATTTCTGTTGGACATCACGTCTGTTCAACCTGGAGCCTCCATGCAGCAACATTTAGAGCTGGTTCCCCCTTTGAACAGTAAGAACCCCACTGGGACTCTGGAGACGTGGGTCACCACGAGTCCAGACAGTCACTGACCCCTGAGTTCCCGTAGAAACCCGATGTACCTCCCAGTTTTAGAGAAGTGCTATATGAAGAAAGTATGTAGAGTTTTACCTGGTGGGAAGGCTGCCTGCTCAGAGAGTGAGTAGCTGTGTAGGTGTGTTCCTGTGTGTGTTCCTGTGTGTTACTGGCTGTGCTGTAGTCCCTGTGTGTTGAGCTGAAACTCGTGGTTTTTTTTTTTGTTGCGTCTTTGTGTTGAAACAGCGGAGACCTCGTGAAGAGAGCGCTGTACAGATGAAGCAGAGGTGGAGCGCGCTCAGTGGAGCCCTCCTGTTCGATGGTCACACTGGTTCACTGACACTAGTTAGCCTAGCGTAGCACAGAGACTCATTCAGTACTCACATAATCCCAGTTATTAAAAAAACAGATTACATCATCTCTTCACTGAAGTCATCCACTCTGAGAAGGTTGTATGAAACCTAATCTCAAAAGTAGAGAGGAGATCCATGTCTCAAACCCCCGACTGGGAGCTGGGTCCATCAGAAAAGAGTCTGATAATGGGAGGTTCTACCTCCACTCTGCTGTTGGAAACTCCAGAAACCACCAGTAAATTCACAGTCTGAGGGAGAAGAACTGTGAGATGATGTGCATCTATTACATCTTCACATTATTGTGGAGGTGAAAGAAAACTCTAGAGCTCTAGAAACTTGTTTATGTGCGGATTAAGGGACTAAAATAACCGAATGGTACCAGATACCAAAGTGATGCCGTCCAGAGCGACGAAATGTTCAGACAGATTGTGTCTGAAGTGTTTAGGTCCAAAGACAAGAACCTCTGTCAGATCTTCTGCAGAGCACTGGTTTCTGCAGTGTGTCATCTGTTTCTACTGGTCAAATCATTAAATAAAATGATTTGGAAAACTAGAATAGTTTTAGACAAATCCATGTTTCCAACACCAACAAGCGTCAGAAGCTCCAGGATTGAGCCCAGAGGAACTCCATCTATAGAATTCCACCTGTGGAACTCCACCAGTAGAGCTCCATCAATGGAACTCCACCTGTAGAACTCCATCTGTAGAATTCCACCTGTGGAACTCCACCAGTAAAACTCCATCAATGGAACTCCACCTGTGGAACTCCATCAATGGAACTCCACCTGTGGAACTCCACCTGTAGAACTCCATCTGTAGAATTCCACCTGTGGAACTCCACCAGTAGAACTCCATCAATGGAACTCCACCTGTGGAACTCCACTATTAGAACTCTACCAGCAGAACTCCACCTGTGGAACTCCACCAGTGGAGCTCCACCAGTGGAACTCCACTTGTGGAACTCCACCTGCAGAAATCCATCAATGGAACTCCACCAGCGGAACTCCACTTGTGGAAGTCCACCAGCAGAAATCCATCAATGGAACTCCACCAGTAGAATTCCACCAGCAGAACTCCACCTGTGGAACTCCACCAGTAGAACTCCACCTGTGGAACTCCACCTGTGGAACTCCACCAGTAGAACTCCACCTGTGGAACTCCACCAGTAGAACTCCACCTGTGGAACTCCACCTGTGGAATGTGTTTAGATCTGGGCTCCACTGTGAGCTGCTGAACTGTCCTCTTCTGTAAGTCCTGTCCTGCTGCCAGCCTCTGTGCTAAGCTAGGCTAACTCCATCGTGGTCACCAGAGGGATCATCAGGTCTCAGAAGATGAGAGAACAGGGGCTTCACTGAACTGTTTCTGTCAAGAGTTTGGCTGGACTTTTATTTTGTAAAGTGCATGTTTCCTGTAGCAGGTGACAGTTTGAGGCTAAATCACCAAATGTGCACTTTGGATTTCGTTTCTTGGTTTTTGTGCTCCGCAGCTGTCGAGAATGTATGAATTTATCACCTGCGCCACAAACGTGACTGGCTGCTGCTGTGATGATGTAACTGCTGCTGCTACAGCTGATTGATCGGTTTTTTATTTTACAGTGCATGTGACTGCGAACAAACGAGCTGAATAGACGAAGTAAACCAAATGCGTACGACTTTGTTTGTCTCTTTTTTTATGCATCTGATCCCGTGGCGGTCCTGCAGGAGCCGTGTGGTTCTGACGGGTCGCCTCAGTTCCTGTGGTCTCCACATCTCTGAACTCCGGTGTTCATCATCAACTGGATTTCTTTGTACCACCATGTCATTTGTAATAAACTGATTTCATGCACGTCCTGGTGAACCTCTGTGGTGTTTTTGCTCAGATTCATATTTTTTCATCCAGCTGTAGTAGAATAACCTCGATGATGAGCAGCTGAACAGTCTGTTGATCCAGTCAGAAGCTGTTTGATTGATGTGACCTGCTGCTGAGTTGGTTCAGGATGTCTTAGAACGCAGAAGAGGAACTGGAAAACCCTCTGGATTCTGGAGACTCCATGTTGGTAGGAAGTGACCTCATCAGCTCCACCGTTGCTCTTCAAGGTTTGCTTCCACCAGAGGACCTTTTACTGGTTTCTTTGCTTAATATTTAATCATATTTGCTCGGGGGTCATGGACACAGACGCCATATAGATAAAGATCACCAAACCTGCAGGACAGCAGCACGCACAGATGATGCTGTTGAAGAGAGAAGCTCTGCTGCCTCCTACCTGCTGTGGAAATATTCATAAATATCTTCAGTCCTGGAATCGGCTGGTTCTTCCTCAGTTTCTAGTTTTGAGTTCAGAAACCTCCACAGATGTCTGGAAACCTGCAGAAACCTCCAGACTGAGCCACTTCATGAACATGAGCGCCCTCTGCTGGTCACAGCAGGAACTACAGGAACGACACCCCTACCTGCTCCCTTTTTTTTTATTTTTTAATTATTATTGTTTCACACTTTTTTTTTATGTTTTTAGATGATTCTGGATTTTGTGATTTTTTTTGGGGTGGTGTTATTAAATATTTTATAACATTATTTCTGAAGGTTTGATCTGTGGATGTTTTTGAATTCTTTTGAAAGTGTTCTCAGTTGTTGTTTTTGTTCATTTGTTTCTGAATGATTTTATGTGTTTTTTTACATGTTTCCTATTTTTTTTAGAGATATATTTCTGGATTATTATTTATATTATTGAATGCTTCTGGATGATATTTGAAGGTATGTTTATGGATCATTTAATTTAATTTAATTTGATTTAATTCTATTTTTTAAGTTATCTTATTTTATTTCATTCCATGTTGTTAGGGTTTTGAATGATTATTTGATTTAATTTAATTTACTGTAATTTCATTTTACTTAATTTCATTTCTTTAAAAAAAATTAATTTAATTTAATTACATTTTATTTATTTTATTTAATTGTGTTGTATTTCTTTTTTGTTATGGTTCTGAATGATTTTTGTGGGATGTTTCTGGATCATTTAAACTAACTACTAATTAACATACACTAAAAAAGTCGCCACCAAAAAAGAATAAGTTCATCCACTCTAATATTTCTTTGGACCACCTTTAGCTTTGATTACGTCACAATTCGCTGTGTCATTATTTCAATAAGCCATGCAACGTCACCAGATTTATTTCCATCCAGTGTTGCATTAATTTTTCTCCCAGATCTTCATTGATGATGGTAGAGTCTGAGTCTCCAGCACATTCCAAAGGTCCTCAATGGGGTTCAGGTCTGGACTCTGTGGAGGCAAATCCATGTGTGGAAATGATGTCTCATGCTTCCTGAACCAGTCTTTCACAATTTGAGCCCAATCAATCTTGGAATTGTCATCTTGGAATATGCCCGTGCCATCAGGGGAAAAAAATCCATTGATGGAATAACCTGGTCATTCAGTATATTCAGGTAGTCAGCTGACCTAATTCTTTGAGCTCAAACTGTTGCTGAACCTGGACCTGACCAACTGCAGCAACCCCAGATCAGAACACTGCCCCCACAGGCTGGTACAGTAGGCACTAGGCATGATGGGAACATCACTTCATCTGCCTCTCTTCTTACCCTGATGCTCCCATCACTCTGGAACAGGATCAATCTGGACTCATCAGACCACATGACCTTCTTCCATTGCTCCAGAGTCCAATCTTTATGCTCCCTAGCAAACTGAAGCCTTTTTTTCCAGTTAGCCTCACTGATTAGTGGTTTTCTTCAGGCTACACAGCTGTTCAGTCCCAATCCCTGGAGTTCCCTTAGCATTGTGGGTGTGGAAATGCTCTTACTTTCACTATTAAACAGCCCTGAGTTCTAATGTTGTTTTCCATCCATCTGATCTCTCCAAACGTTTCAGTGATCTCTGATCACGATCATTGAGGATTTATTTCCGGCCACGTTTCCTCCTGGAAGACGATGGTTCCCCACTATCCTTCCAGTTTTTAATAATGCGTTGGACAGTTCTGAACCCAGTTTTGGTAGTTTCTGCAATCTCCTTAGATGTTTTCTCTGCTTGATGCCAATGATTTGACCCTTCTCTAACAGACTAACATCTTTTCCACGACCACGGATGTAACTCTGACATGGTTGTTTAGGAAATGAGAAGCAACTCAGTGCACCAGTTGGGGTTCAATAACTTGTTTCCAGCTGAAAGATAATTGTTCATGCAGTAATTATCCAATAGGAGGCTCAGATCTGTTAGCTTAGTTAAATCCAGGTGGAGACTTTGTTTTTGACCAGTCAGTGTAACTTTGTGTTCATTCTGATCAAATCTGTCCAACATCTCCACCAAGAGAACTTCTCTAAAGAACTGACCAACCAGAGACTCCAACCAGAAGATGGAATCAGGTGCAACATCACGTCTGATCCTCACGTCAGGTTAGCAGCAGATTAAAATCAGCACAGTGACATCATTGTGACATCACTGATCACAGATGTCTTGTGACATTCTAGTTTCCAGAACAATAGTTTCTGTCTGGAAGAACCTGAGTTGGAGGAATGTTTCATCCTGGTTTGGTCCAACCAGGTCAAACTGGAGGAACATCTTCCTGGAGATGTTACTGGAGGTCACGATGGAAGCTGTGAGTCTGCAGGTCCCCCCAGAACTCCACTAGTCCTGCTTTCAGCACTTGTTTCAGATGTGTTGGTCCACCTGGAAGCTCCTGAAATGACCTGAGGAGAAGATCTCTGGACCAGAGGATCCAGCTGCTGCCAGAAGCTGATGATCTAGAGACAGTCCAGCTGGTGTCCTGTGGTTAGTCCTGACTAGCAGCCTTCAACCAGGGCGAAGACAGCTGCTCCAGAGCCCGAGTCCTGCCAGACCAGACCAGAACCGGTGCTCTGGAGCTCCCAGTGGTCATCAGAGGAACTGCAGATTTTTAAACTTGAACATCAGACTCGTTTTTCTCTGCTGGAGTTCTTTTTCTGGTCTGATGTCACCTCCAGCTTCTCTGGCTGAGACGGACTTCAATCACTGAGCAGAGCAGTTTCATTTCTTCAGCAACAGTGACATCACACAGACACGCCCACTCATATGAAATGGAGAGGAAGAGGAGGATGAGGAGGAGGATGAGGCAGCAGCTCCGGCTGGTGCTTCATGACGCACTGCAGCTGAGATAAAGGAAAGTGAAAGTGTTAGAGAGGAAGAGGAGGAAGAGGAGGGACAGGAGGAGATGCTGTGAGGAGGACTCGGACAGCTGCTGGTCTCTGACTGATCTTGGTCCTGGTCTCTGGAGCTGTTGGAGATGTCGAGGCTGTCTCTGCCCTGCCAGTGTCTGCGACTGAGAGCAGGTGAGCTCAGGTACCAGGATCCAGGGTCCAGGGTCCAGGATCCTGGATCCAGGATGAAGTCCATGCAGCTCTGAAACTTCTGAATCTGCTCCTTGATATGATTACTCTGATGATTTTATTTGATTTAGTTTGTTTTAATATTTTATTCTATTTTTTGTTTTGCTTCATTGGATGCCATTTTATTTTTCATTTTATTTCTTTTGTTTTGTTTTATTAATCTGTCACATTTTCCTTGTGTGTTTATTGTCATATTTCTGAGAGACAGACAGACAGGTAGACAGACGGGGGGGGGGGGAGCGGTCAGCTGGCCGGTGGTCATGGGTGTGGGTGGAGACAACTGATTTCACATGGGTGATCTGTCCAGATCATTTCCCATGAGCACCGGGGCTCTAACCCCGCCCCTCCCCTCCGGCTGATCCACTGGCCGGCCGGCTGATGTTGTCTGTGACGCAGCTGCAGGTGGAAAACATGACATCACTCACGTCTGTGCTCGTGTTCAGCAGCAGGTTTGGAGGAGAGCCCTGAGGGGTTTCGGGGGAGGCTGTCCAAACTGAAGTGCTGTCCGTCCTTCAGGCTGCGGAGCCGCCATGAAGGTAGGAGACCCTGCTGATCAGCTGCAGACGTTTGGACCCTCTTTAATAATCAATAAACACCATCAAACTATCTGATCTGGTCTCAGTTTTAGACTAATACCGCCTCTCGTGAACAACGACAGAACTGTTTTTCAGCCTGACTTTATTTAACAAAAATGGAGCCCAACAGAATCTGTGGAGCAATCCCAGGTTCCCCTTGGTTCAGCAGCAGTAACCTGAAGTTCTTTCCTGTCTGACTCTATCAGTCTGCCCGGTGGTTCTGGAGGAGATCTCAGCCGTTCTTCTTCAGTTCATTGGGGTTTCTGGACATCCTCTTCTCCACAGCTCTCTGAATGTTTCACCACAGCATTTCAGTCAGGTTCAGGTCTGGACTTTGACTAGAACATTCAGGAACCTTGATTCTTTTATTCTTAATCCATGATGATGCAGATCTGCAGCTGTGTTTGGATAATTGTCCTCTCATGTGACCCAGTTTCAGCCAAGCTTCAGCTATCAGACAGGTGGACTCACATCTGTCTCAAGAATACTCTAGTGGAGTTCCTGGTCCCCTCAGTGACTGACAGGTATCCAGGTCCACTAACCATCACCCTCCACCACCTTGTCTGGAGTTGGAGTTCCTGTAATGTTCCAGCGGTGTTCTGGCAATGTTCCTCCAATGTTCCTCCAATGTTCCAGCAATGTTCCAGCAATGTTCCAGCAATGTTCCTCCAGTGTTCCAGCAATGTTCCTCCAGTGTTCCAGCAATGTTCCAGCAATGTTCCAGCAATGTTCCTCCAATGCTCCTCCAATGTTCTAGCAATGTTCCAGCAATGTTCCAGAAATGTTCCAGCAATGTTCCAGCAATGTTCCTCCAATGTTCCAGCAATGTTCTAGCAATGTTCCAGAAATGCTCCAGCAATGTTCCAGCAATGTTCCTCCTATGTTCCTCCAATGTTCCAGCAATGTTCCACCAATGTTCCAGCAATGTTCCAGCAATGTTCCTCTAATGTTCCAGTAATGTTCCAGAAATGTTCCAGCAATGTTCCAGCAATGTTCCACCTATGTTCCAGCAATGTTCCTCCAATGTTCCAGCAATGTTCTAGCAATGTTCCAGCAATGTTCCTCCAATGTTCCAGCAATGTTCCAGCAATGTTCCAGCAATGTTCCTCCAATGTTCCTCCAATGTTCCAGCAATGTTCCAGCAATGTTCCAGCAAAGTTCCTCCAATGTTCCAGCAATATTCCAGCAATGTTCCAGCAATGTTCCTCTAATGTTCCAGCAATGTTCCTCCAATGTTCCAGCAATGTTCCAGCAATGTTCCAGCAATGTTCCTCCAATGTTCTAGCAATGTTCCAGCAATGTTCCTCCAGTGTTCCAGCAATGTTCCAGCAATGTTCCTCCAATGTTCTAGTAATGTTCCAGCAATGTTCCTCCAATGTTCCAGCAATGTCCCCCCAATGTTCCAGCAATGTTCCCCCAATGTTCCAGCAATGTTCCCCCAATGTTCCAGCAATGTTCCACCAATGTTCCAGCAATGTTCCAGCAATGTTCCTCCAATGTTACAAAAATGTTCCAGCAATCTTCCTCCAATGTTCTAGCAATGTTCCTCCAATGTTCTAGTAATGTTCCAGCAATGTTCCTCCAATGTTCCAGCAATGTTCCAGCAATGTTCCTCCAATGTTCCAGCAATGTTCCAGCAATATTCCTCCAATGTTCCAGCAATGTTCCAGAAATGTTCCAGCAATGTTCCAGCAATGTTCCTCCAATGTTCCAGTAATGTTCAAGCACCTTTCTGACAATGTTGTTAGGGTTTATGGTTAGGACCCACAATGCAGGAGATCAGAGGCAGGAGTTTCCAGCAAAAATGTTATTCTTTTGACTAAAGAACAATAACAAAAGACTGAACTAAGAAATCCATTAGGTAGTAGTAGAGCAGGGCAGGAACTCACAGGAGCCAGGATCACAGGAAGACAGACGTCGAGCAGGACCAGAATAGACACTGGTCTGAGGTCTAACGGGAACAGTGTAGACACTGGTCCACTATCTGAGGTCTGACAGGACCAAAATAGACACTGGTCCCCTGTCTGAGGTCTAGCAGGACCAAAATAGACACTGGTCCCCTGTCTGAGGTCTAACAGGACCAGTATAGACACTGATCCACTATCTGAGGTCTAACAGGACTGGTATAGATACTGGTCTGAGGTCTAACAGGACCAGTATAGACACTGGTCCACTAACTGAGGTCTAACAGGACCAGTATAGACACTGGTTTGAAGTCTAACAGGACCAGTATAGACGCTGGTCCACTAACTGAGGTCTAACAGGACCGGTATAGACACTGGTCCACTATCTGAGGTCTAACAGGACCGGTATAGACACTGGTCCACTATCTGAGGTCTAACAGTACCAGAAAAGACACTGGTCTAAGGGCTAACAGGACCAGTATAGACACTGGTTTGAAGTCTAACAGGACCAGTATAGACGCTGGTCTACTAACTGAGGTCTAACAGGACCGGTATAGACACTGGTCCACTATCTGAGGTCTAACAGGACCAGTATAGACACTGGTCCACTATCTGAGGTCTAACAGGACCAGTATAGACACTGGTTTGAGGTCTAACAGGACCAGTATACACGCTGGTCCACTAACTGAGGTGTAACAGGACCGGTATAGACACTGGTCCACTATCTGAGGTCTAACAGGACCAGTATAGACACTGGTCTGAGGTCTAACAGGACCAGTATAGACGCTGGTCCACTAACTGAGGTCTAACAGGACCAGTATAGACACTGGTCTGAGGTCTAACAGGACCAGTATAGACGCTGGTCCACTGACTGGGGTCTAAAAGGGACCGGTATAGACACTGGTCCACTATTTGAGGTCTAACAGGACCGGTATAGACACTGGTCCACTATCTGAAGTCTAACAGGACCGGTATAGACACTGGTCCACTAACTGAGGTCTAACAGGACCAGTATAGACACTGGTCTGAGGTCTAACAGGACCAGTATAGACGCTGGTCCACTAACTGAGGTGTAACTGGACCGGTATAGACACTGGTCCACTAACTGAGGTCTAACAGGACCAGTATAGATGCTGGTCCACTAACTGAGATCTAACAGGACCGGTATTGACACTGGTCCACTAACTGAGGTCTAACAGGACCAGTATACACACTGGTCTGAGGTCTAACAGGACCAGTATAGACGCTGGTCCACTAACTGAGGTGTAACTGGACCGGTATAGACACTGGTCCACTAACTGAGGTCTAACAGGACCAGTATAGACACTGGTCTGAGGTCTAACAGGACCAGTATAGACGGTGGTCCACTAACTGAGGTGTAACTGGAACGGTATAGACACTGGTCCACTAACTGAGGTCTAACAGGACCAGTATAGACACTGGTCTGAGGTCTAACAGGACAAGTATAGACAATGGTCCACTATCTGAAGTCTAACAGGACCGGTATAGACACTGGTCCACTAACTGAGGTCTAACAAGACCAGTATAGACACTGGTCTGAGGTCTAACAGGACCAGTATAGACGCTGGTCCACTAACTGAGGTGTAACTGGACCAGTATAGACACTGGTCCACTAACTGAGGTCTAACAGGACCAGTATAGACGCTGGTCCACTAACTGAGATCTAACAGGACCGGTATTGACACTGGTCCACTAACTGAGGTCTAACAGGACCAGTATACACACTGGTCTGAGGTCTAACAGGACCAGTATAGACACTGGTCTGAGGTCTAACAGGACAAGTATAGACACTGGTCCACTAACTGAGGTCTAACAGGACCAGTATAGACACTGGTCTGAGGTCTAACAGGACCAGTATAGACGCTGGTCCACTAACTGAGGTGTAACTGGACTGGTATAGACACTGGTCCACTAACTGAGGTCTAACAGGACCAATATAGACACTGGTCTGAGGTCTAACAGGACAAGTATAGACACTGGTCCACTATCTGAAGTCTAACAGGACCGGTATAGACACTGGTTTACTAACTGAGGTCTAACAGGACCAGTATAGACACTGGTCTGAGGTCTAACAGGACCAGTATAGACGCTGGTCCACTAACTGAGGTGTAACTGGACCGGCATAGACACTGGTCCACTAACTGAGGTCTAACAGGACCAGTATAGACGCTGGTCCACTAACTGAGATCTAACAGGACCGGTATAGACACTGGTCCACTGACTGAGGTCTAACAGGACCAGTATAGACACTGGTCTGAGGTCTAACAGGACCAGTATAGACGCTGGTCCACTAACTGAGGTGTAACTGGACCGGTATAGACACTGGTCCACTAACTGAGGTCTAACAGGACCAGTATAGACACTGGTCTGAGGTCTAACAGGACAAGTATAGACACTGGTCCACTATCTGAAGTCTAACAGGACCGGTATAGACACTGGTCCACTAACTGAGGTCTAACAGGACCAGTATAGACACTGGTCTGAGGTCTAACAGGACCAGTATAGACGCTGGTCCACTAACTGAGTTGTAACTGGACCGGTATAGACAATGGTCCACTAACTGAGGTCTAACAGGACCAGTATAGACGCTGGTCCACTAACTGAGATCTAACAGGACCGGTATTGACACTGGTCCACTAACTGAGGTCTAACAGGACCAGTATACACACTGGTCTGAGGTCTAACAGGACCAGTATAGACGCTGGTCCACTAACTGAGGTGTAACTGGACCGGTATAGACACTGGTCCACTAACTGAGGTCTAACAGGACCAGTATAGACACTGGTCTGAGGTCTAACAGGACAAGTATAGACACTGGTCCACTATCTGAAGTCTAACAGGACCGGTATAGACACTGGTCCACTAACTGAGGTCTAACAGGACCAGTATAGACACTGGTCTGAGGTCTAACAGGACCAGTATAGACGCTGGTCCACTAACTGAGTTGTAACTGGACCGGTATAGACACTGGTCCACTAACTGAGGTCTAACAGGACCAGTATAGACGCTGGTCCACTAACTGAGATCTAACAGGACCGGTATTGACACTGGTCCACTAACTGAGGTCTAACAGGACCAGTATACACACTGGTCTGAGGTCTAACAGGACCAGTATAGACGCTGGTCCACTAACTGAGGTGTAACTGGACCGGTATAGACACTGGTCCACTAACTGAGGTCTAACAGGACCAGTATAGACACTGGTCTGAGGTCTAACAGGACCAGTATAGACGCTGGTCTACTAACTGAGGTGTAACTGGACCGGTATAGACACTGGTCCACTAACTGAGGTCTAACAGGACCAGTATAGACACTGTACTGAGGTCTAACAGGACAAGTATAGACACTCGTCCACTATCTGAGGTCTAACAGGACCAGTATAGACACTGGTCCCCTGTCTGAGGTCTAACAGTACCAGAAAAGACACTCGTCTGAGGTCTAACAGGACCAGTATAGACACTGGTCTGAGGTCTAACAGGACCAGTATAGACACTGGTCTGAGGTCTAACAGTACCAGAAAAGACACTGGTCTGAGGTCTAACAGGACCGGTTTAGCCAGTTTAAGTCTTCTCTGTTGCTCCTCCTGTAGACAGTGAGCAGCAGATCAAGTCGCTGAAGAAGCAGCCGCTGAAGGAGGAGCAGCTGAAGGAGGGACAGCTGGAGATGGTCAGCAGGAGGCTGATCCTCAGAGAGGAGGAGCTCTTCAGCCAGGAGTCCACCACCGAGGAGGAGAAGGAGCTTCTGCAGGAGGACTTCACCGCTCTGAGAGACCAGATCAGAACGGCCATCGAAAACACCTTCACCCCATCCCCATCCTCCGCTGAACATCTGGAGATCCTGAGGAGTGCCGTGGCCTCCATCCAGCAGCAGGAGCAGCAGGACCAGCGGTGGACAGAGTGTCCAGAGGACGGGGTTCCACCGTGGCGTCCTCTGAAACTTCTCAATGATCACAACGTGCTGATGGAGAAGATGGTGGAGGACAGGCTGGAGAAGGCTGCAGAGGACGAGTCCAGTGGAGACAATCAGCTGCCCACACCTGTGAAGAGACAGGTGAGTCTCCTCCCACCTCCTCAGAGGGAGGATGTATCTCCTGATGGAGCTTTTCTGTCCACCTGAAGAACATGAACCTGGAGCTCTCTTGACCTTCTCCGGTTCACGAGTTGTTCCTGGTCACCTGTTCAGGTGTGTCGCATGGGGAGGTGTGTGAAGAATGACCTGCTGACGGTGGCGAGGACGGTGAGGGACTGCTACCCTGCAGAGATGGACATCCTGAACGTGTACGCCGGACTGTTCCACCGCCACTTCTCCGCCCGCCTCACCCAGATCGCTGCGTCTGAGCTAAGCGCCGACGACTGCGGCTACGTGGCGCAGTGGGTCAACCAGCACTACCGGCAGTGAGTGTGCACACATGTGCGCGCACACACACGTGCACACACACTAAAACAAAATCTCGGTATTTTAACTTGAGCGAAACATTTCATTCTGAAATGCTGACGTCACTTTTGTAATATTGCACATTTTTGTCATTAAACCTCATTTCTGACTCTTGACAAAAAATATAATTTATGCCCTAAAATCACATATTTTTCATTGTACAAAGGCAAATTTTGCAATATTGCGACTTTTTGTCATAAAGAAAAATCATCTTTGTCATAAATCTCAAATGTCACAAAAATTTAAATTTATCAGAAAATTGTGAATTTTTGACCTAAAAACTAAAAAAATTATTTAAAAAAAAAGGAAATTTTTTTGTGAAAAAACAAAACCAACAAGAACTTTATTTCATAAAATTGAATTTTTTTGTAAATGCAACTTTTTGTCCCAAAATGACAAAAACATTTTATAATTTTAGTTAGAGATATTTTCTCTGATCTGGGTCTCTGGAGATCAACTGACATTGAAACAGACGCCACACAAATAAAACTGAAGTGAATTTTTAAAACTGCAACTATTTATAGTAAAAAATGGTTCTTTTTTCAGAAACTTTTTAAAATAAAATAGCAAATTTTACAAGATTGTGATTTGTTGTTTCAAACCCAGACCATAATCAGATTTTAGGACACAAAGGTTCTGTTGACAGGAACCAGTTTGATTCTTTGGACAGAAAGATTCTGGTTCCAGTGAAACCAGCTCTGATCTGCTGATTATAGTTATATGACATTAAGTTCAAAGGTTAAAAGGTCACCAGTATCTCTGTGACTGGAAGCCAGTACAGGTTTGGTTCTCCTGGATGGAGCACCTGCCTCCAGAAGTGTCTGAGGACGTCCTGCTCGAGATGATCATGATGGTGTGTCTGTGGTGGTTCCTCCCAGTGAAATCCTGAAACACAAAGAGCTGGACGGGCAGATCGATACGGACCTTCTGGGTCCTCTGCTGCAGCAGGACCACCAGGACCATCTGGAGGAGCAGTTCCTGACGCACAGACAGGTGAGACCAGGGTTCCTCTGGTCTTTGACGTGATGGTGTTATGATGTCAAAGGACTTCACATGGGAACATCTCTGCGTCAGCTGGAGCCCTCTACTGTTCCAGAACCAGTTTCAGGCTCAGAACTCTGGACTCTGGTGAACATGTCTGAGAAGCTCTTTTCTCCTTCAGGACCAAGTGCAGCTGTGGCTGAACACCGCTCTGAAGAAGGAGGAGGAGAGCTGGACCAGCGGAGGGACACCTGAGCTCATCGACGGTTACTACTTCACTCAGCTGGCCATGGACGTCATCAAGGTGAGTCAGAACAGGTGAGGGAGACGCTGCAGAGAAGCACGAAGGCTGGCTGTCATGTCATGGTGTCCTTCCTTCAGGTAATGGACGACTCCTTGAAGGGGTTCAACTGTGTGATCAAGGACCAGAACAAAGCTCAAAGGTTCAGTGTCCACCTGGAGAACTTACCTCTGCAGGTAGGCCACGCCCACCACAAAAAGAGTGACCAATCAGACAGTCCCTCTACCAACCACTAGAGACTGCAGTTCCTCTATCGACCACTAGAGGCTGCGGTTCCTCTACCGACCACTAGAGGCTGCTGTTCCTCTACCGACCACTAGAGACTGCAGTTCCTCTACCGACCACTAGAGGCTGCAGTTCCTCTACCGACCACTAGAGACTGCAGTTCCTCTACCGACCTCTAGAGGCTGCAGTTCCTCTACCGACCACTACAGACTGCTGTTCCTCTACCGACCACTAGAGACTGCAGTTCCTCTACCGACCACTAGAGGCTGCAGTTCCTCTGCCGACCTCTAGAGGCTGCAGTTCCCCTACCGACCACTAGAGGCTGCGGTTCCTCTACCGACCACTAGAGACTGCAGTTCCTCTACCGACCACTAGAGGCTGCAGTTCCTCTGCCGACCACTAGAGACTGCGGTTCCTCTATGTTTAAATGTCCAACTTTCAGGCTTAGTTCTAGGCTTGGTTTCAGGATTCGTTTCAGACTTATTTCCAGGCTTATTTTCAAGCTTAGTTTCAGGTTTAGGTTCAGAGATGTGTTCTCGTCAGGTTGAGGGTTTATCTTAGTTGAGTCTGCTCAGACCAGCTCTTGTGTGTTCCAGCTACAGGAAGTGTGTGGAGGAGTTTGTGAAGGGTAACCATGGTAACATGCGCTCAGTGCTGAAAGCCCAGCTGGTGTGTGAGGAGCAGCTCAGGTGAGTTCACACCTGAGAGTCTGTTGATGTCTGTGCTCTTGTTTTCTACATCAGGGGACCAGCTCAGTCACTGATCTTGTCACTGATAGTGTCACTGGACACCACAGGTGTCAGACTGATACGTTAAAGGTCCGTGTGGCTGCAGGTTTTAGTTCCAACCAGCAGCACCTCTGCTCTGCACCGTCTGTTGGTGAAACCTGGTCCTGTCCTGTAACTGAATCCTGATATGAACTCTGCTGCTGATTGGTCGTGTCTCCTCAGGGATCACATCAACGGTCAGGTAGACGTTCTGTCTGAGGAACAGAGGAGTCGCTGTCTGGAGTCCCTGTCAGCCGTGAGGAACTGTGGGTACAGGTGTTTCACCCATCCTCTTCACGATCACATAAAGGTAAGAACGTCAGTCTCATGCTCCTGTCGCATTCATGTTCAGACACACGAGGTCCACCAGACCAAGACCAGGGCCCTCATGGACCAGCGTTGGGTACGCACAAAAAAGTTCTATACGTCATTTTCCATCTTCACGTCCAGATGTTCTAACAATTAAATGAACGTGAGAAGGTTCGGTGCTCCACCTTCATTTCATAGCTGAACACATTCCTGAGGTTCAGTCTGTTGGAGACACATGGAGGAGATCCAGCG
This sequence comes from Hirundichthys speculiger, assembly GCA_018398805.1. NCBI lineage: Eukaryota > Metazoa > Chordata > Actinopteri > Beloniformes > Exocoetidae > Hirundichthys > Hirundichthys speculiger. Next base: position 318,752 of record JAGFBZ010000911.1, read on the forward strand.
AAGCTCCAAACATCTGGGACATCTCCAGTATCTCTATCCAACCCCACAGGAAAGTCTGGTGTCAGTTCAGTTTCATGAATCAAATCAAAATCTAAAATCAGAGAACCAAAGTCCTGAATCAGACAACATCCCCCCATACAATATGGGGGGATGTTATTAAAGCCACGGACCACCCTGACAGGACCGGGGGATGTTCCTGGACCACCCTGACAGGACCGGAGGATGTTCCTAGACCACCTTGACGGGACCGGAGGATGTTCCTAGACCACCCTGACAGGACCGGAGGATGTTCCTGGACCACGCTGACAGGACCGGAGGATGTTCCTAGACCACCCTGTAAGGACCGGGGGATGTTCCTAGACCACCCTGACAGGACCGGGGGATGTTCCTGGACCACCCTGACAGGACCGGGGGATGTTCCTGGACCACCCTGACAGGACCGGAGGATGTTCCTAGACCACCCTGACAGGACCGGAGGATGTTCCTGGACCACCCTGACAGGACCGGAGGATGTTCCTAGACCACCCTGACAGGACCGGAGGATGTTCCTAGACCACCCTGACAGGACCGGGGGATGTTCCTGGACCACCCTGACAGGACCGGAGGATGTTCCTAGACCACCCTGACAGGACCGGAGGATGTTCCTAGACCACCTTGACAGGACCGGAGGATGTTCCTAGACCACCCTGACAGGACCGGAGGATGTTCCTAGACCACCTTGACAGGACCGGAGGATGTTCCTAGACCACCCTGACAGGACCGGAGGATGTTCCTAGACAACCTTGACAGGACCGGGGGATGTTCCTGGACCACCTTGACAGGACCGGGGGATGTTCCTGGACCACCCTGACAGGACCGGAGGATGTTCCTAGACCACCCTGACGGGACCGGGGGATGTTCCTAGACCACCCTGACGGGACCGGAGGATGTTCCTAGACCACCTTGACAGGACGGAGGATGTTCCTGGACCACCCTGACGGGACCGGAGGATGTTCCTGGACCACCTGAGGGGACCGGAGGATGTTCCTAGACCACCCTGACAGGACCGGGGATCCACCCGGGGGGATCCTGGACCACCTGGGACCGGGGGATGTTCCTAGACCACCCTGGACAGGACCGGGGGGGATGTTCCTGGACCACTCCTGACAGGACCGGGGTGTTCCTGGACCACCCTGACAGGACCGGGGGATGTTCCTGGACCACTCTGACAGACCGAGGATGTTCCTAGACCACCTGACAGGACCAGGGGGTGCATGTTCCTGGACCACCCTGACAGGACCGGGGGGGGGGGGGGGGGGGGTGCTCCTGGACCCCCTGACAGGACCGGGGGATGTTTCTGCACCACCCTGACAGGACATCTGCTGGACATCCATCCATCCATCTATCCACCCATCCATCCACCCATCCATCCACCCATCCACCCATCCATCCACCCATCCATCCACCCATCCACCCATCCATCATCCATGCATCCATCCACCCACCCATTCATCCATCTATCCCTCCATCCATTCATCCACCCATCCAGCCATCCATCCATCCATCCATCCATCCATCCATCCATCATCCATCCCATCCATCCCATCTCCATCCATCTATCCATCCATCTACCCATCCATCCATCCATCCATCCATCCATCCATCCATCCATACCTGTTTGGTCCTCTGCAGGGTCACTGGGATCTTCTGTCCAAGCTCTGTTAGGGTGAAAGTCAGGGTTACCGCTGTTTCAATATTTTTTAAATTTTTACTTAGAAACAGAAAAAGAAATATTTTCACACCTCTTCACAATCATGTTTGTGTTCTCTGATAAATGTCTTCCAGGGGTGTTTGAAGCAGCTGTGGACGTCCTCCTGGGCAGACAGATCACTTCTTGTCATCAACTCACTGCTGGACCATCTGAGCCGACAGCTGTCTGACCTGACCGAGCTGAAGCCAACCTGCAGACAGGTGAGACTCCCTTTTACCTGTCTGTGTATTTCTGTCCCACCTGTGTCTCTCTGACCCACCTGTGTCCCTGACCCACCTCTGTGTCTCTAAACCCACTTGTGTTTCTCTGACCCACCTGTGTCTCTCTGTCCTACCTGTGACTCTCTGTCCCACCTCTGTGTCTCTGACCCACCTCTGTGTCTCTGACCCACCTGTGTTTCTCTGTCCCACCTGTGACTCTCTGACCCACCTGTGTGTCTTTGACCCAACTGTATCTTTCTGACCCACCTGTGTGTCTCTGACCCACCTGTCTTTCTCTGACTCACCTGTGTCTCTAACTCACCTGTGTGTCTCTGACTCACCCACCTGTGACTCTCTGACCCACCTGTGTTTCTCTGACCCACCTGTGACTCTCTGACCCACCTGTGTTTCTCTGACCCACCTGTGTTTCTCTGACTCACCTGTGTCTCTAACCCACCTGTGTGTCTCTGACCCACCTGTGTTTCTCTGACTCACCTGTGTCTCTAACCCACCTGTGTCTCTCTGACCCACCTGTGTCTCTTCAGTCCCTGCTCTCTGTCCTCTATCAGGACATAGTGGTTCGGTATGTGAAGAGAGTGATGAAGACAAAGAAGAAGAGCAGAGATGAGCAGAGGACCGGAGCCCAGCGGATGATCGAAGACGCCCAGGAGATGGACACGTTCTTTATAGAGGAGGTGAGACTACGACTGTGGGATGCTCATCTGGGTTCCTGTAGCTTTGAAGTCTTCATTTGAGGTTTGACAGAGAAGCTGAACATCGCTATATCTGTAATAGTGTCATAATAATCTGATAGAACTGAGGTAATACTACCAGAGAAGTGGTCAAGATAACTCATAGGTTCCTGGAATGACCAGACAGTTTACTTCTGAAGTGTTCATGTCCAAAGATGACAACTCTGATCTGAGTTTAGCAACAGGAAACTAGCTACAGGTCATTCAGACATGTTTGCAGTCTGGGTAGTCTACAGGTCTCACCTGGATTCATGGATAGGTACAGCTGAGTATCATCTGCATAGAAATACTGTCTGATAGCTCATGGAAGTGTGTATGGAGGAAGAACTAACTGTCCAAGTCCAGAACCCTGAGGAACACCAGGAAAAACTCTGGTGCATGAAGAAGACTCATCGGTCACTTGAACAAACTATCCAGCCATGGGTGAGCTGGTGTCCATGTCTGGATCACTGTAATCCACAAAGATTGTTGTGCCTTTTAATCTAGATATGTTTGTGAATAAATGCAGTCTAGAGAAAACCAGAGCATGATTACTGAACCAAACAGTGTGAAGTTTATAAAAGCTGTTGAGAACTCACGGTTTTTCTGTTCTTGACATCTCAGTTCCTCCGTAAAGGCGTTCCAGTTACCTCTGAGTATGAATGTGCTGTAAGGTTAAACTCTTGCTATCCTGCTGTGATGTCCAGTCTCGGTCTCTTGCTATCCTGCTGTGATGTCCAGTCTCGGTCATTTGTTCTGTCTCAGAGCTCCAGCCAGCCCTCGTTGCTCTGTCAGGTGCTCTGCAGCCTCGCGGAGATCATCCGTCTACAGGATCCTCCCAGCGTTCAGCTGGAGCTCATCGGTCTGGTCCGACGCTACCCCGACCTCAGGTAGGTGACACCTCAGCTGCTGAGTCACAGATGTCAGGTAGGACACTGACGGGATGGAGGACAAGAATGAAAACAGTTGGTAGACGACCAGGAAGGAAGTTTGTGTGTAAAACAGCTTCGTAGCAACAGCGAACCGTGCCGTCAACAAAAGAAACTTAAATATAACGAATGTATTTATTGTTTCTCTCATCCTTCTAGATAAACCTAAGTCCAGTTGCCTATGATTCAATTGTTGCAAGAATGGAATTTACCTGGATAAATGAGAATATCCACAGAGTCTCATCCTGATGGAACATTTTTAACTTTTAGCTGGGTCTGACATATTTTAACTCGTTTCATTGAGTCCACTTGTGTCCCGACTGGGTCCAGGTCTCTGGTCCACATGAGCTCCCATCTGGGGTCCACAGTATCTAAACCAGAAGGGACCCGTGACATTTAGTAGCCCCCTTTCAGCCCAGATGGGGCCCACGTGGCTGGGTTCCTGCTCACCTGTCCATCAGGTGTTTGACCCTCTGAGACATCCGTTGGCGTAGCAACCGTTCATCTCTGCTGTCGTCTCTCCTCAGCGGCTGTCATGTGTCGGCTCTGCTGGAGCTGAAAGGTCTGTCCAGTTACCGCCGCGCCTTCAAGCAGACCATCAACGAGAACCGGCCCCCTGAAGACTCCGTCGCTCACAGCTTTAACTTCTTCTCCGAAGTCGAAGTGAAGAACTACAAAACCAAAATGAAGTCGGTCACCAAGTTCTTGAAGAAACCGTAGGAGATACTTCCACGTTTCCGTTGAGTCGTGCTGCACGATGAAATCTTGTGTTTGTAAGATCATAACTGTGGATGGTTTCTGCCCCCGAACCCCTTCCAGTCCTGGTCACCAGGTGAGGTCCTTAGACCTGGAGCCTGTCAGAGCTGGGACTGGTCACATGACCTGGAGATATCCAGACACGTTCATTTATGAAATCACCACCTCATGTGAGCATGACGCTTTAATGATACTTGTGGTTCTCCATGAGTCCAGGTCTCTACAGGGTCCAGGTCTGTACAGGGTCCAGGTCTGTACAGTGGTCCAGGTCTCTACAGGGTCCAGGTCTCTACAGGGTCCAGGTCTCTACAGGGTCCAGGTCTCTACAGGGTCCAGGGTCCAGGTCCAGGGTCCAGGTCTCTACAGGGTCCAGGTCTCTGTACAGGGTCCAGGGCTCTACAGGGTCCAGGTCTCTACAGGGTCCAGGTCTGTACAGGGTCCAGGGCTCTACAGGGTCCAGGGCTCTACAGGGTCCAGGGCTCTACAGGGTCCAGGTCTGTACAGGGTCCAGGTCTCAGGGTCTCTACAGGGTCCAGGGTCTCTACAGGGTCCAGGGTCCAGGTCTCTACAGGGTCCAGGGTCCAGGTCTCTACAGGGTCCAGGTCTGTACAGGGTCCAGGGCTCTCTACAGGTCCAGGGTCTCTACAGGTCCAGGGTCCACAGGGTCTCTACAGGGCTCTACAGGGTCCAGGGCTCTACAGGGTCCAGGTCTCTACAGGGTCCGGGTCTCTACAGGGTCCAGGTCTCTACAGGGTCCAGGTCTCTACAGGGTCCAGGTCTCTACAGGGTCCAGGGTCTCTACAGGGTCCAGGTCTGTACATGGTCCGGGTCTGAGGGCTGACTGTAGATTAAACATGTGTGTTGTGTGTCCTGTGGGTGTGTGAACCCTACCATGGCTGTACCTCCACACATGTGCTGCTCATCAGTTTGACTCCTGAACTCACTGAACAACGTCCTGATTAAAACATGTGGAATCCAGATGTTTGCACGTCTGATTGTCATGATTTTTGCCACCTTTCCTTTTTCCAGCTGATGTAATGAAGCCGTACAGAACTTTGAAAGCAGACGGTCAGTAAACGCATCACTGAGGACGTCCGACCGTCCCAGTGTTAGAAAGGGTTGGTGTCACAGAGGAGATGAAGGGACGAACCCTCAGTTACTGGTTTCAGACTGACGCTGAGTTATCACATCAGTGAAACTCTGAGTCACCATGGCAACAGCAGGTAAACAGCAGAGACCCTCCTGGTCTTGTAGAATAAAAGCTTTGACTGAAACCAGGCTGGAGAACATGAGAACATCTTCCTGCAGAAGAGTCAGATGGCTGCAGCGATGAGGGAACTGCAGCTGACGTGGGAGAGATTAGAGGGTTAACGAAGGTGTAATTTAGACATTTAATGACGGTGATATTATGGGATGTGGCTGCGTTACAGCTGAGACTGAGCCCCCTGCTGGTGGAGAAGAGAACAGCTGCAGATGGAAACAGGAACATAACAGGATCATCTGAGCTCCGTTTCAGAACATCTCACCCTGACAGAAGAAAAACCATTCAGCGTGAACATGGACGCCATCAGAACGTCTGATCACAACTCCTCCCCCACAGACGTGGAAGCAGGATGCTGCTGGAAGGGATTAAATCATTAACCATGTCAGCTTCTGTGAAACTCTTCTTTGATGATCTTCATGTTTCTGGCCAGAATACAGCTGTTAAAAAAAAAAACTAGAAACTAGAAATAGAAATAAAAAAGGGGAGAAACCGCTGTGATCCAGACCTCTTTTGTCAGAGCTCTGCTGCGATAGAGCAGATGATGAGACGTTTGTGATGCACAGAAGGAGAAGATCGTGGATGTAGGTTATAGAAAAACTGCTGACCTAACGCTCCGACAAGATTCACTTTAAATACAAATGACGTCTGGCTTGAAAAATCTGTTTCCTGATTCAGTCCATCAATAAAAGGACCTGTCACTGGTCATATGACTGCAGAATGCTGAACCCATTTCAGCATCATGAAGGGGAGGAGACAGAGAAACAGTCTGGAGAAGAAAAGCTGCTCTGGATCAGGTGAGGTGTCTTTGGAACAGGTTTGACATGGACAACAGGACATGGGTTACCAGGGCCCACCCTGGAGCCACATCTGGGGGAGGACTCGTAGGTGAGCTCCACCCATGAGGCCCAGCTGGGCTCAGCCCAAACGACCAATTTGGATCCACCCATCCTGTGACCTCACCACTTGCAGGAATAGTTGTGTGAGAAGGGTCACTGTGAAATTAATGTCAGGGGCCTTTTTGATCTTCGACATCTAAAACTGGTCTTTAGGACATGGAATGTCATCTCTGCGGTGGAAAGACCTTGAACTTGTGAAGGAGGTTGAGAACTGCAGCCTCTAGTGGTCAGTAAAGGATTTGCAGCCTCTAGTGGTTATTAGAGCAACTGCAGTCTCTAGTGGTCGGTAGAGGAACTGCAGTCTCTTTTTTTTTTGTTGTTAACAGGATGGATTTCACCCAGAAGTGGTGATGTTGGTGCTTGATGATACTTAGTATTGTTGATGGGAATTTGATCTTACTTTATTTTTTGGATTCACTATAGGTATGAATAAAGGCATGAAAGAAAGACAGTGACTTATCTTATTAACTTATCGATTTACTTTTACAGATAAAACTTTTGAACGTGTCTGTGTGTGTGTATACGGGTGTTC